>CM053171.1:8191227-8204335 GCA_012977825.3 Pteromalus puparum | reverse complement strand
AAGTCGCCCCCGACTACTAGGTCCCCAGGAACGTCTTTTATCGCGTCTTCTAGGGCCCCTAACCTTGTCTCGAAGTCGGCTGCAGTTAGGTTCGGTGACAGATACACGCTGAAGTAAGTGACGCGACCCACCGTCACCCGCACGTAATCGTCTCCGGTTACCGTATCCGCGATTCCCCGCCTGGGCACCCAAACAGCGGCAGTTTTTGCGCCGTTGGACACCCAGCCAGGTGCATCTCGGTCCATATACTGCTTACTCATTAGGAGGATATCCACACTCTCCTCTGCGATGAACTGCGGTAGGAGATCGTGAGCCAGCCTGCTCCTTTGCAGATTACCTTGCAGTATTCGCGCCATTATTTTTGGGTCCTAGCCGCGTTTAGAGCGTTGCGGAAGACCGAACGCTCTAAACGACCGAAATACTATATCTATAGTATTATTAATAATTAATTCGTATTGTTGCACTTATACACAATTTGAAATGCATTTATAACTTACTGCATGCAGAACTGCTAATCGGCAATGTTGGTCTCTCGACATAATACTTCAGTTGTTCTCGCCGCGGTGCTTCATAATTTGGGAAAATACTTGGCACAGATCCTTTTTTTAAAGAACATCTATCTTTCGATAATCTGAAAGTGCTGCCATCGACGAGTATGCGCTCCTTGAATTGTTTGTTTACTTCACCTGGTTGGAAATGCAACTCACAAACGCGGTGGTGTTTTCGTAGCTCATCGCCATGCGGAATTGCATTTTGCCACAATGCCAGGGTTTCGTCCTATAAATATTATATTCAACGTAATAAATATATTCTAACAAATAAAAAAGCAACTATATTTTATTACAGATGTCGGTCTAAACAAAGCTAGGTGTTCTTCTCCCTCACTGCATCTGCTTTTAATTTTCGTAGTACACCCACGCCCAAAACACGACATTTTTATAATGACCGCTTTATTGAAACACTAGATAAACCCAAAAAACAGCAATAACCGCTATCAAGAAAAAATCGTCTTCACTCTTGCACGTTCTCAACGTTTGTGAGGAGACACGAGATACGACACGATACGCGACTGTTTTTATCGGAACTGCAAATGTGAAGTTTACGTTGCCACTTCCAGAGTCACTGATTTTCGCCCCAGCGCGACTCCCCATTTTCACGGAAAAAGGCCGGGAGAGGGTTTCCTAAAAATACTTTTTTTTTACACTATATATTTTAAATGCCATTAGCAGTAGAAGTTTGGCGTTAATTCAGTACTTTTACTTTTTATCTTTTGATTTTCTCTATTTCGACAAACATTAAATTCTTGTCTTTTTTATGGTCTACAAATTTTATATAATACAATAAGATCGTTCTTAATCAACTAGAACGTAATCATTAGATCATGGAAAATAACATTTTAAAAATAAAAATCACACAAAAACTAAAATAGGGGGTTGGCGAGCGAAGCGAGCAGGGGGGCGAAGCCCTACTAGTTATAATTATATGTATGTTATTATAATACTTACTGTATGTACATACATAATATCACAATATATGTGATTCAAGACCATTATCGGTACAAAATAATTCTTTTGAATAATATAAAAGGTATAAACCACAATGAACTGATAATATTCCTCTTAATAAATTAATAAAAAAAAGGGTCGCATGCGGATTTGAACGTGTGTCAAAAATTTACTAGTCGGATAGCGTAACCACTCTGCTACGAATAATTATATTCAGTGTGTATTGAAAGCAGCATATGTTTCAAGAGAGCGTAACGTTGCAAAATTTATGTTTTAATAGCGCAATTTGTTATTATTATATTTTTTGAGTTTAGATATTGCATTACTGCATATTATTTCAGATTATTACACATTTGGGTTCTAGTCTGATATCATGCTTATGAATATACTATTTAAAAGTGATTTCAGTTCCCATAAATTTCAATAATTTAAAAAATCGAAATATTTGAAAACTAAATTCAAGTTATATAATTACAACAATAATAAGCAAATATTCGCATTGCAAAATGAAATTATAATACACAAAACATAATTTTTAAACTATATTTTTAATGCAAGATAGAAGAATATTTGCACAAAATAAATCTATTTTTATTTCCAAATGTTTTAATTATTTTTATTGAATAAATGTAAGTAAAGGGATTTTTATTTTATTTTTATATCTACATGTATACATTTTGTTGAATAAAAAATAATTCTTTTCAGTGTTTCATAACTTTTTATTAATATTTAATTAAGAACAATTTATTTATTTATTTTTATTTATTTAGACCATATACATATGTCTTATAAAAAGACATCCTATAGAGACAAACTTAGTTGTCTGTACATAGGGATGGTACATAAAAACAAAATAACTTAGAATCTAAACTTAAAAAACTAAAAAACTTAAAAAACTAAATAAGTAAGTACAGGAAGATGTCGTGCCAATCTTCCTGATAACAGTTTAAATATTAACGCAAAAGTTAAGTGGCAGTACAAAATAAATCTCTCTTTGATCAATCAATATTTCTCTCTTATAAATACTTTTAGTCTCTTCTTAATCGCGACTTTGCTAATCACAAGTGCTTTCAGATCATTTGTTAGCAAGTTGAAAATATTTAACGCAACAAAGTAGCTATTTTTTTTGCTTATAGCTTTATCAATTATTGGCAATTGTAGACTCTTATTTCTAGTATTGCTTTTGCTATTTATATATTTATTTCTTAACGTAGCATAATGATAAGATATAGCTTCTAAATGGAATAATTGCTTTACTGTAAGTGGAGGGTCTTGACGCTGAAAATTATTTTTGTTTATAATTTTCAATATTTTCCTCTGAATACCCTGTATTAGATAAACACAATTATTGTACGCTCCACCCCAAGCAATTATGCCATAATTGACTAAACTTTGGTAAAAAGCATAGTATATCATAGTTAAAGTTCTATAGTCCATTATATTCCTAATTTTGGCAAAGATAAAAACTAAGTATTTTGTTTTTTTAACCAAATAATTTACATGTTTATCCCATTTCATGTTATAATCAAAAATTAGACCTAGATATTTATAACTTTCTACTCTTTTTATCGTATTATTGCCTATCTCAATATTAAGTGAGACAGGAACACTATGGCAGTAGCTACCATAAGCAATATATACAGTTTTATTAACATTTAAAGATAATTTATTTACAGTAAGCCACTTTGCGACTTCCCTAAGATATTTGTTCATTTTCTCTTGAGCTGACTCCCACGTGTTATCACTAGCAATGATAACGGTGTCGTCAGCATAAGAAACGACAGTATCATCTTGCATACCTCTCAGTAGGTCATTAACGTATAAAATAAAAAATAACGGTCCTAGTATGGTCCCTTGGGGAACTCCGATGGGTATATCTTTGTATTCACTTTTCAAATTCTTTATTTTAACGCATTGTTTCCTACCAGAGAGGTAGCTGTTTATTAAATTTAAGGCACTGCCTCTTATTCCATAATTCTCTAGTTTATCCAATAGGTTTTTGTGATCTACCGTATCAAATGCTTTAGCTAAGTCTAAGAAAGTAGTTATAATTGGCTTCGATTTGTCGATTTTTTTATATATTATGTTTGAGATATAATTTAACGCATCCGTTGTGCCTCTATTTTTAACAAAACCAAATTGTTTTTCTGATATGATATTGCATTCCATTAGAAATAAATACAACCTATTGTACAAGATTTTCTCAAATATCTTTGCTAAGTTCGATATTAGTGATATCGGCCTATAGTTAGTCATACATGACCTGTCACCAGCTTTGTAAATAGGAACTATGTCAGCTTGTTTTAGAGCAGATTGATTGATAAATTATTATATTATAAAAAAATACGTTTTTAGTAAAAAATAAAATTGCGCCGTGGTGGATTTGAACTCAGTTTGTTTCGAAATATCGTAGCGCAGGATTCGCCGCCAACAGAGGCGCTGTTACTCACTAGGTCTCGGCAGTTCCGTCGGCCGGACTTGGCGATCTTGGCCGGAAAACGTGAGCCATTTTCGTGACATGGAGTTAGGTCTCCTCTTCTCTCTTACACCCTGACCTACACCTCGCAAATGTGCGTGCGCGCGCGAGTCAACAACCTTCAGTTGGTACGACTACTATCATTGTTCTCTATGCTATGCTACGACGATACATTCTTTACGTACCTATTTGTATAGGATAAGCTACTACGTAATGCGCTCGGTCGGTACAAATTCCTAAACTTTACATACTGATGGCTTATCGTCATTATTGACTGTTTGGCGAAGGACAATTTGACTAGTCTGATTCTGAGTCTTATTATGTATATTCTTCATTGCTCAAGGCCCGATTCGAGTTCAGTTCTGCCTATTAATTCGAGCTTCCAGCATTCCTCCAACGCTTAGACACTGGATTAGGCTGTACTGGCCTCTTATAGTAGCAAGCCTACTCCTTAAAACGCACGTCTTACTTTCTCCCCTCATTCCTCTCCTTCACCCCCCTATCATTCTCTCTCTCTCTCTCCCTCTCTCTCTCTCTCTCTCTCTTGCAAAACTACTAGCGAAACTACGAGCTCTCAATGTAGCCGACCGAGCTCTCCGCTGGTTCTTCAGTTATCTATCGGATCGCCTACAAGCAGTTATTGATGAGGGTGGGTCAATTTCGGAATGGCTGGGGGCTGCCTCTGGAGTACCCCAGGGCAGCGTACTTGGCCCACTGCTCTTTGCGATCTACATTAACGATCTGCCCAGCGCACTCAAATTCTCAAGGCACATGATCTTTGCAGATGACACTCAGATCTACTGTCACTGCCTCCCAAGCGGGTTAAAGCAGACTCTGCTGAATGTCCAGGCCGACTCGCAGGCTGTGGCTGACTGGGCCGCGGAGAATGGACTTTCGCTAAACCTCTCCAAGTGCAAGGTCATGGTCCTTGGAAGCCAGTTCTACACTAGTAGATTAGATCAAAACGAGCTCGCGAAAATCAAAATTGACAATATGCCTCTTGAGTACGTCACCGAAGCGTGCAACCTTGGAGTCTGGATGACACCGAGCCTAGACTGGAAATTACACGCAAAGCATGTCCGGAGAAAGGTTTTTCGAGCCCTCTACGCCCTCAAATTTTATAGGCGTTCGCTCTCATTAGATTTGAAAAAATCTCTTGTTGAAAGTCTCGTCTTTCCCAGGTTCGACTATGCTTGCGCAGTTTATAATGACCTCGACGCGACCCGCAATCTGGAACTGCAGCGCGCCCAAAATGCCTGCGTGCGTTTTGTCGTCGGAAACATCCCCTATCGAGCGCATGTAACCCCCCATCGGCTCGCCCTGGGATGGCTGTCGGTAGCACGCAGGCGCGAGTACCTACTAGGGTCCCTCGCCTACTCGGTCATAGCCCTAGAAAACCCGCAGTATCTCGCCAACAAATTCTCGCGCCTAAATATAGACATATTAGCAAGACGATCGGAAAGAAACCCCCCGCGGGTGTTGGTCTACGCGGCACCGAGGACTGAAGCGCTAAACCAATCCTTCCGGATCCAGGCAGCCCTTCTATTAAACTCGCTAAGTGTGGTCACCTTCACGCCGAAGGGCATCCACAATTTTAAGCAACTCTTGCGGAGGTCACTATTTGACCGCGATAAAAGCGACTGGGCGACCAGAGTGACAAACGAGGGGCTAATCGTGTAGTTTTATTACTCTACGTTCTAACTACGTTATCTTACCTACCTATTTAACTACATTTATATCTCCCTGTGTACATCCTACGTCAATGATATTAAAATTTACCTCGAGCGTCCAAATAAAACATTTCTCTGCCTCTGTACACTAAAGAGAGACCGATTTTCTAGCGCACTGTCAACATGTCAGAAGGGCTATTGCCCTCGGCATGCATCTATAATTTGTATTGCGAATCTACTGTACATTCCTATTATTTTGTATTTCCTTAATTTTGTAAACGCACCAGATGGGGTTCTACCCCAAGGTGAAAATTAATAAACTCAACTCAACTCAACTCAACTCTTGAATATACAAGTCGCTTTACTATAAGAACAGCTGCGAATCTTCTATATTCAAATGACAAATTCACAAATTCTCTCATCCTTAAAAGTCATTTCTTGCGCGGAATTATTATTATTATTATTATTATTATTATTATTATTATTATTATCATTATCTGAACTACTTATTTCTGACAATAAGCACCTCGATCGTTAAATATATTAAAGCATCCAATCAGTCATCACTAACTTTATTAAACACCGACATGAATACAGCCAACAATTAATTTTATCACAACTCTTCGCATTTAAAACACTAGTTGAATTCAAGCGCGCTTCGCGCGCTCATTATTAATGCACGCGGTTTGTTTATAACAATGTCTTAAAAGTATTCAAAACGCTAACATATATTTCACAATTAAGTCTACATTTGTATTTGATTGATGTTTTTTCATAAGAAGATAAGTAGTATTTTCTAAAACAAAGCAGTATAGATTATAACGCAATCTAGTTTTTGATCTTAGAATATATTAATATGATACAAAATAAGCCAGAATACTACATAAACCGAACAATCATATTATTAATTATGGTCGTTAAAAAGAATTAACTGAATAATAGACTCAAAATCAAGATATTAAACTTGAACCATACTAAAACATTTCAAATTTTGGCGTCATTCAACCGGATGCCTAGCCATAACCAATCAAATCGAGTTTTAAAAGGCTTCACACAACATCCGGTCATCTCTTTTTTAAGAGAGGTCAGAAGGGCCCTTTTCATGCACGCTAAACGCCAAAACGCCAAAACAGAGTAGTGATGTATATTCACTCTAGGTAGTTTTGCTTCCTCCTCAAGAGGAAGCTTTGTAATAGTAAAATTTTCAGTTTTGCTAATACTTCGTGGAAACGCATTTGGAGGTGTTTGGAGTACGAATCATACGTTTTTAGAAAATGTCCGTGCGGATGGCTGTGTGATGTGTGTGTGTGTGTGGTGTGTGTGTGTATGTTACGTATACCGCCATAATTTGGAACCATGCGACGGATCGTAAATAAAATTTGACATGCATATATTTTTTTCTTAATTCTGAATTTAGGTCATTTTTTATTTTTATGATTCTGACCATTTTTATGGCCAATATTATAGCCATTTTTTCCTATTTTTGAAAAAAATATTTTTGCTTTTTTATAATTGATATGATTTATAGAATATATTCAACAATAGTGTATCTAAAAGAACATAAAATTTTCTTCTACTTTTTCCCGGCAAGATTGTCCTAGATTGACTGATCTGTTCATTTTTTTATGATATAAAAGGTAATTTTTCAATAAACATAAAATAATTAAAAAAATAATAGTTAAAGTTTTGAAAAAATTCATGACAATAAAAAAACAACGATATCTAACTGTTGTAAAAATTTAAGCAATTTTGGCGACTAAGTTTATTGAATAAAAATCAAAAACTAAAAAAATGGATTTTTTATGTTCCGTACGATTGCGGCGAGTAAAAAGGTTTAAATTGAGTTAAATTTTAAAAAGTTGATCTTTTGATCACTCAGGCTAGGTTCTTTTTGTAGCTTATGCAACCTTTTTAGTTAAAAAGATATTAAGATTCAAATTCTTCAACTCCACCCTGTATACTCTGTGTGGACTGAACATATTTCTTTTTGTTAAACAGTATATTTGATAATTAAGTTAGTATATTTTGAGAAGTTCATAGTTTTATAAGAATGTCCGTGCAGCATGGTTTTGTCTTGTGCTGTTGTGTTGTGTGTGTGTGTGTGTGTGGTGTGTGTGTGTGTGTGTCTGTGTGTGTGTGTGATTGTGTTTGTGTGTGTGTGTGTGTGCCTGTGCTGTGTGCTGTGTGTAGTGTGTGTGTGTTGCTGGTTTGTGTGTTGTGTGTGGTGTGTGTCCCGTGCGCGCGTTGTGGTGTTGGGTGTGCGGTGCGTAGCGTGCGTGCTCGCGTGCGTGCGTGCAGTGCGTGCGTAGTGTATACTTTATAATTCTGGAACACGTGATCGATCGTATAAGATTGCGAGTGCATATACGTTTTCTGATTCTGAATTCAGTAATTCTTTAAGATTTAGTATTTAGGACACATTTCATGCCATTTATTCGATTTTGAAAAATAATTTTTTGCTTTTATTATGATATGATTTATTACAATTATATTTAACAATAGTGTACCTAAAAGACGCGAACCCACAGGTTGAATATTTCCCCCTTCTCGACGCCCGCGCTCTCTCTCTTAAGAGAGCTCGGGCTCCGTCCCGAGCGGATCTCCCGCGTGACCTCTCTCCCAGCAGCTGTGGAATACAGAAAACTATTACGGAGGGTCTAAAATGCGACTGTGGTGGAGTACTGAAATTAGCTTCCCTTCGTTAGAAATAGCTTCATAGAAAATCGATTTGATTTTTAATGAATTTGAAGCTACTTTCTTCATCCCACTTTTTGCATTAGAGCTCGATTTAAAACCAATAGAATCGATAAAAAAGGGGTTTTTTTCAATAGAATATATACGAAAAAATACGATAAAGTAAATACAAGTCAATCATTGGTATGAAAACATCGATTAATTTTGTTTTCTCCTATTGAATTTATCGCGACTTCCGATCGATTCTATCGGTTCATCGAGTTCTAATACATAAATCGGACTTAAGATATAGTCAAATCAATCAGAATTTAATCGATCTCTTATCAGGTATTTTTTAGCAGGTTCTAAATTTTCAATAGGCGATTATGGGAATATAGAAAACAACACGGCAAGGAACGGCTGAAAGGGCGGCGTGGTATGTAGAAATTCTATTGCCCAAAGTCAAAAAAGCGACTGTGGGAATTACAGAAACGATTACGCATGCGTCTAAAAATGCGGACTGTGGGAGTACTGAAAGGAGCTTTAAAGATTTTAAAAGGCGATTATGGGTATAGAAAAACAACGTCAAGGGTCGAAGGCAGCTGTGGGTATGTAGGAAATCGTGAAAACATAATTTTTTCTTTTTTCTTGTAAAAAGTTATTTTTCACAAAAAAATGAACCACAACCCGCATTTTTGCTAACTCTGCAGTTGTTACGCTTAATATCGATCCGCAATACTGATTTTTGCTTCCCTCAAGAGAAGTTGTAATAGTAAAATTTTTCAGTTTTGGCTAATACTTCGTGGAAATCGCATTTGAGGTGTTTTGCGAGTACGAATCAGACGTTTTTAGAAAATTCCCGTCGCGATGGCTTGTGTGTGTGGTGTGTGTGTGGTGTGTGTGTGTGTGTATGACGTATACCGCATAATTATGGAAACCATGCGGAGCGATCGTTAATAAAATTTTGACATGCATATATTTTTTCTTAATTCTGAATTTAGGTCATTTTTTTGTTTTAGTTTCTGACCATTTTATGGCCATATTATAGCCCAATTTATCTATTTTTGAAAAAATATTTTTGCTTTTTATAATTGATATGATTTATACAATATATTCAAATAGTGTATCTAAAAAACATTAAATTTGTCATACTTTTTCCCGCCAAGATCTTTCAGATTGACTGATCTGTTCCATTTTTAATGATTATAAAAGGTAATTTTCGATAAACATATATAACTCAAAAAATAATGTTAAAGTTTTGAAAAATTCATGACAATAAAAAACAACGATATCTACTGTTGTAAAATTTAAGCAATTTTGGCGACTAGTTTATTGAATAAAAATCAAAAACTAAAAAAATTTTTTTATGTCGTACATGCGGCGAGTAAAAATGTTTAAATTGAGTTGAAAGTTTAAAAAGTTGATCTTTGATCACTCGGCTAGTTCTTTTTGTAGTTATGCAACCTTTTAGTTAAAAAGATATTAAGATTCAAATTCTTTCAACTCTCACCGTATACTCTGCAGGTGCGGAGCTGAACATTATTATTTTTCGTCGAAACCATATAATTTGAGTATTAAAGCTTAGTAATTTCGAGAGTTTCGGTGGTTTTAAAATGCCGTGCAGATGGGTTCTGTGTGTGTGTGCGTGCTACGATACTTTATATTCTGAACTACGTGATCGATCGTAATAAGATGGAAAATGCATATATGTTGTCTGATTGCTGAATTCGAGTGAGAGTGTGTGTCTATTTAAGATTGTAGACTATTTTATGACCTCTTCATGCATTTTTCGATTTTGAAAAAATATTTTTGATTTGTGAGTATGAGATGATTTAGTACAATTATTATTTCAACAATAGTTACCTACAAAGACTGCTACCACGAGAGAGTGAGAGTGATTGGTGCGCGTGTGCTCCGACGCGTGCGTGTGGCGCGAGCGTGGCGCGCGAGGAGGGGGAAATAAGAAAAACGGTATGAGGGTCTAAAGAGACTGTGGGAGCTACTGAAATGAGCTGAGAGAGTTAATAGCCGATTGATGAATATAGAAAACAAACTTCAAGGGTCTGATAATGCGGCGTGTGGGGCTATGTACAATATTGCAAATTCCAGAAAGGCGGACTAGGAATACAGAAACGATTCGATGGTCATAAAATGCAGATGTGGGCAGGCTGCCTGAAACTGAGCTTTAAAATTTTTAAGGGAGCGATTATGGGAGATATAGAAACAAAGCAAGGGTCTGAAAATGCGGCCGGTACGTGAAATCTGGGAAAATAATTTTTTTGCTGAAAAGTTGTGTGGTGTGTTTCACAAAAAAATGAAGCACACCGAAATTTTGTAACTCTGCAGTTGTTAACTTAATACACGATTCCGCACATTTATCGGTATTTTTGTAGTACGCATATATGAAGTACTTTTAGGAGTCACGGAGCTCTTCCTTTTGATCATCTACCTAACCCCCACTCCTCTGATACCCCTCCCCTACAAGTGTCTTCCTTAACCCTATCCTTCAGTATCGAATAGTAGCGGAATATCTTAAATCAAAGGAATGGTTGCTTGTCCATGTAAGTATTTTTGTTTGTTTTTATTTGCAAATTGGAGGAATCTACATCCAATGATTTGGCACGTTTTTTATTACGATATATGCTAAGTTATTTTAGGGAGTTCACGGCCTCTCATCCTTTTGATTCACCTTTACCCCCATCTCCCCTCTATACCCCTCCCTTACAAGTGTCTCTACCATCCTTTAGCGCCCCTTCGAATAGTAGTAATATTAAACAAGAATGAGTTGATCCCATTAATTATCTTCCGACTAGCCAGAATAGGAGGAAGTAAGTGCCAATTGACTTGGCAGCGTTTATTCTATGACTAAAGCTAACTGAGAGTTTCGAGCGTCGACGCCTTAGAGTCTGAGGCTAGGAATGCTAAAACATAACCTGTAATATTCTCGTGATATACGCTAGTTTGTGATAATGATACATCATATCAGTTAAAAAAGTTTAGTCAATAAGTTCAAAAAGCGAAAAAAAGAAAATATGTACATGCATAAATTTACGCGATGATTAAAGAGTGTGTGAGATAATTGAAAAGGGAATGAACGACAGAGACAAATATAAATTACAGCATTATATTGTCCAATGTCAACAATTGTCAAGGCCAAAAACGAAGAAACCGTATACTTCGAAAACGGTTATGGACGATTGAAATTTATTTAAAATAAAGATGCAAATAGTCGAATAGCGTGAACCGCAAAAGTTCCAAAAAACTGTTGAAACTTTGTAGCTCGAGGCGCGAACGCGCTCGAAATCATGTTCTTCATCTAGGGAATAAAATCCTAAGAAAGGATGTACATCACTACTACGTATTCCGCGTTTGGCGTTTCAGCGTCGCCATGAAAAGGGCCTAGAGGATCTCATAGCAGTATATGCTTTTCCAGGAGCCTTTCATACAATGCGTTCCGTTCGTCGTCTGTTCTGTGCGTATCTGTTCCGTTCCTCTGCGGACGCGCATTGCCAGTTGCTCATCTACGGTTTATATAAGTTTATTATTCACATGTTAACCTAACAGTTTCTCTACTTACAACTTTATTAATTTAAATTTAAATATATTACGGATGCCTCCCATAAAGACAATGTAATTCATCCTAACCTATGTATATTTCTTTTCGCACTATTGAGTACATTGGTGATTTGGCGTAGTTGACCTTCGACAGGGCGAATACTCACGGTCGTAATACACGTAATATGTATACGTATACGGACCATGTTTACTACGGTGCCTGTACTTTAATATTCCTCCAGATATATTATACTACATGCGTTTGTAACTAATAACAAGCGATTAAAAACTCATATAGACCGACTTAAAAGTATGTGCATTATTGAATGAATAGATGCCAACTTTGATTTCCGAAAATAATTCATGGAAACGATTTCAATTTGTTAAAACAGATGTTATAGAGTAAATGTGACTAAATTTTGTATTTAAAAGTATTAACCTTCTCCGATATAGTCTCGTCCAGCTGAGCCTTTCTACCAACTGCGCTTCCGTTCCTCTGTTCTGTTCTGTGCGTTCTGTTCCGTTGCTCCGCGGAACGCTGGCTTGGAGTTGCCCATCTAGCGCAGTTTATATAAGTGTTGATTATCACATACAACGGTGTTCTATTATTTGCTGATTTAAATCATTATAAGAGCGAATAAAGGAACGCTATAAATACAACGACTGGGGAAAAAAAACTATCATGAATCTTCGCCGCCCAGAGTAAGCTTTTACTCCCTCGAACATAACCATGTTTACGGCCAAATTCTGGCTCGATGACTCGTCTTGAAATCTCGAGTCTATTATTCTGCTCTTTCTCGCTCTCGCCGAATCGTTCTAAAGCTATGTTAAAAAAAAAAAAAGGATGTATAAAAAGGAAGCGCGGGGAACGAAGCTCGCGGCTACGATGAATGTGCTTCTATACAGTCGATTCCGCGAAATTAAAGTGGCGGATATGTAAAAATTCAAGGGGGCGCAAAAACATACCAGTATTGAATTGTAATTTCAGGTTCTAGATGAGAATTTGGATGTCTTATTTAACACGCTAGAGGAAAATTGCATGCTACAGTAAGCAATGATTGATCACCGCCCATACTTGTAAACGTTATGATAGATAACAAAGGAAATTCCAAATGGAAGGTTGATAGCTGTGCGAGGACTCTGTGATGCCTGTAAATATTATGAAAAGCAATTTAGCTCGATTAAGTTAGGAAAAAAAGTACACAAGTTCTAAAATGTAATGATAACAG
>CM053171.1:8120314-8184114 GCA_012977825.3 Pteromalus puparum | reverse complement strand
GCACGAATGTGTGCACAAGCGTATGCATGAATCTATGCATAAGTTTATGCATAAATTTATGCATATTTTTTTCGTAAGGGTCCTCGCGATTTCAAAGTTTTTGTTGCAAATAGATTAGGCGAAATTCGTGAGAGCTCGGAAGCTAACGAGTGGAGGTACATTAATACCAAAGAGAATCCCGCTGATGATGGCACTAGGTCAGTTACGAATGCATTGAAAGAGGACAGTAGATGGCTACTAGGTCCGCGTTTTTTACGTGAATCAGAATCCCAATGGCCGAAGGAAAAGTCTAAAGCTATACGCGATGAAGAACGAACAGAATATTTAAAAACAGAGACACGGGTTGTATGTGCAGTAGTGAGAATGCCGTTAATAGTTGATTTTACCCGTTTTTCTAAATATAATCGTCTTATAAAAGTTGTGTATTATATATTAAAAGCAATAGATGTAATTATTAAAAAAGTAAGAAATCGGCCTCCGTGATGGAAAGAAAATTAGAAGCCGAGAATGTTTGTTATAAAATGAGCCAGTCAATTTCATTCAGTGAAGAAATAAATTCGATTAATAAATTAAAGCCCTTTCCGAGACATAGTAAAATTTTGCCAGTAAATGCATTTTTAGATGAAAATAATGTTTTAAGAGCAGAAGGACGACTTCGTAATTTTGATTCCGATGAGTTAGCTACGCAGCCGATTATTTTAGACGCGAAGGAAACGTTCACTCAACTTTTGATTAAAGATTATCATGAAAAATTCTATCACGCGAGTCACGAGTCGGTTATTAATGAATTGAGACAAAAATTTTGGATAATAGGGTTGCGGCAAGGTTTGAAAAGTTTAATATCAAAATGTAGTGTTTGTAGAATGCAACGTGCACAACCGGCAAATCCCAGAATGGCTAATTTACCGCCGGCTAGATTAGCTTACAGGCTCCTTCCTTTTAGCCATTGCGGACTAGATTATTTCGGGCCAATGCAGGTAAAAATAGGTCGACGGCGAGAGAAAAGATGGGGGGCTATATTCACGTGTATGACGACGCGCGCAATTCATATTGAGCTCGCGCATTCTTTGAACACTGATTCTGCCATCATGGCTTTTCGTAGATTTTCCGCACGTCGAGGCACGCCATTGTGCATTTATTCAGATAACGGCACGAACTTTAAAGGAATGGATAAGGAATTCAGACAGGTCTTGAAAGAAATAAATCAAACAGAAATCGAAAGCTTTGCTACGAAAAACAATATTGAATGGAAATTCAATCCGCCATCAGCATCGCATATGGGGGGAGTATGGGAGCGACTAATACGTTCTACTAAAAACAGCGTTAGGAACGGTGTTGATGATCAGGCACGAAGAGGAGTTTTGTAACTTTACTAGCAGAATCGAGCACAGCGTGAATTCTGACCTCTTACGCATGTATCGGTAATCCGCGAGATGAAGAAGCGTTAACGCCTAATCATTTTTTATTAGGTTCTTCGTCAGGACAGCTTAAATAATTCGGTGCGGAAGTGCAGAACCTATGTACTAGAAATCAGTTGGAAATTGCGCAAATTTTGCTGATGGTTTTGGAAGAGTGGTGCGTGAATATTGCCGTCTTTACTTCGCCGAAGAGTTGGCGCGAAGCGTGAGCCCATGAAGGTTGGAGATATTGTTTTGATTATAGACAATAATGTAGAGAGAATCAGTGGCGTAAGGGAGTTATTATTAATGTATTTCCCGGTGCTGACGGTCAAGTGAGAGTAGTGGAGGTACGGACGGCAAATGGGGTGTTTAAGAGACCACGAGAAAGTTAGGTTAAATTCGCTGGAGGTACAAACGCGATAGAGTTTTACGGGGGAGATGTTCCCAACGGTGTGCGCGCGATCGAGGCGGAACAAAGATCGGCGATGGTTCTCCAGCGCGACATGCTAAGTCGCGTAGGCCTCGTGGTCGGGTGGCCACTTAGTTTTTTCCTCTCCCTCGGGTGGATACACTCGGTATTGGAGAGACTGCGGGGAGGAAAAGCCGAGATTTTCTGCGCGGACGCCTTTGGCTAAGACAGCACATGCGGTGTTTCTGTCGGAGCATGTCGTCCAGATCGACTCCATGAAGAGAAAGCATGGGTCATTGTTCTGCGCTTCGGTCGAGCGTACGCACGGATGGAATATTATAAGCTAGATTTATTGGTCGATAGCGAGTTGCGTGCGTTTACTTTAAGTTTTTCATGTATAAGCATGTTCCTGGCGTGGGTTATTTTCCCAGAGGTTTCCCTGCGTCGCAGGCGAAAGCCTGAGCGAATGCGGAACAGTACAGCTTGTATTGTGAAGACGGCTTCGACTGCAGAGCACGATCGCGTACGGAAAAAAGGGTCCTTGTTCCGCATCGCGGAGTTTTACAGCCGACGCTGGGCTCGGCGCGGGCGTCAGTTTTCCAGGCAGTGAGAACGGCGCGTGATAGTGTTTGGCTTAACGCCGAGCGCGCGTTGGTCCGATTTTAAACTCTCGGAGAGCGGTGCGTCATCGTGTGGCCCAACGTCGAGCACGGCGTTGGGTTCGGGTTCGCGATTTTATAGCTTTTCGCGGAGGGAAATTTCGAGATTCAGATGCATCGGCATCTGGCGATTAAGAAGCGGGCGAGGAAAACAAGACCCAGGAGGGAGGCGCTTTTCGGGGCTTTGCGGGGGCGAGCGTCGCTCTGTATGCTCTGTAGAGTCAGTCTCGATCGCGACACGAAGTCGTTACTTCGAGTATTGTAATATTTGGTTTTGAATATATCGTCATATTTACACTAAATTATTAGATTCTACTGTGTTTTTTTTCTTCCAATTGTTTTAGGTAGCTTTCCTTTTGATAATAAATTTAAATTCATTAAATTCACCCGCACAAGCTTCGAGCGCGACACTGCTCCGCATAGCAGCCCTACACATGGGATTCCAAAATCTGAATTTATTCTAGAGATAAATAATTTTTAATTCGAATAAAAGTGTTAAAATCACCTAGCAATAGGTGATTTAATATTGACTTACTGAATATGATAATTACAGTCAGAATTCCTATGTAATTTCTTTGAGAAAGGGTACATCCCTGGCTTTGTTGGTATTACCAAGCCGCCAGTTGGTATCGCTAAGGGTTCCTGTATCGACAATATTTTTATCAAAACAAACAATTTAAAAACAACTACATACAAAATAAAACTTTCAATAACAGATCATTACCCAATATTTATTGCGTTAAACAAGATCAAGGAAAAAGCAAATCAACCAGAAAACTTTGTAAATAACAAAAAATTAATAAGCATTGCTATAGGAATAAAAACTGGAGACGAATATTGTCGATTCAGGATCCTAACTTGGCGACCGATGTACTCGTAAATGAGATCAAAGATTGCATAGACCTAGCAACTGCTAAAAAAAGAAAAAAGAAACAAGGGGGAAGAAAGAGCTGGATCACAAGTGCAATAATAAAATCATGTGAAACCAAAGAGTTTTTGTATGATTTATGGCAACTGGATATAAATAATGATCAACTTAAATCACAGTACAAAAAATATGCTAAATTACTAGACAAAGTTATTAAGGATGCTAAAATTAAACACGATCAAAAACAGGTTCAAAGCAATATTAATACTCCAAAAAAGCTATGGGAAGTCATAAATAGTAAAATTGGAAACAAGAAATCCAGAGAAACCATAAATCATGTAAAAATTAGTGATAGGAAAGTAACTAATAAAACTGAAATTGCGAATAATATGAACAGTTTTTTCTGTGAAATAGGTCGAGAGTTAAGTATACGAATTGAGAAACCGGATAATGTGGAACTCAAATTACTGGCGATGAATCCTATTACAATTTTCATTAAGCCAACGAACACGAGAGAGGTAATATCTGTAATCAATGCGCTAAAAATTAGAAGTGGTGGAGTTGACAATATCAACTCCAAAACCTTGAAATTAATTAGTAACTATATAACTGAAGCAATCACTTACATTATAAATTTAAGCATTCAAACAGGTATATGGCCTAACGCACTGAAGAAGGCTGAAATTGTCTACAAATTAGGTGAAAAGAGTAAAATCACAAACTATCGGCCTATTTCATTAATATCAAACGTAGCGAAAATTTTTGAAAAAATAATGCACAGTAGACTTTATGATTTTGTGACTGAAACTAGCATAATCTCTGATCACCAATTTGGCTTTGTTAAAAAAAGGGCACCAAAAATGCACTAAGCTACTTAATGAACTCGTTATATAACAATATCGACAAGAGTATTCCTACCATAGTCACATTTCTTGACCTGGCTCTTATGTGAGCGTGCACCAATTTATTCTGGTGAACGATTTTATTTCCCCTTTCCATTTTGATCTCTGCATTTACGTCTCCAATTATATTAATTATTTCGTACGGACCATCTTTGTGTACATCTAGCTTGGAAGACTTAACCTCTTTTAAAAGGTAAACAAAATCACCTAGTTTAAATTCTTTAATGTTTAAAAACCTATCGTAATAGTGTTTGTACTTTTCTTTAGAATGATTTATCCTGTATGCTGCTGTGGCTGAGTGTGAGCAAATTTTTTGAACATGTTGTCAATTGGATCAACAAAAGTTTGGGGTACCTTTTGGTTTGCAAATTCAGAAGGAACTGAGGCTTTTCTATTGAAGAATACTTCGAATGGAGTGTATTGGTATGCTTCATGCACGTGAGTATTATATGAAAACATTCCAAATCGTATCCATTCGTCCCAATTATTGGTTGAAGAATAATGTTTAAGATACTCTATGAATGTGTGATGTGATCTTTCCAGAGAGCCCAAAGACTGCGGATGAAAAGAAGTGGATTTTAGCTGTTTTATTTGGAAAATAGTGCATACCTGATGCATGATCTTACTCAAGAAATTAGTGCCCTGATCTGTATGAATGACTTTCGGACAACCGTATCGAGCAATGAAATCTTTGGATAAAGCCATGGCTACTGAAACTGCATCCATTTTGGCAAGAGGAATTGCATCTGCGTATTTGGATAAGCAATCTTGAAATGTTAAAAGGTAACGATTCCCAGACTTAGATATAGGGAGCGGGCCCACAATGTCCATCTGGACCTTATCTAGTACGTTCTTTGGTGTATCTGTTATTATTAATGGTTGTTTAGTTTTTATCCTAGCTAATTTATTTGTCTGACAAGCAGTGCATGAACTTATATATTTATGTATGTCATCTTTCATTTTATACCAGTAGAATTCTTTTCTTATTTCCTTATAAATCTTCTTAATTCCAGCATGACCTCCAGATACGGAGTCATGATATTCTTTTATTATATCTATTCTAGAATTAGCTTCAGGAAAACTTAACTCATTTGTACAAACAGTAATTAGGAAATTTTTTCCACTGAAAATCTCAACAAAATAATTTTCTACTATCTCCCAATCGAAATTCTGAAAACCATTACCCGTATTGCTAACTCTAACATTTTGTATGTTCTGATTTTCCATTGATATTTTTAAACAATTAATGGCCTTTTTAAAATTTAATGGTTGGAGAGTATTGTCAAACGAGTCTGTCACTACTAAATTGAAAATTAAAGAACTATCCGTTTTAAATGCTATACATTGTCCAATTTCTAAATCTATATCATTGAAATCCTCCACATTTAACATTTCATTGTTTACTATGTCTTGACTAATCATTGAAGTTAGCTTTAAATCAATTGACACAAAATGCACTATTGGGTCATTTTTCATTAACAAATGGTCTTTAGTAAACTTAATGCACGCATAATCTATTGGCATTACACTTAATATCCATTTATCACTCTTTTCTGTCATATCACAATTTGATGAAGTCTGGTTATCTAATATACTCTCCTTTCCCATTACACCTGATGTTTCATCGTCTCTCCTCTCTCTCATCGTCTCTCTCTCTGCTCTCTTAATAACAAGAAGGTAACTCTTCTTCTTCTCTTCGATTTCAGTAAAGCCTTTGACACTGTATGTCACGTCAAGCTTCTCCGAAAGCTAACACACTTCTGTTTCTCTAAGCAAGTTATCCGCTGGGTTGCCTCATATATCACAGGCAGAAAACAGGCAGTCGTTGGTGATGACGGCGAGCTTTCCACCTTTCGTCCTCTCAACACGGGAGTACCGCAGGGATCTGTCCTGGGTCCTCTGCTATTCTCCCTGTACATCAACGACATTAGTTTTTGCCTCGACCCCGATGTATCACATCTCATCTACGCGGATCACTTGCAAATCTACAGCCAATGCCACCTTGAGGAGCTCGACTCTTGTTCCGCGAAGATGTCAGCTAACGCCGAGAGGATTACAGGTTGGGCTGCACAAAATCATCTAAAGCTAAACGTTCTTAAAACTCAGGCGATCGTCCTGAGCTCCCCCCACTACATTAACGCTTTACGATTCTGAACCCCTAATTACTTCGGTGGATGGGGGATGTATGGAAATGTCGAAGTCTGAAGAGGAAGCCAACTAGACTAATTAACGGACCTCACGGAAGTATTGTTTAACAATGTTGCCTGCGGGGTTCCGGTGTCGGAGGGCCACTGCACACTTGTGCAGAGTATGCTCTGCCTACGCCACATAAAAACCTCTGCTAATTCATTGGCACGTAGCTTCCTCCACCTACATTTATAGGTCCAATAAATAAAATATTGTTTTAATATTTATGCTTTTTTGACGTGCAACGACACCCCTATAAGAGGAATAACAATTTTTGAGAAAAATCTTCTTTTACATATCAGCTCTTTATTTGTGAACGGCTCAACGAAATCGTTTAAAATTTTAACAGCAGATAGTTTTTTTTAAAGTATTTGACTACATTGTTTTAGAGATATAAGGAATCAAAAAATTTTCAAATAAAAATTCAAACCTTGATATCTTAAGAACCATAGGGGTTTGAAAGCTGTGCAATGAACTCAGTCAAAACACATAAGATACCTTTTTCCAAAATCTCAAGTGCGGTAAGGCCTTTATACATCAGTAATTGAGGCACAAAAAACCATTTATTTCAGTTTTTGATTTATTACTGAAAAAGTAAGTGGTCAAAACACTTGAAATTTTAATAATGGGATATAGTTTGATACGTGACCTATTAACATGATTTTTTCATAAGATTATAATGTTTAGTTTCAGAGATATGAATTTTTTTATAAAAAATCACCTTTTTTATTTTATCTGCCGAACAGAGCGGTTGATCCGAGGACCAAACAACGAAAAGTAGGTAATTTTATTTTCTTCCAAATTCATTATAGCTAAATTGTTTGTAATAATAGGATGATAGAAAAACGCAAAATAGTGTTTGTCAAAAATCAAAACATGGCCATAAAAAATATAGTTGATAAAATAAAAAAAAATCAGATCGATTTATCCCGTGGCATGACACGTGATATGTCACGTCATACACGGTCATCACCAAAATCCGATTAATTCATCATGTGACATGTCACGTCACACACGGTCATCACCAAAATTCGATCGATTTATCCCGTGGCATGACACGTGATATGTCACGTCATACACGGTCATCACCAAAATCCGATTAATTCATCATGTGACATGTCACGTCACACACGGTCATCACCAAAATTCGATCGATTTATCCCGTGGCATGACACGTGATATGTCACGTCATACACGGTCATCACCAAAATCCGATTAATTCATCATGTGACATGTCACGTCACACACGGTCATCACCAAAATTCGATCGATTTATCCCGTGGCATGACACGTGATATGTCACGTCATACACGGTCATCACCAAAATCCGATTAATTCATCATGTGTATGTCAAGTGATATGTCACCTCACATACGGTCGTCACAAAAATCCGATCGATTTGTCACGTGGCATGACACCTGATATTTCACGTCATACACGGTCATCACCAAAATGCGATTAATTCATCATGTGACATGTCACGTCACACACGGTCATCACCAAAATTTGATCGATTTATCACGTGGCATGTCACGTGATATTTCATGTCACACTCAGTCATCAACAAAATACGATTGATTTATCACGTGGCATGTCACGCAGTTTTTGAGCGGACATGGGTGCTTCCAAGCATGTCACGTCATACACGGTCATCACCATAATCCGATTAATTCATCACGTTACATGTCACGACACGCATGGTCATCACCAAAATCCGATTGATTTGTCACGTGACATACCAACATCACCAATATTTAGTTAAATTGTCACGCGATTTGTAAAACAAGATGTCACTTGACTATACTTACATTGTCGAAATCAGATTGATACGTTACATACCAACATCACCGTAATCAGAATGATTCGGCAAGTGACTTAGTGAAACACGATGTCACTTGACATATTAAGTGACATGTAGATTTGTCACGTATCATGTCACTTAAATTTTTATAGAATACTTTGACGTAATAATACATACTTTGCAAGTAGTTTTTTAAATGGCAAAAATAACAGTAACTCTGACTATATGAAGTCAGGACCGACTAGGAACACGAATGGGGGGAGCAAGGCTTTGATACTTGCTTTTTGTGAGAATAGAGATGTTTTATCAGTATTTCGCAACTGCTCGTTCTACCTTTCTTCCACTTTTTTGGCATGAATGAGATGCGTTTACGCAGATCGATGGTCACTCTGTTTTGCAGCAAAAGTAAATTTTTTATAAGAAATTGTTACAAATCGGTTATACTAAGCCTCTAATCTACGTTTCTCTAACCTTGGTGATCCATAGGTTTCGATTTTGAAGTCTCTACTATTTTGTATTTACATTACCAATATCAAGAGTGTAATGTTTGCAAAGACCAAACTGTTCGCTGACGAACAGCATTTTGAATTTCCCGGACGCGAATCTACACCGAGGCCACAAGGGATAATCTTTTCGAGGTAGTGGATTGTATATGTCAGCAGCAGCGCGGCGCGGCATGGTTGGATTATGTCTCGCATAATGATTTGCATCTCTATACTAGCAAAGCTATCATTTTTGGGTTTACAGTATAAATCGACTGTAAGTGGCTGTCGTGTACAATATATCGGGAGAGTAACGGACTAGACTACAAAGCTTAGAAAATTTATGCGTGACGTATATCAGTAGTGTCAAAAGGTTAGCGGTCGGCCCGGGAAGGAAATCGCGAACTTTTCGATGCAAAGGCGAACATTCGCGGCGAAGTTAAATAGAAGGTCGCGCGAGCGACGTAGACACGCCGATCCCATTGTTTACGTCGCGCTCAAGCGAAGCGAACTTGAGCAACGCTCGCACGTATTCGGACAGCGAGTTCGAATACAGCGAGCGAGAATAACACGAAAAGTCAGTGCACGTATTGCGGAGGTATTTTTCCCCGGCCGAAAGGAAAACACCTACCGACATATGCACGCAACTAGCATTTGACGACTCGGAGTAGACGTGGTATACGCTGACACTTGTCTATCGTGTACTCTCCGAGTCGCTTGAATTGTATCATTGTTGGAAAATTTTTGAGACACTCTCGTTAGGGGAGAGAGTGGCATTAGTTTTCGTGACTTTTCGTGTAGGGGAGAGATAAGCGCTTGTGTGAGCCGTGCAGCTGCATGCGCCTGAACAGCGCGAGGCAGCAAAGCGACGACACATGCGAGTGTCGTCGTAGCAGAAGAGATACACGTAGCGAGAGAGAGGGAGTGAAGAGCGCAGCGGCGCAGGTGTGAGTGTGTACGCGCCGGTGTTTGCGTCACAATACCAGGTACCAGCGCTAGACAATGAACGTCAGAGGAGTGGGCCCAGCCAACAGTTGATCGACGCCATGGACACGAGAAGGGCGTTCGAAGAGGCGCAATGGACGAACAACATAGCGTCGAGCACCAGGGTGGAGCCACCGATCAGCGGAGGTATTCCACAGTACCCCCGTAGATTGCAACAGGTGAATTTTCAAGACATCTTCGGTGTCAACTATATAACAAACAGCAGCTTCCGCGAGGACGCAGAAGCAAGAAATGGCGTTAACTCCACCCGATGGTCTACAGCGAATGACAATTATTCGCAACCCCCGGTTGTTGCTGGGAGGGGGATGAGGAACGTGAACGCACTAAACGCGTCCACGCAAGGCCAAGTAGAAAGCAGCAACAACAACGATGGGTCACTGAATCATGGCAACAGATCCATCGCTCTCTCGGCGGACAAATTTCTCGGGGATCAAGTTCACCGGAGACAGCTCCGTCAGCGTAGAACACTTCCTACAACGGATGGAAGGACGGAGAAGACTGAATAACCTGTCTGACTACGAGATGCTGGCGTCACTTCAGGAAGTCTTGACCGATAACGCCTACGAATGGCTGCAAAATCGGATCGCAGGAGTGCAACGCGACGTAACCGGGGCTATCATGCCTGATGCCACTAACGAGTGCCTGGTTAGCACGAACTTCGGCCGATTGTTCGGCGCAGTCCACGACCCCAACAAGAACGTCCTATATCTGAAGAAGGAACGCAAGATTGTCCAGCTTCAGGTGGCTACAATAGCCGCGTCAGGGACGATAGGCACAGCAGCGGTTGGCCTAGCATACGTCAGTGATGACGATCGCGCGCAGATACGCCGGATGCTCGATCGCGTTCTGCCAAAAGCCAACCGCACGATCAGATGCGCACGACTAATTGAACAAGGGATAGATATAGGATCGGCTAGGCCGGTCAAACAGAAATACTATCCCGTGTCTCCAAAAATAGAAGAGATGCACCAGCAGGTTCGCGAGTTACTCGCGGCTGGCATTATCGAACCCTCGGCCAGTGCTTGGTCGAGCCCGGTAGTGATGGTACGCAAAGCGAATGGGTAATATTGCTTTCGCGTAGACTGTCGGAAAGTCAACGCACTGTCTAGGGCCGACGCATATCCACTCCCTGACATGGATGATATTCTTCGTAAACTGCAGAAAGCGAAGTATATATCAACGTTGGACCTTAGCAGCGCTTAACATCAAATACCGTTAAAGCCGGAGGCAAGACTTATGACGGCCTTTACCGTTCCTGGGCTAGGACTATTCCAATTCACGAGGATGCCATTTGGTTTAGCCTACGCCGCCCGGAGCGACGTTCCAACGGATGATCGACGAAGTGATCAGTCCGGAACTCCAGCCATTTGCGTACTCGTATCTAGATGATATTATCATAGCGACAGAAACGTTCGAGCAACACCTCCAGTACCTAGAGAAAGTACTGAAGTGAGTGAACGCAGCTGGATTAATGATTAACAGAGAAAAGAGCGTCTTTTGCCGAGTGGAAGTGAAGCACCTCGGCGTTCTAGCGATGGTTTTCGGCCAGATCCGGAGAAGTTCGCGCCCATAGAGGCGTTCCCAGCGCCGAAAAACCTCAAACAGCTGAGACGATTCTTGGTCATGGCGTCATGGTATCGCAAATTCTTGCACGAATTCGCGATAATCGCCGAACCTCTCCATCTATTAACGAAGAAAGATAGGAGATACGAATGGGGGACGGAACAGCAAGAGGCTTTCCTACGCGTGAAGGCGCTGATAGCGTCCGCGCCAATTCTCCATCGCCTCGACTTCGAAGCACAGTTCGTCGTGCAGACGGACGCCAGTGACACCGGTCTCGGCGCGGTACTTTTCCGATTGATCAATGGAGAAGAGCGAGTATTGGAGTTCGCGAGCCGCACCATGTCGCAAGCCGAGAGGAATTACAGTGTCACGGAAAGAGAATGTCTCGCTGTGATCTGGGCTATCCGCAAGTTTCGACCTTATCTTGAAGGCTATCGGTTTAAGGTCATC
Organism: Pteromalus puparum; assembly: GCA_012977825.3. Lineage (NCBI taxonomy): Eukaryota > Metazoa > Arthropoda > Insecta > Hymenoptera > Pteromalidae > Pteromalus > Pteromalus puparum. The sequence goes on along the minus strand of CM053171.1, from coordinate 8,172,388 downwards.
ACAGACCACAGTAGTTTGCGGTGGTTGTGCAATCTGCACAAGCCCACCGGACGCCTAGCCCGCTGGGCGCTTGAGATGCAAGGCCACCTGTATACTGTGGAGCATAGGAAAGGTCAACTCGTACCTGACGTATGTACGAAGAAGATGACGTGCCAATCGAATCCATCGGATGGGCGAGTGAAACCCAAGACGAATGGTACTGTCAAAATGTCCGCGAAGTACAACGGAATCCGACCAAAGATCCGCTGTATAAGACGTACGGAGGGCAGCTGTACTTCTTTAGCCCAGACGAGAAGTTGCCAGCGTCTATAAACGACGACGTGGCTTGGAAAATTGTCGTGACAAAAGAGAAGCGAGCGGAGGTCCTGCGAGAATGCCACGACGCACCCACAGCAGGCCACCAAGGACGTGAGAAGACTTGTGCGCGCGTCGCCATGTACTATTACTGGCCCGGTATGTATGTGGGGGCTCCTGCGGGCCACCACCGGAGTCAGCGGCGCAAGCAGCGCCTGATCCCGAGATACGACGTCGAGTAGAGCAGTCGACACTTCCATCCGGTGGCGCTCCCTGCCGACCGCCACGATGGGTGGCGACGCTGGCAAGCGCGCTTGGGCTTAGCGGCCATGTTCGTCCGAAAGCGTTGAGCTTCCGACTTGGGCGCACGCTTGTGTATTCCAGTATTAGAGAGAGAGAGTTTTATAGTTGTGTAATAAATCGATTCGTATCTTCAGCATAACCTACAGCGTTTTACTGCCTAAACATTCTGATATCGGGCACTTATTTCCTGGCGGCCCATACCAGTTCAAATAGCAAGTAACATCATTCTGCAAATGTACACCGACGCCGCGGAGTACGTTCGACGATGCTTCGTTTGTCAGCAGTGCAAAGTCGAGCAATGCCCTCCAACTGGCCTAATGGGAAGGCGCATCATTACGCGGCCCTGGCAGAACATAGCAGGAGATGTCATGGGACCGAAGCCGAAGATCGCGCGAGGTAACGAGTATATCCTCGTGTTCGAAGATCTGTTTACACGCTGGGTGGAGTGTATCGCCATTAAAAAAGCGAACGCGAAGTCGATCCTCCAGTTGCTCCGCGAAAGGATCTTCCTACGGTATAGTGCGCCAGAGGTATTTCTGTCTGACAATGGCACTGAATTTAAGAACAAGGCCATTGATAAATATCTCGGGGACCACAACGTACGACATGAATTGACGTCGCCTTATCATCCCCAGGCGAACCCTGTGGAAAGGGTAAATCGCACCTTAAACAACATGGTGCGTGCGCTCATCGAAGAAAGCCATAATACATGGGATGAGCGGCTGAGCGACATCATATTCGATTACAATAGTGTACCACACTCAGCCACCGGTGTGAGTCCAGCGATGATGATGTATGGGACTCAACCACGCAACCCTTTTGCGGCGCGACGAGAACAAGACAACGCTGCAGAAGAAGAGTTACAGAGACGCGCGATCGATGCTTGGCACGATCGGATGGGAGGAGATCTATCTCAGCTGCGAGAGGAAGCGTCGAGGAGGACACAAAGTGCATAAGAACTACGACGTTTGCAACGCAAACCGTGTGTTGCTGTTTTGCGCGGCAAATTCTCCTTAACGCATAAGGCCGAGAAAGAGACAGTCGGCGCGTGCGAAGCCCGCGTTTCTCGGACGTGAGCTACGTCCCGGGAATTCGCGGAAATTGCCAGCCGTCGTGAGCTCTGGGAAGAAGTTCGCCGGTCCGAGCTGGCGCGAGACGAGCAGCCAATCAGCCCGTCTCGCGCCTCGCTTGGCCAATCGGACTACGTTATCGGCCGGGCCCTAACGGCCGGGAGAGTGTCGCCGAGCGCGCGAACGCAGCGTGACTCGGCAGTTCTCGTCTGGATCCCGTCGACGCGACACGTCGACGAGAGAGAGAATCGCACGCGAGTGTGAAGTGTGCGAGTGTGTGAAGAGAGAGTGTGTGAGGAGAGCAGCAGCAGCATCACGACCTGGACCACCATCCCGAGGAAGGAGTCCATCCCTNGTGTGCGAGTGTGTGGAGAGAGAGAGTGTGTGAGGAGAGCAGCAGCAGCATCACGACCTGGACCGCCATCCCGAGGAAGGAGTCCATCCCCGGAGACGACCATCCAGCCGCCCGCCACTGCTGCAATCCAGAGTCTTCACCGCCCGGCTGCCATCTTCCGTCGAGCAGGCACGAGAGGAAGGAAGCCAGAACGGTGGGAAGGACGTCGGCAGGAGAGTCTTCGCCGTCCAGTCGCCATCCGCCGTCGAGCAGGCATGAGAGGAAGGACGACGGAACGAGANGCGGGTGTAGCAGCAGGACGGGCTTGCCACCAACGTCGGGCATAGACTGCGTGCGGGGTAGCGAGAACCAGAGAGAGAGAGAGAGAGAGAGAGTGAATAAAGTGTTGTGTTTGACTTCTTTCCTGTTTCCCACCTCTCCCCAGCGTACTCCCATACGTCGGCGATCGCGTGTAAAATCCCGCGAAATAAAGAAATCCTAGTGCACACGGAGGCGCTAGGTGTTGCGCACCTGTGTTGGGAGGCACAGCGTCGCAGAACGACAGAAGCGCTATTACGACGCCAGACATAGGCCGGTGTCCTACAAAGTGGGAGACTTCGTCATGCAACGTAAATACGTCCTGTCTTCCGGAGCAGAACAGCGCTCTGCGAAATTAGCGCGACCTTACGTTGGCCCGTACAAGATAGTAGAAGTACGAGGAACCAACATGTACCGTCTGATAGACGAGATGGGCAAGCAAGTGGATCTTGCTGCCGCCTTGCAGTTAAAGCCGTTTCATTCACCGGCGACGGACGAAGAGCCGCCGAAGATCGAAGAGGATGACGACGCCCATCGTGGGGCCACTGAAACGGGGGTTTTGATTGATGTGTTATCGAGGCGAAACGAATCGGATTGCCGTCCCTTGGTGATGCGGAGCCAGGCTCGACGCGGCAAAACCACAGCTCGCAACAGCAGCTCGGTTGCTGCTTCTCAACCTCAGTCGATGTTAGTTCTCTCCACGTTCGCTAAAGTAGGCTCGGCTGCTCGTTGCTGCGATGCAAGTCAATCTTGCGTCGCCCGCGGAGGCGGCGGTATTCGGGGAAGTCGGTTCGCGGATCTGGTAAATAATCAACGCGTGGTATTCATGAAATTGCTGTCGTTATTATTTACAGATGAGAGAAGTTACACTGCGTACAAACTCGCGAGCCGTTACAAGCGCGGCTCGTATTTAACCATAATCGATCGCGAGAGAATTCGCGAGAAGGTCGCGCGTTTTCCGACGGGCCGCTGCCTCGTCGCCGTTCGCATAAACGCACGCCGCGATCACTCACTCGCGCACAACACTCACTGGCCGCACACCCACTGCTGGGGTGGCGTGCTCGGGAAATCCTCCTTCGCTGTGGAGTATCGTGGGCGGAAGCGCAGGTTCTCACTCGTTCTCTCTCTCTCTCTCTCTCACTCGGTGTTTGGCCTGTGCAAAAGCTCTCGATCGCCGCAGTTCGCGCGGATCATATTCCACACTCGTATACACGCGTAGAGGACCGAAAGCTATCTCCTCTCTAGTTCGCGCCGAGACACGCACGTCGTTGCGTAGCCTCTTCTCTCTTCCCCCACTATCGCGCGAGCCCGAGCAGTTAGCCTCGAATCTCGCGCGCTGGGCTGTTCAAGTTCAACGCAGCTGAGCGGTTCTCACCGCTGACGAGTATGAACTGCGGTGCTCATCTCGTTACAGGTTATTTTTAATACTTGACATTTTTTAAATTGATTTCACAACATTCATTAGCGCGTATTGATAAAAATACAGAAAAGCTTTTGTAAGCTGTCAACATTTGACCATTTCTTTAAGAATCTCATAATAAAATAGATATTTTAAAATCAATAGCCGATAATTATGACATTATCTTACTATCAGAAACCTGGTTGACAGATCAAAAAAATCTCTATATTAAGAACTTTAACACAATCAGAAAAGATAGACCAATAAATAATAGTAATAAAAAAGACCTCGGTGGGGGAGTATGTATACTCATAAAAACCAACTTTTTATTTGAAGAATATAAACAAATTTACAACAAGACCAATTATTTATAGAAGCAGTTGCTGTAACCTTACACCTAGAAAATAATGAAAAAATGCTAATAAGCTCAATTTATAGAACCCCAGGTAACATCACAACAGTGAAAGATTGGAATAAACTTTTTACATCCCTAAAAGAATTCAAATATAAAATAATTGGCGGAGATCTTAATTGTTATAATACAATTTGGGGATCAACAAACAATTGGAAAACAGGAGAAAATTTAATAGAATCACTAAAAGACAAAGACTTAGTAATCCTAAACGACGGATCAATGACATACTCTAAAACAACAACCAATGGCACTATAACATTATCTGCTATAGACCTATCATTGTCCTCTTCAAATTTATATCTACAAATAAACTGGAAAACCATAGATGACAAAATGTATAGCGATCACTATCAAATCGAAATAGAAATCAACAAAAATTTAAAAAAATGTCCAACATCATCTAGTCACAAACTTAATACAAAATCGATTAACTGGTCAAACTTTTAAAAATTAGTAGATGCTCTAGTTGATGATCAATTTCTCTTAGATAAAATAGACGATTTTATACAAAAACCAGTAAATTAAAAACACAATATACTCACGAACATACTTATAAGCGCTGTAAAAACACTAAAACCATCTAAAAATAAAAACACAAAAAAAAAGAAAAGAAAACCACTACAGACGATATTTTGTCGAAAGATAATCAATCAATCTACAAAGAACATATATCCCATTGATTGTTCCAAATAGGACACAATTCATAAAAAACAAACTAAAATCATATGATAAACCATTCCCTGTAAAACCCCCATGGTGGAACCAAGAGGCTGAGGAAAAAAATGACAAAAGAAGAAACTTAGAGAAAAATCTAAAATAAAACCCTACACTAGATTAACTAAACGAACTGAAGGAATTCGAAATCAACTCAAAGAATTCGCACGTCCAAGCAAAAGTGGCACACCTAGCGGATTTTCTTAAAAGTGTTGAAAGTTATAATAAGCAGATGACAAACAAAATATAAATATACACATATTACACGAGTATGTAGTTGAGATAGAAAGTTGTTGCTTAAAAACTAATAAAAAGTTATAATGTTGAATAAGGAATACTATAATATAAATTTAAATGCTTTTCTATTCTTTTTTAGTTTTTGCCTCCATGTATCACGTGGTCTTATTATAACTTTCAGCGCTGAAAATAGCGCCCTCTTACGGTGCTTGGACATCCGAATAGACTAAGAGAAATAAAATTCGAAAATTTTAAAAAATACACAGAAACAAAACTTTCTAGAGAAGCAAATACCACAGAAGTATGGGAAACGATCCACAAGTTTAATAACAAGAAAAAAAATGCACTCCCGCAACTAGACGCAGAAACAATCAACAACATGTTCGAGTTCATATCAGAATTTTGTCCACAAACAGCGTCTTATAATAAACCCCCAGAATATGACATCGATTTAGAGTACGACCAAATCTCAAACCTCGACTGTTCATATAACATGAAAGAATTAACAATAGCACTAAATTCGTGCAATACAAAATCCAGTCCAGGACTTGACCAAATCAACAATGAAATGTTAAAAAAACACTCCCCAGAATTTCAGATTTCTGCTCCTACACACAATTAACGAAATATTCGACAGCAACAACTTTCCACAAGAATGGAAAGAATTTTTAGTAGTTTTACTACCTAAAATGGAAAAAAAAGTTCAGGCCCATACCGCTTGCACCTTGTGCACTCGGCGGTAAGGTATTCTGTTAGAATTTTTTGAACCGAATGGCAACGTCGCACGGTTTTTGACGTTTTTTTGCGGTTTTTGACGGTTTTGACGATTTTAGATTTGAAGGGGTTATGTGAGCCAGTGCCGTCAAAAACCTTGTGACGTTGCCATTCGGTTCAAAACGTTTCAACAGAATACCTTACCACCGAGTGTATATTAAAACTAACGGAAAAGCTTATACAAATTCGAGAAAGCAGCTCTATCATTCCTGAATTACAAAGCGGATTCAGAAAATCCAAATCTTGTTCCACAAGTATCGCTTATTTAATAGCTCAAATCCAAAAAGCATTCCTAGAGCAATCGCATGTTATTGTTCTGTTAATAGACATCAAATCAGCGTTTGACATGGTGAACCCAAACATTCTGCAAAAAATTTTAGCAGAATTAAAAATCCCCTTTAAAATTCGAAATTTCATCTTTAACTTAATGACAGTAGACAGAAATTTATATTTCAAAATAAACCACAAATTAGAAGGACCATTTTATAGACACATGGGAGTTCCACAAGGCTGCGTACTAAGTCCGACACTAGAAAATGGCCTAAAATCACTACAAAATAATATAAATAATATCATTCAATATTTTCATTCAATAGGACTCGATATAGCCCCAAACAAATCCCAATTGATTATTTTTTCAAAATCAAACAAAATCGACCCCAACTTTACAATTACTATTGAAGGTCAAACAATAAAAAATGAAAGATCAGTAAAATACCTCGGGGTATGGATAGATTCAAAACTGAGTTGGAATATACACGCCCAACACCTAATAGAGAAAATACAGAAAACTCTGAACATCATAAAAGTCCTAAGAACAACCTGGTGGGGAGGCCATTACCAAATTCTTCTTAATGTATACAAAGGACAAAGGACCGATTAGAAGCCTCACAGACTACAACTGCTATTGTATCAACATAAAAAACACAATACTAAAAGAAAAAATAAATAAACTTCAATACAAAGCTTTACGATTAGCCCTAGGATACAGAAATTCTACCCCCATAAGGGAGCATCAATTAATTACGTGAGGCGATTAGGGGGGGGGGGGGGGGGTCGAGTCCGAATCTCACCCAATCTTAGGCGTAGGGGGGAGGGGGGTCTTGGCAAATATGACGTAATTTTTTTTCTGCAAGAAACAGTGTAAACTTGCGAGAAAACTTGGTTAAATTAAGTAAAACGGTTTCTCCACTAAAATACCTATGGCCTATATACCTAATAAATCCTACACAATAAAATATTTGTCGCCAAACGCGCTACTCGACGAACGCTTTCGCGTATGAGCCGGGTGGCAGCAATGCGCGGACAGGTCCCAACCTGCTGTCGACGCCGAGCACGCGCGCTTAGTACTCACACATGGCGCTATCTGCCAGTGAGCGTGGTCGTGCGTGCGGGTCCGAGTTTGTGCGATACACCTTACTCGATGGCTCAGTCAACGCTGTCATTTATTCAAAATGAGTTATCGTAATTACTATGATGGATACGTGAAAACACATGTCTGCAAGACGAAGAAGTGCTGCCAGGAAGAAGTGACAAAGTTATGGATCGAAGCGAAGCAGAGGTTCTCGAAAAAGGAAGACTTGGTGCTGCACGTTCAGCATGAGATCAAACAGCTCCTCAGAGAAGCGATGGAGAGAAAGGCCCGGAATACTCTGGTATTCCTTAAGGTAGGCTAAACACCTTCCTTTCTATTTTATACACAAGACATTTCGAGATCGCAATGCGAAGGGGGAATACTCAAACCAGTTTTCGCAATGTTTTGATTCCAGGGAAATACAAAGACCTCCAACGGTGCTTCGACTCAGGTTGAGCGTTCAGAGTGTTCAAAACGCGGAATGCGCAGATCAGGTTGGGACGAATACTCAAAACGTTCTAAACACGGAATCCGCGGATCAGGATGGGACTACTGACCAACAGCTAAAGGAGCAAAATTCGACGACGACCCTCAACCGGCGGGTTAGTATTCGTCTTCCTTCACATGCGCGACGTTTTCTTCCTTTTTTCCTTGTTTATCCTTCCCCTTTTTACCCTTCGCTCCACAGGTGCTCTGAAACGGAAAACTCAGCCTCCTAATGTGATCAGCTACAATGAGAATGAAGTCACGTCGAACTCCTCACCATCAGCTGTGCGTCCCACTCCGGCGCAAGACATTAGAAAATATTGCTAAAATGCGTGTGGAGCTGGATTTGACGGAACGGCGCAAAGGGTCTCTCGTCGCTGACGGCACCGAACACGAGAAAGCACGAAAGTTGCGACGGGAAATCAATGGTTGTGAGAAGAAGCTCAAGCTTAAGGAAAACCAGAGAGTGTACGCTATGAAGCACAGGGGAAATAAGAGGCAAAAAATAAGTGAATTATGTTCTAAGTATCCCGATGTGTCGAAGTCGTTGACGCCTCGTGCTGGTCCTGGACGTCCACGTTTAGAAAAAGAGCAGCCTGAATTACTAAAAGCAATAGTTGATTCAGCTATGTTTGGTGCATCTGCTGAAGAGCGGCATCGCTGTGAGATAGTTCGCACTGTCCACACGCTTTCAGAGCTCACTGATCGACTAAAAACTGAGCTGGCGTTCAATATCTCACGAAGTGGTACTTATATTCAACTGCTGCCTAGACGGGCAGATACGCGCGAGGCTAAGCGCCACGTAGTCACTGTCCCGGTGAAGCTGAGCCGTCCTGAAGCTGACCATCATAAAGCACCAAGACCAATACTTTAGTGTGGCCTCCATAAGGTCGCTGGAGACGGTAGCCTCAATACTTTTTTATCTCAGGATGATAAAGCCTGTGTTCCCATAGGACTCATAGCGACAAACAAGCAGGCGCCCTTGCTAATGCACATTGAGTACAAAGTGTCGCTGCCAGATCACATTTTTGTGATTGCTTCAAGGCACAAATTGATTCCAAGCGTGTATGCTCTTTGTGAAGTGAAGCCCAATGAGATGGGACGGCCAGAAGCCGTTTCACACAGTGGACCAACTTACATAGCAATTAGAAGTGGCAAGCACTCTTCGTCAACTGCAACTAGTCACGCTCAAGACTTGGACACTCTTTTAACCATTTAGCCTTTTAACAATTTTATGAAGAACGGAGACGACGAAGTTAAGCCTGTCCTTATCATTTCAAGTGATAGCGGTCCGGACGAGAACCCACGATATCGCAAAGTGATCGCACACGCCATAGAGCATTTCAAAAAATATGATCTGGACGCAATATTCATTGTGATTAATGCCCCTGGCAGAGGCGCTTTTAACAGAGTAGAGAGGCGCATGGCTCCACTCACCCGAGAGCTAACGGGTGTTGTTCTTCCCCATTACTGTTATGGGATACATCTTAACTCCAGCGGCAGAACAGTAGACTCCCGTCTGGAAAAGGATAATTTCAAAAAGGCAGGGGAAATTTTGGCTGAAATATGGTCTGCAGTGTGCATTGACGGACACGAAGTAATTGCTGAATACATAGACCCGGACAACGACACTTCCAGCGTCCCAGACCTGCCAGCCAAAGGATGGTATGCCGAGCACGTTAGAGAGAGCCAATATTTACTTCAGGTACACGGCAATTTGTTCACATTTTATAATGTATTGATTTCTTCGCGTATGAATTTTTACAGTAGTTTGCATTTTATTTTTATCACGAATTTTATGTATTTTTTTTTATTTTTTAACGAGCGCGAGCGCTAACAATAATTCATTTTTATTTAGAGTTAAAAATAATTAATTGTTTTTAATTATTCTAGGTTGTGAAATGCGTTGACCGGAACTGCTGCAGCCCACGCCGGAGTGCTCTGCATATGATTCACGACCGTTTTCTGGCACCTCCATATCCTATCACTTAGGTTGATGGGCATCCAACGGTCCCGGACCCTGAAAAGCATGATGGAAAGTAATTTGCTCCGTTCTTGATTCGCCACTGCCTACCGATTCAACCTTTGCACACCTTCATCAGCATGCCCTATGATCTCTATTGCCCAAGTATACGTGGTAATTTAGAAAAGAGATGCTGCAGTACATGCGGTATCTACTTTTCATCCATCACAAGAGCTGCAGAGCACCGGCGTGCGGTCCACAATGCACGGCCTGCACTAGCGCGCAAAGTGCGACCCTCACGGATCATCACACGTCGAGCTACTGTGTGCAAGCGATGACGGTATAGAGTGGCTCAATCAGAGCGAACTAAAAGAAGCAGATGATTTTACTGAAAATCACATCAACATGTTGGTTCCAGTAGTCACTCTTGACACCACACATGAGTCCCCGTGGACTGAATTAGAATAAATATATTTTTTAGTAGTTCGCTTCCTATTTAAGTATTTTTTAGTTCGATTTTCTCACTGATTGTATTCTACGTTCTTAGTAGTTTTAAATACTAGTCTTAAAACTAGGCTTTAATAAAAAAAACAAGCTAATTATGTTATTTTTAATAATTAAACTAAAAATATGCATTTTGAAACATCTCACGCGAGATTAGGGGAGGGGGGAGGGGGTCGAGCCGAGTCTCACGACATCTCACCAAGGGGGGAGGGGGGGTCGCAAAATTGTCAAAATCACCTCACGTAATTAATGGATGCCCCCTAAGTAGAATATCACGATATTTATACAGAAAGTAGTTCTTATCATAATTCATCAACATGATTTTTTTAAGAAGTTCCATAGCTTAGTTTTTGAGATATAATGATTTAAAAATTTGCACTTTTTGGCCTAACGAACGGTAATCTAATGTCTATGCGGTATAGAGACAAATAATTTTATTCCCTTTCAGGTACATATTTAATGTGGGGGGGGGGGGCATTCAGATTTTCAAAAATAACATAGGGGAGAGTGGGGTATAACGTGGCAAGCAGGTATGCTTGACACGTCGATATTTAAATGATTAACCGATATTTTGAAGTAAATGATTGTGAAATTCTAAACAAGAATACTTCTAGTATTTATCTCTGAAATATTGTCGAAAAAGAAAGTCCAACTAATGAATTAATCGAGCTAGAAATTTGCAGCTGAAATAATTGGTTGGCTTCATAAATCATTTAAGTGGTAAATCGCGAAAAAAGAATGAATCCGTTTGAAAGTTTATTTGATTGTTTATACTTCCAACTTTTAGTTGGAAGTAACTTAATAATTGTGTATTAACAATTAGAAAAAACATTGAAAATGGGGCATGATGGGCACCTAGGTGAGGCACGAGTGGCACACGAAATCCGTAGCGCGGCGCGTCAGCTGTTCTCCCCTAACCTAAAAAAATTTTACGGTCGGTAAGGCAGAACATGGACAGAACCCGTACTCTACGTGCCCCACCTATGCCACCCGTGCACCACATCGCGGGGCATGCAGAGCATTTTTGAAGGCTTTAGTTCTTGATTTTTCAAAAAAAAAAAACAACATGAACAATTTTTACGTTATATTGAAGGGCGGCCGAGTGTGGCGGGCGGTGAAGGAAGGGGGGGGCGGCGTATGCCAAAAATAACTTTATAATATAGGAAGATACACTCACACACACACATACATACTGGACAATCTATACATAGAATAGAATAGAATAGAATAATATTTTATTTGATCATATCAAAATATAATTAGTCATACATGTCTAGTGTATATAGCTGGTTATCACAGCCGTCAATAATTTGATTCATCAGGTACTCATTTTACATTGCGTATGACATAGTATTTATAATACAATTCTTTCGCTGTACATATTGATCGTTGCTTATTCTATCACATCATTCAAAACAGCGACGCAGACTAGAAAACAATCACAGTCAACAAATGATACGTATACATTTCTTGGAACACAAATACATTCAAACATCTTTGTAATTAATACTGGTTATATCAGTCTTGTACCACTACATTTTAAGCGACTGGTATCTTCGCATTGCTATTTTAAACCCGGCTAGCGAAAGCAAAGTTCTCATATCCCGCGGAAGAGAGTTCCATAGACGCGCACCGTACACAGCAAACGAATTTAGACCCACGTCAGTACGGGATCCCGGAACTGGAATACCCCTGGACGCCCTACTGGAAGTCTTGTGCTGGTTCTTCTTAAAGAGGGCCGCAAGGTACGGTGGTCGATACATGCAATAAGCTTTATAAACTAACACAGCCGCATAATACGCTCTTCTTTTCCTAGTATCTAACCAGCCCAGTATACATACATATATCCAGGAAGGGAGTTCGCTCCCTAAGGGGGTTGGCGTCCCCGGACTGCCCGAGCAAGCAGGGCAATACAAAGGTCACCTCGTGTGCGACTGAAGGACTGTTTCCTGCGACCTTAGGGGGAGTGCTGTGGACGGTCTGCACGCTCCACAGGAATTGCGATCCCGAGGTGCCCAAGCTACGGTGCGCTGTGCGACCGGGCGGCCTGACTGCCGTCTCTCTTGGCCGCTTGCGCCCTGCTCAGTCTCCCGGGCTGGGCTCTTAAGCCAGATTACAGAGGATACAGCTCGAAAAATGGGTTGCTGGCGCTCCCAGGCTGCCAGATAGTACAGTGGCCCGGGTCCGTCTAGCCGACAGGACCTGGCTGCCCTATTAAACGGCGAAAATCTTCTTGGCCGCAGTAGTGCCGGATGGCGTCCGGAAAAGGGCCCTGCTGCGGCCAGGTGTGGCCTTGCCGAGGCCACCGTGACTGGCGAAGGATGCCAGCGATGGANGTGGCCGGCGAGCAGCGGAACGGCTTAAGCGGCGCACGTGCGTAGAGGAGACAAGGAGAAAAAGGAAATGGAAATGAAGAATAAGAAGAATCCACTAAATGCACCAGAACCGACGACATTGGGGATCCCAACTCCCAAACCAGGAAAGCAAGATGACCACTTGACGGCCCTGAAGGATACAATTAGGGAAACCATCGAGTACGCCAAGGACAGAACCAACGTGCACGGTCCGATTAGAACGGGCCTCGCAAAGGCAATGGAAGAAATAGAAAAGATAGAAGAAAAAAGGACGCTCTTCTTGAAAGTACCAGAGCTTCGCTTGGGAGGTGAATCTCTCGGACCAAGAACGAACAGCCAGGAGGGTTTGGCAAGTATTGCCAGCGTGAGAAGCACAGATACAAATACGTCAAACAGAGACAAAGAAAAATAGCACCAGGAAAGGCAGGAAGCAGAGCAGGCTCGAAAAAAAGAAGAGGAGCACATGAACAAGCTGCTAGAGGAAGTAGACGACCTAACACTTCACACACCAAAGGACATGAATTGCATTGTACAGTGGCTTAAAAAACTCAGATTAATGGTGACGAAGTTACAGTACATGCGCATTGGAAGGAGATATAATGGAGGACAATTACTATCACGCCGTGAAAGAGTACGAAGCACAACACCAACTCGATATCGCGACGGCTTCACGATTCTAGCAAGTATGGGAAGCAAGAGGCCAAGAGAAAGCCTGACTAACAGCCCAAAAGAGATGAGAGCAGAAAAGCGAGACAGGAAAAGACAACGACATGAGAAAGCGGTGATGCAACGTGAGACCCTCGTCCCGAAAGTCCCTCATAATGCCCAAGCCCGAGAAAAACAAGCGTCCTGACGGGATTTTAGTAAAAGTAGGGCAAAACAAGACGTACGCGGAAGTCCTGAGGAAAATCCGAAAGGATGTAAACCCAGACGCCACTGGAACGATGGTGCTGGGAGTCAAGCAAACAAAAAGTGGATACGCCCTGCTAAAAATAGTCTATAGGGATCGATTGGGATCAATTAAATTATCAACAGATTCTATGCTAATTCTGAATACCATTTTTTGTATGAGGACTCGATTAAAATGGATTAGAATCAACAGGAGTCAATAGATTTTAATACGGAAAATAACAATTGAAGTAGATAGTTAATACCAGACATTGGTTTCTATTAACTTTACTGGTCCTTTTTTGTATAGAATTTTATCGATTCCTATTGATTCCTATCAATTCTATCTATTTTAATCGAGTTCTAATGCAAAAAATGGGATTCAGATATAGCTTAGAATTCAATTAATAATTTAATCCATCTCTATTGACTATTTTTAACAGGGCGTCCTCCTAAAATTAGGAAAAGGGTCTGACAGGACAGCGTTTACTGCGGAAGTAGAAAAAGCAGTGTTAGGACTTGGACAGGTCAAAAAGGAAGAACGGAAGGCCACCCTAGAAATAAGGGACATAGACTCGGAAGCTACGGAAGAAGAGGTGAGAGCAGCAATAGGAGGAGCCCTCAGAAAGCCAGACAATGGCAGGGTGGTGACCTTACTGAAGCCAAACGTGGGAGGCCTTAGAATGGCTATAGCGATACTCAGCGAGGAAGAGGCTCAGGAGCTCCTAGAAATAGGACACATCCGCGTGGGCCTTGTAAGTTGCAAGATAAGAAAACGTGTAAAGGTAGTGCGGTGCCACAAGTGCTTAGGCTTCGGACACTAGAAAGATGAATGCACACACATATGTGTATATATATATATATATATATATATATATTAGGGTGACGCTTATTTTCTAAACTGCTTTAATCCGGGCTCCCATGCCTTAAATAGATTTGTTAGCACTAAAAACTGGTAAATCAATCTTTATATGTTCTTAAAAAGCCATTTAAACGGTCCAGTATGCACCAAACATTATTTTTTCGCTCCTACGTATTTATTGCTTTAGCATTCAAGGACAGTCAATCGTCAATTTTAAACATGTAAGAGATGTTTTCGATGTTTTTTTCACGTATAATACGATGGTGCTGTTGCTTTTATCATAAAACATAAGCTAAAATCGCTAGAAGCCAAAAATCGTGTTTTTCAGTGTTTATTCATGATTTTTGACACCTAATACTTTAAGGCTATGTTTTATGATAAAAACAACAGCGCCATCGTATTCTACGTGAAAAAATACATCGAAAACCTGTACCGCATGTTTGGAAATAAAACTTGCAACTAATAATAGCTGTAGACAAAGGGCGTATCCATCATAAAAATATCACAGTGGTTGTTTATGTTAGTAAAAAGGAATCTGACGTCCTTTGTCACAGCTATTATGAGTTATTTGAATCAATTCTGAGGGTTTTTCACTATTGGTGTACCATGAAAACAAAAAACAAAGGCTTCTGCCATTCTGGCTCTTGTACAGGTACATTTCACATAATAAAAAGGTATTTTTTCACTGTTAAAGTAGTCAGAGTCCGGATGAACCCTCAGATTTTCACATTTGAGGTTTAAAATGCAAATAAGGTAGCCTAAACATGTATATATGACCTTTAAAAGTATTTTATTGAAAAATTCAGGAAATTTAACAAAAAAAGTATCAGGGAGTTTTAGTTAAAAAATGCATCACTTATGAGCTACAAATCGTTGAAAATAGGCAAAAATGCAAAAATCGCTTAAAACACCAACTTTGACCAGCTATAACTGAAGGCAAGTAAAGGGATCGCGCTGAAAATTTTTTTTGGGAGCCACGGGATCCTATAGAAACTATATATAAAGTTTGAACCAACAAACATTGTTTCATCTTCGATGTGACAGAGAACCACCATTATATATATATATATATATATTATATTAGTGGCGGCTTCGCCCCCTGCTCGCTTCGGCTCGCAACCCCCCATTTCAGTTTTCTGTGACACTAAGACACTGCGTTTGAATGATTTTTACACTTAGATACTAAAAATCACCGTGCGAACGTACCTAGACTTCGTTATCAGCCACCTTGTACACCTCTCTTCATATGATTATATTTATCCAGACACAAAACCTGTAGCGCACCACCTAGCCTCTTGTCACCAGTCACTCTGCTACACCTAGACACACCCCGAATGATTTTTCACACTAGACACTAAAACTATACAAAAATGTATTTATTAATTTTGTTTCTGTAAAGTTGATCTTCGATAATATTTGTTATTTAGATAATTGTGAATTCAATAAATATTATATATGAAGTCATAGAACTTTTCGTTTACCTTTAGATTTAACAAATTTAAAAATTGCATTTTTGAAGTTTGAATCTGACAAAGAAAAGTTACGAGAAGCAGATTTGATTATTTGGGATGAAGCTTCTATGATTCCTAAAAAGTCTCTAGAAATAGTTGATTTAACTTTACGTGATCTATGTGATACAACATTCCTTTTGGAAATATTTTAATAGTTTTGGAGGAGACTTTCGGCAAATTCTACCCGTTGTAAAAAATAGATTAGAACTATTATAATAGCAGAAACTATAAAAGCGTCATACCTTTGGTTACACTTCCATATTTTAAAATTAAACTAAATATGGCGTTCACTTGATAGAACATTTTCAAATATTATTATTAGAAGTAGGAGAAGGAAGATAATAAAAATTTAGTATTCCGAAAATGTGAAAACAAATGATATATGTACAAAAATCTTGGTCACAGCATATAATTTTCACTTAATAGCGTAATACTCACTTCTCACAATGAATATACTTATTTTTTGAATAATAAAATCTTAAAGTAAGGAGAGGTAAAAACGTATTACAGTGTTGATACTGCAACCTATCAGGTGTTTGACTAAATTGACGATAACATTTACATAAATTTAAATTTTCAAAAAATCACATAAAATGAAAGAATTTTACGTTATTTGGTGGGGCGACCAAGTGGGGGTCTGGTGCTCGGTGGGGGTGGGGGGGTATCCTCTGCATCCTCTTTCCAATACCGTCTTGGCCAAAATGCTATATAAGGCGAAAGTGCTCACTTTTGCCTCAAATATATGTACATTTGTGTGTGTGGGTGTGCATGTGTGTTTGTATATACATAAAAATACTTTACAGCACAGTGTGACCTAAGCCCGCACTTAGGTCACGCCTATCCGTGACCTAAGTAGTCCTTTTTTGCACCGTGTTTATCACACTCGCTACGCTCGTGCGCTAACCTCACGGTACGAAGCAGGACTGCTTATGAGACGGATAGGCGTGACAGCGGGCTTAGGTAGGCTGTGCTATAAAATTCTGCATGATACTCGTGACCTAAGTAACACTTCTGCACGGCGTAATTAGGACTCTCGCTGCGCTCGGGCCCTCACGCCGTGTCAAAAAGTGCTACTTAGGTCACTTGTATCGTAATGTACTAAAAGTGGCCTTTCGCCTCAGGCTTGAAAAACTCTACTTTCGCTCCACTTTTTCGTAGGCAACAAGAGCGTTTTTGATGCATGTATTATGAAAAATAATTTTATATTGCCATTGAATGGAATGAAACAAAAGATGATTAATAAGGATGACAAGTCAAAAGTAAATCCACCAAAACTAATGAAAATGTCAAGTAGCTCTGAGAAGAGATAATACCCGATATTTGGAAAAGCATTTATTAAAGAAGCAAAATCCAAAGATGAAAGTGGAAATAAAAACATAATGTTAAATTCTAATTTTCCAAGAAAGAAGAACGAATATAAAAAGGATTTCGAGGTTCAAGTTGCTCTGCAAAATTTCAAATCTGTTGTATCGTTAAAACAAAAAAACAATTACACATTAATTAAAAGCCGAATTAAAAGTGTACAAGCATGGGAAATAACACCCGACTACATAGATCACTCCGAGTGGGAGCTCAGATGCAGAATGAGCTCCAAGCAGATATTCTTGGGTGCTTAACAGGTTGCTTTCCAGAGGAGGGGGGGGGAGGGGGGGTTAAGGTTCCAGTAGGTAAAAACTGCGACGTGCATGCTACAGGTAATTAGAAATCGGATGATTAAAGTCCTAAGGATATGTGTGATTGGACCTTGCAGAATTCTCAATGAGCGTCTAAGTTTTATTGCGCGTGACCATAAAAGATCGTAAAGCCGGTAAAAGTGCGTCTCTCGGTTTAATACGGGGAAAACTTTAAGGATGGATCGTCGATGGCTATATTAAAGACTCTATTTTATACTGTTCTCTTTGAATATTCGCGTTTTCAATATGGCGTGAGCCGTGAGGTGTAGTTACGCAACACTCTCTTAGGTCAAGTCCACGGTCGTATATACAGGTCTCGAAACTCCTGTGGTGGGTGAAGGTCCGTTAGTGAAGCTCAAAAGTTTCTCCTCTTGCTCGCTAGCCATGGAGTCGCCTCGATCGAGTTTCACGTCCTATAGTATCTGTATATTTTGACTACAGTTACTGCTACTGCTAGACGATACCGTCGGAGTGTAGGTACCCCACCGAAAGGTGGCGGCACGTCCGACCACAGATAGAGAGAGAGAGAGAGAGAGAGAGAGAGAGAGAGAGAGAGAGAGCGGCTCACGCCGCGAGCGAGCGCCTCGCTCAGTTCCGCATTGACTACGACCCAGACCAGTCAGGCTGGAGAGAGAGAGATCAGAGAATAAAGAAGATAGCTCAGGATAGGCAAGAGTACTTTCTCCTCCCGACATTGGTGACCCGACGCGGACTCCTCGACAACGGCCAACAGGACATCGAGGAGCAGCACACCTCTCAAGTCTCTCCGGCAGCGGCGTCGTTGTTCAGCATACACGCTGACAAAGACAGGCGGCGATTGTATCAGACAACGCGCATCGCTTCGCTACATCCCGTGTGCACGCTGGCACGCCGGTGCACACGCGAAATTTCAGTCGGACAACCCGACTGCCTCGACACACGTTTTTCACGTGTCGAGAGCGGCAGGAGGAACGAGTTCCACGAACTCGCAGCCATTTTCGAACTTCGGCACGCCGGCGCGTGGAGTCTTGTCAACTTAACGAACAACGGATTGTGTGCGTGCTGGCACGCCGGCGCACATTTTTCCTCGCGACTACCCAACGTCGTGCAACGAGGAAGCCTTCGCCGAGGGATTTCTTTTTGCGCGAAGCCACCGACACCGGCGCCTTTCATCATCATGACTTCGGTCAACGGCGCTTCCTCGTTAATTCAGCACTTCTCCTCGGTAGCGTCGACGAATTCTTTACGTCGTTTTGCGCGGCGATTCACGCGGGAATCGCCATTTTCGCCCTAAGGTAACAAATAAGTGCGCGCGAAAATCTCGACCGTTAGGCCGCCATCTTGCTTCGGCGAGCCATCAAATTCTCAGAATAGCTCACGCGAGCAACAGCGATTCCACGAATCATCATGCACACGTTGCGTTGTCGAGATCGCGACTCAGTCTGAAAGTTTTTTTCTTTTCTTTTCATTTCGTTTTAATTAATTTCTTTTCTTTCATTAATTTACGAAATACGAGGTGAAACGCGTTAGCAATCTCAATAATTCTTTCGAATTTCTCTTTCATGCGTTTCACTCTCTTTTCTCGCTCGACGATCAGCGTTTGCACCCGGGTCAACGGCTACCATTCCCGGACGGAGCTCCTCGCAAGTAGTACCTCACAGACCTCCAGGGCAACGCATCGAACCTCAGCCACAGCAGCCTCGACAACTAGCGGGCGTGCTGGGAATCGCGACAACTATCTCTCGTTGTTGTCGTCTCCCGGACTGAGCTCCTCGCGAACGACACAACAGGGAAGTCTAGTGAAACTCACACGGCTCTGCTCGTCCCTAATCTAAGGTTGACGAACGATTTAGGTAGCAAATCATTTTCCTTCTTTTTTTCTTTCCCTAGCTACCTCCAATCAAATGATAGCTAGCTTAGTGCGGGAGCCAGACAGACATTGCCTTGCAGCCGCTTGTACCTACGAGTACACTGCAATTATTGTAATAATTTTGTACGTCTGGTCTGAACTCAAGATTAGGTTAGATGCTGCACCTCACGCACATGAGCTGTAACAAATCCAAATTGACGCTTAGGTAGGGAAAACAAGTTCCCCAATCGCCTTGTAACCTGAGAAAAGCGAGAAAACTCAAAATGTCGCTGCAGCGCACACGGATTAAGCTTGCTGACACAAGCAAGGACAACGAAACGGCTGTGGTAACCACCACAAGCGACGGACAACAAAGTCCAACCTTTTCGTCCACAACGGCGAATTCAGAGAAACCGCAATACACATCGGCATTCACGACTGTCTCTTCGTTGAACACTCCTCTTACGACGTCTCAAGTCAATCAACAGCTGACCACTAGTTTAACTACAGCCGGCGCTTCAGGTTTTGCAAACTCGGCCGACGTGGCATCAGGATTCAACCAGCCGTTCAACGGCACCCAAAACGCCTTCCATTTCGGCACAGGCCAGCCGCCCAGCACTGCGAACAGCGGTTTCAACTTTGGAACAAACAACAGGCAATCTCATATCCCAACAACGGCGTCGACAAGCAACAGATATTTCCTGGGAACGCTTTAAGAACAAACCCGTCCATTCCTGAATTCAGGAACACGGCGGAAAGACAACAGCCTGCTGAACAACCAGCAGTCACCAGCAGTCAACTACGCCACTGCGGACGACCTGACACAGCTGACAGAACAGCTCAACCAGCAACTGGACCTTAAACTAAACGCGTTTCTGGAACGCCTGGCTCCGGCCCAACAGCATCGAGATCACGACTGCAAGAGGCCAACCGAACCCACAGACTCACATCTGTCACTAGCTACGAACTCGGAAAACTTAGGAACCAGATTACCCCTGCCGAATCTCTCGCAGGGAAACCCTCATCTCGACCAACAACACAACGCATCTGCCTTCACAAGCACCAGGCATTTGTTATTCTGGAATTTTTACAAACACAACCCGCAGGGCTGATTCAGCCAATTAGAAGATTTATTCTTGGCACACAACGTCAACGAAGACGAAGCCAGATTTAACTTCGTCATGAGATATCTTACACAAGATATTCATGTCGACATCCAATTCAAGCTCAACACCCTCACAAGAGGACAAAAATACCAACAGATCAAGAAAATCTTGACTGAGCGCTACGCTGAAACTCCTCAGCAACAACTGGATCGCCTATTCAAAGGCGTCGAAATCGGTTCCAGAAAACCTTCTGACCTTCCTGCCGAAATGCAAAGCTTGGCGCAGAACTCAATACCAAGAGAAACCATCATCTCAGTTTGGAGATCACGACTGCCTCCACAGATCCAGATCATGATCTGGACTTACAAATCTGAGGACGAACTAGTCAGAAGCGCAGACATGGCCCACGAACTCGCTCAGCAGTCCAGTCACCTGAATGCCTTGCAATCGAGCAATCAGCCTGCTACAGTTCCCAACGACAGGTACAAGGAGCTCTTAGCAGCAATTAAGTCTCAAAAAAACAGCAATCAGAACGGTCGCTCTAGAGCCGACGGATCGAACAACAAGTCTCGAGCCAACTCAAAAAACAACCGAGATTCGACCCCAGCGAGATCAAAATCTAGGTCGCGCTTTTCAAACAACAAAAGCCTTTGCTACTACCACCGCAAATACGGTACAGAGGCAAAGAACTGCTAACTGCCCTGCACCTGGAAGCGTGCTCCTAGTCAGGACTACAAGGTGAAGAACCCTAAGGATTCCAAGGACCAGGAAAACTAAATAATCCTGCTGTTGCGGAGACTGGCAGCCGGTCACATTTAGCCGCACGTCTCCATGTAAGAGATTCACTCTCTAATCAAGTCTTCCTGATAGACACTGGGGCGGACATCGAAGTAATTCCAAAACCCAGCAACTGGCAAGGCAAGGCAACTGACTTCCAACTCCATGCTGTCAACGACTCGACCATAGATGTCTTCGGCGTCAAACGTCTCGAATTAGACGTAGGCCTGCCGTACAAGCTTGCTTGGAATTTCACGATCGCAGATGTCCCGCACTCCATCATAGGAGCCGATCTCCTTAAACATTACCATTTACTACCTGATCTCAAGCTTAAGAGACTGGTTGATGGCAATCAATTCGCGCACGCGCCTGCTTTCGGCAAGACAGTGCAGCCCGTGCAAATCTCTTTCGCGGCACCGAGCCACAAATACGCTCACATTGTCAACAAATACCCTCAAGTTTTTGATCCTAATCAGTTCAGATCGACAAAAAAACGAGGAGTTTTTCACCGCATTCTCACCAAGGGTCCACCAGTCTCGCAGAGAGCTCGCCCTCTTACACCTGCCAAGCTCAAGGCAGCCAAGAAAGAGTTCCGGAAATGGTACGAACTGGGCATCTGTCGCCCTTCAGACAGCTTATGGTCAAGCCCTATGCACATGGTGATGAAGAAAAACGAGGATTGGCGTCCTTGCGGTGATTATCGCAAACTTAATCTGGAGACGATCCCAGATCGTTACCCAATTCCACACATGCACGATCGCATGACCTTTTGCCACGGCAAAAAAATCTTCTCGGCGCTAGACTTATGCCAGGCCTACCACCAAATACCGGTAGCCCCCGAAGACGTCCCCAAAACGGCAATCATCACTCCCTTCGGACTCTACGAGTTCCCAGTGATGACGTTCAGATTTCGCAATGCTTCACAGACCTTCCAGCGCTACATCAACTCAGCGCTTGGAGATCTCGACTTTGCCTTCGTACTTAGACGACATCCTCATCGCCTCCACGTCGGAGGACGAACATCAGAAACACCTTGACATAGTTTTAAGTCGCCTCAACGAGTACGAGCTGCAAGTCAATCTCGAGAAATGCAGTTTCGGCGTTACCGAACTAATTTTTCTGGACCATCTTATCACTCCAGATGGTTTCAAGCCCAGCCCAGAGAAAGTCAAGGCGATACAGAAATTCCCAAAGCCACAGACCATCGAGAAACTTCGAAGATTCCTAGGTCTCGTCAACAGTTACAGACGTTTGCTGGCGCACGCTGCAGACACGCAACGTCCTCTCAGCGAATTCCTAAAAGGAGCTAAAAAAAAAGGACAAACGTCCAGTTCCATGGACTCCAGAAGCCGAGGCGGCCTTCCAAAAGTGTAAGGGCGACCTCGTGAACCTCCCCTTTACCGCTTTTCCAAGCGAAAACGCAGAGCATGATGACAGACGCATCAGACACAGCTATGGGAGCAGCCCTCGAGCAACGCTCAGGCAACTCTTGGCTTCCCCTTGCCTTCTTCTCCCAGAAGTTCTCCCCTGCGCAGACCAAATACGCCACCTACGACCGGGAACTAACAGCCATCTATGAAACCATCCGACACTTCCAGCACTATCTCGAAGGTGTGGAGTTCAAAATGTACACAGATCATAAACCTTTGATCTATGCTTTGCAGCAAAATAACGACAAAATGCCAGCTATTCGCTCGCGCAGATTGTCTTACATCGCCCAGTTCAACACAGAGATTCACTATCTCCCAGGTGAAGAGTATGACGTTGCAGACGCCCTGTCTCGAATCAACGCTTTCACTTCTCCTGCACTTTTCGACTGGAGCGGTCCAGAACTCCTTGCTGACCCACAGGTCAGAAANGTCAGAAAAGTTCTAGCGAATATCAACGCATTCAAGCTTCCGACGCTGTTCGACGCGAAACAGCTGAGCGAAGAACAAGAGAAGGACGATCAACTCAAGAAGATTCTCAACAATGCGGACCATCCGCTCAAGCTTCGCAAGCTTACTTGGGGCTCTGCACATGCAGCGTTCTACTGCGACATCCACGAAGATGTCATCCGTCCTTATCTCCCTAAGAAACTGAGGAAAACAGTTTTCGACAACTTCCACTCACCATCGCATCCTGGAGTTAAAGTCACAGCTCGACTCATACACCAACAGTACGTGTGGCCTAACATGAGTCGCGACATTGCCACTTGGTGCAAAACATGCTTAGCTTGTCAACAATCCAAAGTGACAAAGCACAACAAGTTTTTGCCCAAGCATTTTATTACTCCAGATGCAAGATTCGATCACGTCCACTTGGACCTCGTAGGACCTTTCGCCTACAGCCACGGCTACACACATCTCCTCACCGTCATCGATCGCTATACGAGATGGCCTGAGGCAATTCCAATTTCTGACACCACTGCAGCAACTGTAGCTCGTGCATTTTACGATAACTGGATTTGCCGCTATGGCGCACCAACAACGATCACCACAGATCAAGGTGCTCAATTCCACGGAAACAGTCAGGAATGGTTCCGACTACTTCCAACAGTCATTCTGGGACTGCGCACACGCATCCGTCTAGACACAGACGCCAGTCCAGCCGACTTAGTTTTTGGAAAATCAGTGAGAATCCCTGGTGATTTCTCACCTCTCACCAGCAAAGAACCAAACGTTCGCACATTCTATAACGAATTTCGCGACTTCATGCATCAACTGAGACCAGTTCCAGTTAATCACAAGACGGCAGCCAAGCCATTCCTTCATCAAGGCATGGAAACTTGCTCCCACGTTTGGCTACAAGAGAAACCAATCAAGCCTGCATTGACTCGGCCTTACACTGGCCCTCACAAGGTCATCTCTCGCAACATGGAGAACCAGACCTTGGTAATCGAAGTCAACGGCACACAGAAAACAGTGTCTTTGCAACGCGCGAAGTCTGCGTTCATTCTTCAAGAGGATCCTGACGGCACTAAGGAAAACACAACACCTGAACCGATCAAGCTTCCTTAGCCAACGGAAGTCAATCGAGCTCAACCAGCACCCGCCCTGCTAAAAATAGTCTATTAAAATCCATAAGATTCTCTATCGAATTGAATGGTAAGTCTCAATCCCCTTATTCGCATTAAAACTCAATTAAATTCCATTAAATTAATTAAAGTCTATTAAATTCTATAGAAAAATCTATCGATTTTAATTGCCGTTTTTTTATCTATCCATTTTAATTGTAATTTTCCTCATTGACTCTGAATGATTGAATGGAATTTAATTGAGTTTTATTGGGAAAAACGCGATTAAGGCTTGCCATTCAATTTTATCGACTTTTATCGATTTCAATGGAATTGTTTTAGCAGGGCGGTACTTCCAAAACCACGCAGCTTCCAACAGATGACATTCAACCTGCACCTCTTATCCCACCTACCGAAGATCCACTTGACCAACCTGTTCCTCAACCTCCTGCACCCAAACGCGTTAGATTCGTCCCGAACATTCTTAAACGGAAAAAGAATGTTGACTCAGCTCAGTCAGGCAAACGCGCTTGTAAGAAACACAACTCTTTTGCGGGGGGGTGCAGTACCTAATACTACCTCCTACTTATTACACTACTTTGTAAATACCTTATAGAACCGAATTTTCAACCAAAGCCTAGCCAAGCTAGCAAAATTTTTTGTTCTTTGCGTTTAATCTAGTTTTTAACTTTAATATGGTATTACGTACTATCTTTGCACCATAGCTTTGTAGCTAGCAAATTATGGAGTCAGATGGAGCGAAACCATCAATACAAACATTGTATTACATTACGTTACACGACAAGAAAATACTTGTAGAATCATCACACTGTGATTCTAATTCTAGTACTTTTGTAATTCAAAGCTCAAACTTGTCACACGTTCGAACAACTAGTTCTTAAGAAAATTTAAATTATTTTTGCAAATACTCTCCAGTCCCTGACAACCTTTTTTTGTAAAATTACGCAGATTTTGTAAACTCTTCTCTCTCGCAATTTTACTTAAGTTTCTCAATTAACAAAAATGCTTCTCATTTTTTTCCTTCGGAAAAGTACTGTAGGTACCCCACCGACAGGTGGCGGCACGTCTGACCACAAAGAGAGAGAGAGAGAGAGAGCGTTGACTACGACCCAGACCAGTCAGGCTGGAGAGAGAGAGAGATCAGAGAATAAATAAGATAGCTCAGGATAGGCATGAGTACTTTCTCCTCCCTACTGCCTCATCCCGACAGTAGTATCCCAGAATGCGAGTCATTCAAATTCTAAATTTAAGAAATGAAATTTCTAAAATACGTTAAAATTTTACGCACCGAAAATGCGTATACGCAATAGCACCGTATGAAAAAAAAAATTGCAAAACGCCTATTACTCAAGTAGAGGTTTGTGCATTTGCAAACCGAAGTCGAGTACTACAAACCACACGAGATCAAAAAGCTTACTTAACCCTTGGCGCCCACTACAGTTTTTGTGGCGCATATATATGGATTTTTGCATTTTTCATGACTTTAAAAAACTCAAAGTTTGCAGTTTAATACAAAAGTTCTCTAACACGCAAAAAAATTTATTTTGCATGTTAATGATACTACTGCTCATTTTTTAAATCTGCCAGTAGAAAAACTGGTACTTTTTACCTGCTTATAATTTGTTACAATACACTATTATGTTAATGTTATAATATGAAGAACAAGGGATATAAGTGCCACGCTGCTACAGGTTTCTGTCAGGATTTTAATTTCTCGCATGCGTATTTCAATTCTATAAATATCGATAAGTTTCGATTCTAAAATATTAATAGTTGCGAATCATGAATTATCGTTAACGTTACTTTACATATAAACTTAGTATAATATAATAGAAACTCGAAATTTCGCGTACGCTCATCTGCTTTTAAGAACGTAGATTCGCACACCCGTACCAAAATGTACTATTTTAACACAGCGTGTGCGAAATGCAATTCTATACAAGAAACTCGGTGACAAGATAGCGGTATGTTAGGAAACGAAAACTTCACCTTTATGTACGGGGGCGCGAGCGGATATTCCCTAGGTACCGGATTTCTAATTAACAAAAGAATTATACACGCGGTTAAAAGTTTAAAATTCGTAATCGACAGACTCTCGTATATCATCATCGAAGGAGCGTGGTACAATTACGTGGTTATTAACGTGCATTGTCCTACGGAGGACAAAGAGGAAGAGGTGGATTAGAAGGATCTTTATTACGAAGCCTTACCCACATAGCGCGAAAGCTTGTCAACTAAAGTTTCAAGAAAGATTCCCACAGAAGCTTCCTGTAAAAACTTTAAAATTAAAAAACAATCTTCCTGAAATCTTTTGGAGCAATTAATCGACCAATTCGCGTCTTACGACACCAAAATAGTAGTGGGGGATTTCAACGCTAAAATAGGGAAAGAGGAAATGTTTAGGCCCACTATAGGCAAGGAAAGTCTGCACGAAACCAGCAACGATAACGGTATTAGAGTCATAAATTTCGCGGCTGCAAAAGATCTTATAGTAAAGAGTACGTGCTTTAAGCACAAGGATATACACAAAGTAACGTGGACATCGCCGGACGGAGCCACGAAAAATCAAATCGATCACTTTCTTATCGATAAGAGGCGCCACACGAACGTGCTTGACGTAAGAACCTATAGGGGGGCGGATTGCGACTCGGATCATTTTCTAGTAGTGGCCAAATTAAGAGCCAAATTAGTAGCTGGGCAAAATAGTAAACGGGCGAGCAAAGTAGAAACGTTCGATATTGAAAAGCTACGGAACGGGATAGAACGAATTAAGTATTAAGTAGAAATAAGAAATCGGTTTCAGGTTCTCGAAGAAACGGATGCACCGACGGAGGTAGATGACGACCCGAACAGTATTTGGGGGGATATTGGAAAAACGATAACAGATGCCGCGAATAAAGTGCTAGGTAGAAAGAAAAAGCCAAAGAGCAAACCATGGTTTGACGAAGAGTGCGAACTCTGGTTTGAAAGGCGCAAAAAGGCCAAATTAGACAGCGTACACAATGGAGGCGATAGGGCCGTAGAAGAGTACCACGAAATAAGAAGGCAAGTGGGGGCGATTTACAGGAAAAAAAAGCGCGAGTATCAAAAGAATCAGATTAGAAAAATAGAAACTAAGAGTAAGGAAAATAGCCCGCGCGAGATGTACAAAGGAATTAATGCTATTAGGAAGGGTTTCCAAAGTAGATCGCAATTAATGAAAGATGAGGGCGGGAATCTCGTTACAAGCGAAAATGAACCGCTAAAGCTGTGGAAGGGCTATTTTGATAAGCTTCTAAACGTACATGAAAACGGCGAGGAAACGGGAGACAAAATCCACACGGCTGAACTCCATATGGAAGAACCGACCTATAAAGAAGTAGAAGCCGCGATCAAAAAACTAAAAAACAATAAGGCCGCGGGAAACGATTCTATACCAGCGGAACTACTTAAATATGGGGGCACTGCGCTGACATCGAAAATTTTTGAACTAGTACGCTCTATTTGGAATAATGAAACAATGCCGGAAAACTGGAAAGAATTCATCATCATACCGATTATTAAAAAGGGAGATAAGACAGACTGCAATAACTATCGGAGAATCTCACTTTTAGCTACCTGCTACAAAGTTCTGTTAAACGTAATACAGGCCAGACGCACACCCTTCGCGGAAGATATAATAGGAGATTATCAGTGTGGATTCCGGCGTAACAGGTCGACGAGCGATCAAATGTTTACTATAAGACAGTTGTTAGAGACAAAATGGGAATATTGCGAAACAATACACCAGTTATTCATAGATTTTAAAAAAGCGTATGACTCTGTCAAGCGAAGCAAAATGTATCAAATCCTTGTGCTCCTCGGCGTACCAAAAAAACTTGTGAAATTAATACAAATATATTTGAACGGAAGCACTGGAAAAGTACGAGTAGGCGGTAATGTATCTGAATCGTTCATGATACACGACGGTTTGAAACAAGGTGACGGGCTCTCCACGGTACTCTTTAACTTAACGCTAGAGTATGTTGTTAGACAAATGCAGACTAGCGGACTGGGCGCAAGACTTAACGGAAAAACGCAGATTCTAGGATATGCAGATGATTTGGACATAGTGGGGGATAATGGCGAAACGGTAGCGAGAAACGCGGAAATACTCATAAATGCGGCCGAGGAAACGGGGTTAGAGGTGAGCGAATCGAAAACGAAATATATGATTATGGATAAACTGGGCATTTGCAAAGGAGAAGGGGATCTTAGAGTCGGAAATTTTACTTTCGAGAAGGTTAGCGAATTCAGATATTTAGGCACAACTATAAATGATCGAAACGAAATCAAAGCCGAGATTAATAAGAGACTACATTCGGGTAATGCCTGCTTCTACGCCGTGAACAAACTACTAAAATCAAAACTGCTGTCTAAAAATGTAAAAATTAGGATATATAGGGCTATAATAATGCTGGTAATCTTGTACGGATGCGAAACTTGGGCGCTTACTAAAGCAGAGGAAAACCGTTTTAGTGTCGAAAATAAGGTTCTGCGAAAAATATACGGGCCAAAGAAAGATGAGGAAACCGGGGAGTGGAGGAAACTGCACAACGACGAGCTACATAATTTATATTTAAAGCCAAATACATCGCGACCTCTAGGTAAACCTAGACACAGGTGGGAGGACAATGTAAAAGCGGACTTAACTGAAATCGGGTGGGACGGCGCGAAATGGATAGGGTTAGCACAACATAGGGATACGTGGAAGGCTTGCGTAGATAGGCGATGAACTTTCGAGTTCAAAATGCCACTTAAAAAAAAAATAGTTTTCTTTTAACAAATCCAGCCTAGTTCTTAACTTACGATTGAACATTAGTTTCGCTGGCGATTCACCAGTAACAGTGTGTGGCGTATTTCTGTAAGCAAAGAGATATCTCGCAACCAGGGTTTCCATTGACTCATTTATGTTTCTAGAATCATGCATGGCTTTATACAATCCTCTTTTAAAAGATTTAACCGCATTTTCAGCGGCCCCATTCGTCGCTGGATGATAGGGTGCTGACGTGACATGTTTTATTTTATTGACTTCTCTGGCCGGTACCATTGTATGGTATCGGGCAGAGGGAAGAGCCGTATAAGACTCTTCGAGAGGACTTGAAAAGGCTATAATATAAAAAAACAAAAAACAAAAAAAAATAAGTTCAGATTTATTTGGATTACTCTGAACTTTATTGCAAGCATCGCAGCTTTTCGCATATAACTCTATAGATCCTTATGCAAATTTGGCCACCAGAAGTACTGCCTAGCTAACGCCTTCATTTTACTAGATCCCATGTGCGTTAAGTGAACCTCTTTTATCATTTCTAATCTGAATTTCTCTGGGATTATAACCCGATATCTCCATAACAATATATCTTGGTCAATACTCAGCTTGTGTGATAATAACATATGGCTTAAATGTTTCTTCAACTTTATTTGGCCATCCATCTCGAACATACGCAAATACTTTACTTAAGCTGGGATCGTTTCTCGTTTCTTTACGAATTTGCCTCGCTTCTATAGGCCATTTATCCTCCGCCATAAAATTTAAGTAATCAATATCAAATTTCTCGGTTTTTTCTATTTCTTTACTTCTCAACGGTAACCTAGACAGCCCANCCCCCCCCCCCCCCCCCCCCCCGTTATTTTCCCCTTGTACATACTGCATCGTATAATTGAACCCACTTAAGTAGTATGCCCAACGCTGTATTCTACCAGCTGCCATTTGAGGCAAGCCCTTATATACGCCAAATAAAGCTAACAGTGGTTTATGATCAGACTGTAATATCAAATGATGTCCTATCAGATACTGATAAAATGTTCTCACTCCCCAATATATTGCTAAAGCCTCTTTATGTATTGCAGAATAATTTTTGTCTGCTTTCGTAAGTGTCCTAGACGCAAAACTAATTGGTTTCTCTGAACCATCAGGATATACATGCCTAATTACCGCGCCAATACCTACATTTGATGCATCCGTGGCTAATTTTATTGGCAATTTAGGATTAAAATGAACTAAGTATCTGTCTGGTACAATTTCCGCATTTACCTCGTTAAATGCGTCTTCTCTTTTTAGGCACGACCGCGACACGGAAGTGCCTTATAGTTTCGTGTGCGAAAAATGTGTACCATGCGATATCTTACACAAAAGCTAAAAAACTATTTTTTTTTATCCCGATCCTCTACGTCGTTTTGAAATAAGGGCCCAATTTGTTCGATTTTTACGCGTATTTTTGAATAAAAATTTTGGTGTTACACGATTATCTCTGAGAGACTTTAATCAATCGGGCCAAAAATGTATGTGCGAACTCCTCTTATAATAGTAAGCTAACAGTTCTATTTTGGGCTTGATCCTGCATGTATAAGCATAATGCGGTCACCTCCAAAATCGCTAAAAACGTTTTTTTGGCTCTAACTCGAATTCAAATACTACTTTTTTCCATTAACATAAAATCATGAAAATGCTTATAACTTGAGTTTACAGCCCAAAATCGACTTTTTACAGCTAAAAAACCAATTATTTGCCATAAAACTTTGCGGATATACGTTTTACATGAAAATGTTAAATATAAAAGTTGTAAACATTTTCAAAATACAACTTTTTACCGTGGCAAACATTTTTTAAACACTTTTCGACATTCAACAACTCTAGAAACGATTTTTTAAACATCAAAACACGCTATGTAAATCTTGGCTACGCTAATTAATAATATTCTTCTGTTTCAAAATAATAATATCCTCTTCAAAGTATAATTTCTTGCTGCAACTGCTTGGCATTGTTTTGTTTTATTTTGTACCTAAAAAAAAGAATAAAATTAAAACCAAAAAAATCTCTGCACCTAAATAATATTTAAAGTAAAACTATTTATGATCTGCATCTTAGAAGCACTGCATCTGCAAAAATATAAATTACATCAATTACATGAAATCATTCAAATTATATAGAAAATATTGTACCTGAAAGTTACACACTAACGAAGCTCCATTATTATCGATGATCAGGCATATGACCAATGCCCTTGATCCTACTGCTCCTCATCCAGCAGACCATGATATCTCCAGTTGCAGTATGATTTAAACACTAAAAAACGAAAGAAATCATATTAAAAACTCATATCAACAAACAAACAATTATTCAACTCACTGATCTCACCTGATAAAAAAAACTGATCCGTTAATAGTAGCAAGCAGTATTTCCGGAGTCTTGATGGAGCTTTCTTCCAACTCCAACATTTTGATGGCTCAGATGCCGACACCAATATCTTCAGTCGTTCTCCTGTGCATACAGTAGACTACGATGCCAAAAAATTCAGTATTACTCGTACACCTAGACATACAGGAAAATATGTTACAAACTTTTTTCGCATAGTTTATATTTACAAATAAAAAACTTAGCAGTATATTGATAATAAACACTGTTAAGATACCCGTAAGCAATAAAAGATATCTATTTAGAAAACTTAGAACATGTATAAAGTATTTTAAATCAAAACCTATTAAAGATTCAATATTAATTAAACATACAGTACGAGTCATTGTAATTTTTGGATATTACCATGTAGAATAGTACAAATAACCCATCTCCAGAGCCGTATTAAAGTGGTTGAAGTATTCAAGAGCATCAATCAATACTCCCTGCAAGCATGAATCCAGCTCCAAGATCATCTCGACATGGTTTAAGCAGCCAGCTACGCCAACCAGGACTGTCAGAAAGCAAGAATACGGGTCCATGGTCAATTTCAGGTGGTTCAAACAAATAGCAACGTCTCAAGGACAGCCAGAAAGTTCGAATATAGCTTGAAGATTGTTAAATCAGCCAGGAACACCAAGCAGCACGAGCAGATAATGTTGAAGTACCCAGAAACGCCAATCAGCACCACTGCATANAGAATAGTACAAACCCATCTCCAGAGCCGTATTAAAGTGGTTGAAGTATCCAAGAACATCAATCAATACTCCCAGCAAGCATAAATCCAGCTCCAAGATCATCTAGACATGGTTTAAGCAGCCAGCTACGCCAACCAGGACTGTCAGAAAGCAAGAATACGAGTCCATGGTCAATTTCAGGCGGTTCAAGCAAATAGCAACGTCTCAAGGACATCCAGAAAGTTCGAATATAGCTTGAAGATTGTTAGATCAGCCAGAAACACCAAGCAGCACGAGCAGATAATGTTGAAGTACCCAGAGACGCCAATCAGCACCACTGCAGACAGAGTAAATCTAGCTCCAAGGTCATCTTGATGTAGTGGCAGTCGTCAACAACCCAGCCTGCACTACTTAGATGGTATGAATCAGTTCCAGAGACACCTTGAGGGTATTGAAGTAGCCAGCAACGCCAAGCTACACCACCCAGATAGTGCGAATCAGCACCATGGTAGTGCTTACATGGTCAAATTGGCAACGATAAATACTAAATTCTCTGTCCTCTGATACCAATGCCGTATAGCTATCAGTAGGAGACATCAGAATTACAACACAGTGGTTCAACTCTAAAAACAGATCACACAATCACATAGTCACTGATTTCACTGCAAATAACACAATAAATAAATCNCAAGCTACACCACCCAGATAGTGCGAATCAGCACCATGGTAGTGCTTACATGGTCAAATTGGCAACGATAAATACTAAATTCTGTGTCCTCTGATACCAATGCCGTATAGCTATCAGTAGGAGACATCAGAATTACAACACAATTGTTCAACTCTAAAAGCAGATCACACAATCACATAGTCACTGATTTCACTGCACATAACAATAAATATCTGTTTTCAAAATAATGAACATAAGAACACACCAATACTTTTTGTGGAACTGANCCACCCAGATAGTGCGAATCAGCACCATGGTAGTGCTTACATGGTCAAATTGGCAACGATAAATACTAAATTCTCTGTCTTCTGATACTAATGCCGTATAGCTATCAGTAGGAGACATCAGAATTACAACACAATGGTTCAACTCTAAAAACAGATCACACAATCACATAGTCACTGATTTCACTGCACATAACACAATAAATATCTGTTTTCAAAATAATGAACACAAGAACACAGCAATACTTTTTGTGGAACTGTGTGATGCTAAATCGTCACCTAGACAGCATTTGACAAGAAATATACATCAGCACAACAGTAGAATCAGCAGGAGCAGCAGCAGGAGTAGTCACAAAAACAAAAGATAACCTCCAAACAAAAATTCAACTTTCTTGTTGGAGTCTTTCTATACTGTAGCACTCCTTGATGAACTGACACTCACGCATTGCATCGTCAATGCCATTGTGGGTGCATCACTTTTGAATACTTTTTGCACCGTCTTACAAAGCACTAATTGCGAGCAGCTGATCCGCGAACGGGATCGTGATGAGCAGAGGTTGCTTGTAAACACATATAGGCACCATAGTAGCACTTCTGTTCTGATTTTAAAACTACATATATCACTGCTGCATCGCGTCGTCGTTTCCGTTTTTCGCCGACCGGTCGCCAGATCGATGCGCACAATGTATGCGCAGTGGTCGAGCTCACTGCCTCGCTTCGACAGAGCCAACGAACAGCTGTTCGGCTTTGCTTAGCTGATAATAAAACTAATACTTTTTCTGCTTAAATTATGTAATAAACTATCTTTGCACAAAACTCATAACTTTAAGAACAGGATGGAATTCGGTTCGTTAAGCGTGACGTCACAGATTACATATAAACCAATGCATTTTCCACCAATAGGATAGTTCCGAATTTGGCCACTTTATGGAATTTCACGTGTATACTTTGAATCAAAGAACTATAAAAAGATAATTTTTGTAACACAAGCACGATTTTCGCGTTTTTTTGACCTATTAAGCGGGTCTAAAGTAACTTTTTTCAGACCAGCGGGCAAAAAAAAATGAAAAACGCCCGCCGGGCAAAAAAAACTAAAAAGCGCCCGCTAACATTTTTTCGGGAAATTTTCTATATGTATACACATATATATATATACATATATACATATATATATATATATATAAATTTAAAAATTAGTCTACTAAGAGTGGTCGCTGATTCTGAAAAAATTTGCATCAGTCGCACTCAATATCTAAAAAAAAACGCAAAAATCTGTACTTGCGTTACAAAAAATATGGTGTGCACCAAGGTCTAAATGGGCTTTTTGGCCTCGTGTGGTTGCAGTACTCATCTGCGGCTCGTCAACGCCCTCGCCTTCGGCTCGGGCTAACTCGCCTTCGGCTCGGGCTAACTCGCCTTGCTTCGTACTGCAAACTCCACACTCGGCCTAAAAAAGCCCACTTTACGCCCTTGGCAAACAATATACTATTTTTTTTAATCTTATGAATTAATAATGGGTTTCCAATCATATTTAAAATAAATATCGGTGCGATAAAAGAATACACGTTAAAATGTGTATATCAATGTCTATATCCCAAAATCAACAATATTGAAAATCATGAGTCAAAAACTAAAATAATTATAAAACTTTCAAGTTATTCATGCCCAAAACATTTTTAATTGTATACGAAAAAGATAAAAAATATATGTTTTTTCAGACAGCGAGCGCGTAGCGCGAGTACTGGTGGGCATGGCGTGCGCGGAGCGCGAGCGCCGGGGGGTATGGCGAGCGTCGGGCGGCATGGCGAGCGTCAGCGTTCGTGCCTTTTACGGAAAACGCGAAGCGTTTTGTGTGCCTTCCATCGCGAAGCGATGCAAGGCGGCAAGCCACGGCGGCCGTAAGGCCGCGCATGGCGAGCTAGTTCTTTTTTAGAATTTCCTTTATTATTGTTTTTTACCAATCATGGTAAAATAAAAGTAAAATATGCTTTTGAAAGTTTATGTGTGCAACTATTTAAAAGAAGATCATCTCGGTGAACTTCAATTATACTACAAGTGTTGAAAATATAATTACAAATTAGAGAGTGGCACTTATTCATATTGTACATGCACATTTCTGATTGAACTTGGCCATATTAAGGATGATGTCTTTTTAAAGTGCATTTATTTGTATTAAAATCTACGTATCGCAATGATTTCACTAATTCTTCAGTATTCAAATTTTTTCATTCACTATTGGGACAATTATTTTCAATTAAAATATTTTGGTTTAGATCTTTTATTTCAGATATTTCGTCAACACTATAGCCCAACAAAGGTGTAAAAACTAATAAGCCAAGTTCTAAAACTGTCTGCGTTGTCATTTTTTCATAAGCTCTTTTGCTTTGCTTTTGTTCTCTTTTTCTCAAAGGGTATTGGCATTGCCTTTGAATTTAGGTTTTAATAAATTCCTGATGATTGTACTCATTTTTCATATTAGTGTATATTTAATAACTGATGGAACCTGTTATACGCTTTCTTTGCTCTGAGAACCAAGCTTCATTGTTCTGCTTTGATGTAGAAAGAACAATACTTTTTACTCTTTCTTTATTGACAACTAGTTCTCTGTTGTAAAACATGGCTTTTTCTTTATTATTTATTTTCAAATTAAAATCTTTCAATTATGAATTCCAAATAGAGTATTGTGAAACGATATTGATAATATTTTTAATCTCTTCTACATTTTATATTATACTATATATTTTATTTAATTTTAAGAATTCTTTTTCGCATTGTTTTAAATTCAGATTCTGATTCTGAGTACCGTGGCAAAACTGATAAAAGAGTTCAGCCTACGTACGCAGTACTAACTTTTTCCTCAATTCACTGTTGGCATAAATCAGTACATCCTCGCTTTTCTATCGGGTCTTTTGTGTTTCTAATTATATATTTTAGAAAAATATTTCAAATCTATGCATGGGTGGTTCTCTGACAAATCGTGCGCGACAAAAAAAATGTTTGCCCAAACTTGGGGGATATGTTCTAGAGGTCACTATGATGTCAACTGTAAATTTTCAGATAGATTCGATCAATTCTCTTCGAGTTACAAGGGTTCAAAGTTGGTTATTTAAGCATTTTTTGCATTTTTTGCCTATTTTCAATGATTTATAGCTCTTAAATAAGGCATCTTTCATTAAAAACACACTAAATGTTTTTTTTGTAAAATTTTCTCAACTTTTTAATAAAAATTCCCTTATAGCCCTATATATATGCTATAAGTGACTTGTCTGCAATTTAAACCTTAAAATGTGAAAATCTAAGATTCGATCCAGACTCCGACTACTGTTGTACGGTGAAAAGATACCTTTTCATAGTGCAAAAGTACCTGTACAAGAGCCAGAATGGCAGAGGCCTTTGTTTTTTTGTTTTCATGGGACATAAAACCCTCTGAAATGATTTAAATGACTAATAATAGCTGTGACAAAGGACGTAAGATTCTTTTTTATCAACATAACCTACCAATGTGATATTTTTATGCATGATCCGGATAAATACGTCCTTTGTCGCAGCTATTATTAGTCATTTAAATCATTTCAGAGGTTTTTTTCACTACAATGTGTTCTATAAAAACAAAAAACAAAGACCTCTGCCATTCTGGCTCTTGTACAGGAACTTCTGCACTATGAAGGGGTATCTTTTCACCGTACAAAAGTAGTCGGAGTCCGGATCGAATGTTAAATTTTCACATTTTAAGGTTTAAATTGCAGACAAGTCAGTTATAGCATATATATAGGGCTATAAGGGAACTTTTATGAAAAAGTTGAGAAAATTTTACAAAAAAAAACATTCAGTGTGTTTTTAGTGAAAGATGCGTTGAAAGATGCGTTGTTTAAGAGCTATAAATCATTGAAAATAGGTAAAAAATGCAAAAAATGCTTAAATAACCAACTTTGAACCCTTGTAAGTCGAAGAGAATTGATCGAATCTATCTGAAAATTTACAGTTGACATCATAGTGACCTCTAGAACATATCCCCCAAGTTTGGGCAAACATTTTTTTTGTCGCGCACGATTTGTCAGAGAACCACCCGATCTATATATATATATATATATATATATATATATACTAGTGGGGCTTCGTCCCCCTGCTCGCTCCGCTCGCCAACCCCCCATTTCAGTTTCTGTTTTATTTTTATTTTAAAATTATATTCTATATAAAATTTATAGATTATAAAAAAAGATTAAATATTTGTCCAAATTAAGAAAATAAAAAGAACATTCGTTACTGGAAGTAAAAGTACTGTATAACAGACGGTTTGTGTAATGGCACACGATTAAAAGTTACCAAATTATTCAAGTATAACATTGAAGCTGAAATTATAACTGGGGAAAAAATTGGAAATAAAGTTTTCACGCCTAGAATTACTTTAAATACCGGAAATTTATCTTCATTGCCAATTATTTTATACAGAAAACAATTTCCTTTAGTCTTAGCGTTTGCTATGACTATTAATAAATCTCAAGGACAAAGTTTCGATAATGTAGGAATATACTTTAAAAAACCGTTATTTTCTCATGGACAATTGTATGTATCATTATCTAGATGCAAAGATCCTAATCGATTGTTTATTCAAAATGAAAGTGAAAACAATTCAGAAATAAAAAATATAGTTTGAAATGAAATTTTTTATTAGAAGTCATACTTGAATCGCACGAATACACACATACATATATATAGGTGGTTCTCTGACAAATCGTGCGCGAAAAAAAAAATGTTGCCCGAACTTGGGGGATATGTCTAGAGGTCACTTACGTGTCAACTGTAATTTTTCAGCATAGCTTCGATCTAATATCTGAGTTACCAAGGGTTCAGAAGTTGGTTTATGATTCGCATTTTTGCATTTTTTGCCTATTTTCAATGACTTTAGTAGCTGCTAAAACAAACGGCATCATTCATTAGACAACACACTAAATGTTTTTTCTTTTGGGTAAAATTTTCTCCACTTTTTAATAAAAGTTCCCTGTAATGCGACCTAATATAGGGTGTGCTCTGTCAAATCTCGAAGACACAAATTTTTTTTTGGTTCAACTTTATATATATGTTCTTATAGGATGCCGTGGCTCCAAAAAACATTTCAGCGGGCGATCCGTTCACTTGCGCCTTCAGGTGATAGCTGGTGAATATTGGTGTTTTACACGGCGATTTTTTGGCAGTTTTTGTGTTATTTTTCAATGATTTGTGAGCTCATAATGGATGCATTTTGTAACTAAAACCTACCCTGATTACATTTTTTTTGTTAATTTCCTCGAATTTGTGTCAATAAAACATTTACTTTTAAAGTCATATGGATACATGTTTACGGCTACTTATTTTGCACTTGTTCAATCCACTTGAAATGTGATACATCGAAGGGTATTGACTGCCGGACTCGCGACTTACTTTAGTTAGCGGTGAAAAGATTACTTTTTATAGTGCAAAAGTACCCTGTATAAAGAGCCTAGAATGGCCAGACGGCCTTGCTTTTTTGTTGTATGGACACTAGTAGAGAAAACCCTCAGAACTGATTCAAATAACTATAATAGCTGTAGACGAAAGGACGTTGTGCCATCATGAAAATATTCACAGTGGTGTTTTATGTCTAGTAAAAAGGGAAAATCTTGAACCGGTCCTTGCGTCACAGCCATCATGAGTTATTCTGAATCAATTCTGAGGGTTTTTCACTATTGGTGTACCATGAAAACAAAACAAGGCTTCTGCCATTCTGGCTTCGCTGTAAGTGCTTACATTTGTAGACTATATGAAAAGTGTATTCTTTTCAGCAGCGTACGAAGTAGTCGGAGTCCGGATCAACCTTCGATTATGACATTTTAAGGTTTAAAATGCAAATAAGGTAGCCTAAACATGTATATATGACTTTAAAAGTAAATTTATTGAAAAATTCAGGAAATTTAACAAAAAAAAGTATCAGGGTAGTTTTAGTTAAAAATGCATCCATTATGAGCTACAAATCATTGAAAATAGGCAAAAAATGCAAAAATCGCTTAAAACACCAACTTTGACCAGCTATAACTTGAAGCCAAGTGAAGGGATCGCGCTGAAAATTTTTTTGGGATGCGAGCCACGGGCATCCTATAGAACATATATGGGTGATTCTGCCGTAACTGGCTCATTCTGCGCGCCTGCTTCCCAGGCGTTTACACATTTGAAAAAAAATCGCACAAGCGGTTTTATGTATGTCTGGCATAACTAACTATATTTACCAATAGTTAAAACCGAGTATGCAGGCTTATATTTAAAACTACGCAATATAATAGGCCTCAAATGTCAGTTCCGTAACCTGTCTCCAACACGGATTTCAATCTAAAAGGTCGATGCAGATAAAAGTACGACATGTAAAAAAAATTCCATCATATATAGTATGAACTATAGACCTATTACAATATATTTTTCATGGTTTTGGGATTAAAATTAATTATTTAATATTAAAGCTGGGCGCTTACTCTTTGACGCCCGTTTTTCCATTAAAACGGTACCCTCAACATTACCTTATGTTAAAAGCGTTCTAGTGTGTCATATAGCGCCGCCCATCGGTAGAATTTCAAACTATATACTACTATTTATGAAATCCAACCGTAGCATGGTTCCAAAATTCAAAATTGTGGAAGTGAAAGCTGATTTTTCATCAGAAATTTCGAAAAAAAAGCACAACCTGTCAGTTCCGTAACGCTAGTAAACTACTACTTTTAGCAACAATGTATTTAAACATATAGGCCGTTTTTCTCTAGGCTATGCGAGCTGATAAACGCCTAAATGTCAATTCCGTAACCGTCAGTTCCGTAACACATATAATACAGTAAGTATCATTAATACATTAAAAATGTCCTAATCATTGCTTTTTTAGTATTTAAATGGCTCCTGTTACAAGGAAACGTCTAATAAGAGTCTAATTTTTTTAAAATAATTCGTCATTTAACGATATTGCGATCTTCGTGAATAAACGAACAGGCTGTCAAATATTGAGTGAATATACATATACATATAGATAGATAGATAGATAGATATATCTTAGACGATTTAATTTTTTTTTTACCAAGTTAAATTAAAATTTACTGGAGTTTTAGTAGCGCGAATTACAAAAATGTCAGTTCCGTAACCTAGTCAAATATGGAT
Source organism: Pteromalus puparum (assembly GCA_012977825.3). Taxonomy (NCBI): domain Eukaryota; kingdom Metazoa; phylum Arthropoda; class Insecta; order Hymenoptera; family Pteromalidae; genus Pteromalus; species Pteromalus puparum. The sequence goes on along the minus strand of CM053171.1, from coordinate 8,132,239 downwards.
TCTTCACATAACTTTTTATAAAAGTAATATGTTGTGGTTTAGCTTTAGGGACTTGTTTTGTATGTAATTCCAGTTAGAATAACCGTCCGGCAAGTTAAAAATAGTCGATTTTAGTATAGAACATTTGTGTGCCCGTTTTGAGCCAGTTACGGCAGAATCACCCATATATAAAGTTTAAACCAAAAAAAAATTTTTCATCTTTGATTTGACAGAGAACCACCCATATATATATATATATATATATATATATGGGTGGTTCTCTGTCAAATCGAAGATGAAAAATTTTTTAATATATAGGAAGATATAGGAAGATAATATATAGGAAGATATATATATATATATATATATCTCTTCCTATATATTATCTTCCTATATATATATATATATATATATCTTCCTATATTATATAATTATTTTGTGTATACTCCCCCCGCACCCCCCGCATACCCCAGCGACTTTTTTTGTAAATATAAATTTGTATTTTTTTGTGCATTTTTTGTTTTTATTATTTAAACATAGACTTTTATTATTATGAGGTCCGTGCAGCATATGTTTAATAATTAATTTCTTAAGTTTGTCATTATTTGAAATTATTTCAGCAGATATATATTTATCAATATATTCAGAAGTGATTATTTTGTTATCAGGATGTAATGTTATTAAAATGTGTGCATGTGATAAACCTTGTTTTTGAAACTCAACTGTATATACATAAGCTAATACTTTACCAAAAATATTTTTCATGTATTATATCATTCAATAAGTAGGATAATTATTTGGATATTTATTTAATATGTATCTTGTGATTGATTTCAATGGTAATTCTTAGATATACGCCAAAGATTCAAATTTTCTGTAAACCTGACGTGTCTGACTATAATAGCACCATATTCAGGCGGCTTAAGACGTCTTCGTTTATAAATGTCGCGGAACATGAGCGCGCGGAGGATGAACACTCTGCCTATTCCTGGACCTATTGCTTTATTCTACTCCGTCTCTCCAGCCTGACTGCGTCTGTCGTCCGTCGCAAGGCGGCACTGAACTCGGGCCGCTCGTCGCCGGCGTGAGCGCCCTCCTCGCCCCTCTCTCTCTCTCTCTCTACTCTGCTGCGTCGGTACGTGCCGCCACTATCCCGTGGCCGTACCTTACAGTACTCCCCCGAGCGAGAAAAATTGCATGCTTCAAAGCATTCTTTCGCTTGATTGCGAAACTTACTGCCTAAGAGTTGCTGATGAGTCAGGAGGGTTTACAAAACATTTTGCGTACCAATGTAGTCTTACAAAAAAATATTGATGTCCAGCGCGACTCGAGAGAGAGTTATTTACAAAAATAATTTACATTTCTTAAAAACTAGTTGTTGAACGTATACAAGTTTGCGCGCTTAGATTACAAAGGGACTAGAGCTTAGAATCACAGTGTATGATTGTACAAGTATTTCCGAGGAGCGAATGTAATACAGTGTTTGTATGATGGTTCGACTCATCTGACATCCATAATATTGCTAGCTACGAGCTATGGTGCAAAGCGTAGTACGTAATTACAATATTTAAAGTTTAAAGACATCATTATAACGCAAAGGCAACAAAAAAAGAATGTATGCTAGCGTTGGCTAGGCTTTGGTTGTGTTTTTCGGTTCTATAACGGTATTTACAGGTAGTGTGAATGAGTATGACGTAGTTTAGCGTACCTGCACCCCCCCGGCAAAAGCAGCTGTGTTTCTACTGAGCGGTTTGTGTGACTGTAACTGAGTCAACATTTGTTCTTTGTTCGTTTAAGATCATGTTCGGAGACGAACTTGGGTGCGTTTAGCGCTGTTCGCGGACGAACCTGTTACTAGCATTGTTCTTGTTACTTTTATTTGAGGTATCCGGAGCAAATCTAACGCGTTTGGCGCCTGCTGGATGTTGACGAAACGGTGTCCGGGTGGATCTTCGGTAGGTTGGGATAAGTAGCTGCCAGGTTGAATGTCATTTGTTGGAAAGGCTGCTGGATTTGGAAGTACCGCGGCTCGGCTGCCGTTGCAGCGCCGTTGACTTCCGTTGGCTGAGGAATCTTGATCGGCTTTTCACAGGTGTCTGTGTTTTCCTTAGTGCGCGTCAGCGATCCTCTTGTAGCCATGACGCAGGCTTCACGCGTCTGCAAAGACACTGTTTCTCGTGCTGCCGTTGACTTCGATTACCAAGTCTGGTTCTCCACTGTTGCCGAAGATGACCTTGTGAGGGGCCGTGTAAGGCGAGGCTCAACGCGGGCTTATTGGTTTGGCTTGTCACCAAACGTCGTGGAGAGCAGGTTTTCATGCCTGATGTAGGAAATTGCTTGGTTGCCTTCTGCTTGATTAACTGGAACTGGCTCTCAGTTCGGCCTGGCCTATGAAGTCGCGAAATTCGTTGTCAGAATGTGGCGAACGTTGTTCTCATTGGTGAGAGGTGAGAAATCACCGGGAATTCTCATTGATTTTCCAAAGACTAAGTCGGCTGGACTGGCGTCTGTGTCTAGACGGATGCGTGTGCGCAGTCCCAGCATGATTGTTGGAAGTAGTCGGAACCATTCCTGACTGTTTCCGTGGCACATGAGAGCTGTTTTGATGTCTCGGTGGAGGCGCTCCACCATGCCGTTGGAAGCAGGATGGTATGATGTGGTGCGAATCCTGTTAATTCCGAGGATTGACAGGAGTTCGGAAAATAACCTGGACTCAAATTGAGCACCTTGATCTGTGGTGATCGTTGTCGGTGCGCCATAGCGGCAGATCCAGTTGTCGTAAAATGCACGAGCTACAGTTGCTGCAGTGGTGTCAGCAATTGGAATTGCCTCCGGCCATCTCGTATAGCGATCGATGATGGTGAGGAGATGCGTGTAGCCGTGGCTGTAGGCAAAGGGTCCTACGAGGTCCAAGTGGACGTGATCGAATCTTGCATCTGGAGTAATGAAATGCTTAGGCAAAAACTTGTTATGCTTTGTCACTTTGGATTGTTGACAAGCTACGCACGTTTTGCACCAAGTGGCGATGTCGCGACTCATGTTGGGCCACACATACTGTTGGTGTATGAGTCGAGCTGTGACTTTAACTCCAGGATGCGATGGTGAGTGGAAGTTGTCGAAAACTGTCTTCCTCAGTTTTTTAGGGAGATAAGGACGGATTACATCTTCATGGATGTCGCAGTAGAACGCTGCGTGAGCGGAGCCCCAAGTAAGCTTGCGAAGCTTGAGCGGATGGTCCGCATTGTTGAGAATCTCCTTGAGTTGCTCGTCCTTCTCTTGTTCTTCGCTCAGCTGTTTCGCGTCGAACAGCGTCGGAAGCTTGAATGCGTTGATGTTTGCTAGAACTTTTCTGACCTGTTGGTCAGCGAAGAGTTCTGGGTCGCTCCAGTCGAAAAGTGCAGGAGAAGTGAAAGCGTTGATTCGAGACAAGGCGTCTGCAACGTCATTCTCTTCCCCTGGGAGATAGTGAATCTCTGTATTGAACTGGGCGATGTAAGACAATCTGCGCGAGCGAATAGCTGGCATTTTGTCGTTGTTTTGCTGTAAGGCATAGATCAGAGGTTTATGATCTGTGTAAATCTTGAACTCCACACCTTCGAGATAGTGGTGGAAGTGTCGAATTGCCTCGTAGATGGCAGTTAGCTCCCGGTCGTAGGTAGCATATTTGGTCTGCGCAGGGGAGAACTTCTGGGAGAAGAAGGCGAGGGGAAGCCAAGAGTTGCCTGAGCGTTGCTCGAGGGCTGCTCCCATAGCTGTGTCTGATGCGTCTGTGATCAGACGTAGCTCTGCGTTTTCGCTTGGAAAAGCGGTAAAGGTGAGGTTCACGAGGTCGTCCTTGCACTTTTGGAAGGCCGCCTCGGCTTCTGAAGTCCACGAAACTGGACGTTTGTCCTTTTTCTTAGCTCCTTTTAGGAATTCGCTGAGAGGACGTTGCGTGTCTGCAGCGTGCGCCAGCAAACGTCTGTAACTGTTGACGAGACCGAGGAATCTTCGAAGTTCCTCGATGGTCTGTGGCTTTGGGAATTCCTGTATGGCCTTGACTTTTTCTGGGCTGGGTTTGAAACCATCTGGAGTAATAAGATGGCCCAGAAAGATTAGTTCTGTAACGCCGAAACTGCATTTCTCAAGATTGACTTGCAGCTCGTACTCGTTGAGGCGATTTAGAACTGTGTCAAGGTGTTTCTGGTGTTCGTCCTCCGCCGTGGAGGCGATGAGGATGTCGTCTAAGTAGACGAAGACAAAGTCGAGATCTCCAAGCGCTGAGTTGATGTAGCGCTGGAAGGTTTGTGAAGCGTTGCGAAATCCGAACGTCATCACAGGAAACTCGTAGAGTCCGAAGGGAGTGATAATTGCCGTTTTGGGGATGTCTTCGGGTGCTACCGGTATTTGGTGGTAGGCCTGGCGTAAGTCTAGCGCTGAGAAGATTTTTTTGCCGTGGCAAAAGGTCATGCAATCGTGCATGTGTGGAATTGGGTAACGATCTGGGATCGTCTCCAGGTTGAGTTTGCGGTAATCGCCGCAAGGACGCCATTCCCCGTTTTTCTTCATCACCATGTGTAAAGGGCTTGACCATGAGCTGTCTGAGGGGCGACAGATGCCCAGCTCGCACCATTTCCGGAACTCTTTCTTGGCTGCCTTGAGCTTGGCAGGTGAAAGAGGGCGAGCTCTCTGTGAGACTGGTGGACCCTTGGTGAGAATGTGATGAAAAACTCCTCGTTTTTTTGTCGATCTGAACTGATCAGGACCAAAAACTTGAGGGTATTTGTTGACGATGTGAGCGTATTTGTGGCTCGGTGCCACGAAAGAAATTTGCACGGGCTGCACTGTCTTGACAAAGGCAGGAGCGTGCGTGAATTGGTTGCCATCTACCAGTTTCTTGAGCTTGAGGTCTGGTAGTAGATGGTAGTGTTTGAGGAGATCAGCTCCTATGATGGAGTGCGGGACATCTGCGATGGTGAAATTCCAAGCAAGCTTGTACGGCAGGCCGACGTCTAATTCGAGACGTTTGACGCCGAAGACATCTATGGTCGTATCGTTGACAGCATAGAGTTGGAAGTCAGTAGCCTTGCCTTTCCAGTTGCTGGGTTTTGGAATTACTGAGATGTCCGCCCCAGTGTCAATTAGGAAGACTTGGTTAGAGAGTGAATCTCTGACGTGGAGACGTGCGGCTAAATGTGACCGGCTGTTAGTCTCCGCAACAGCAGGATTATTTAGTTTTCCTGGTCCTCTGAACTCTTGGGGTTCTTTACCTTGTAGTCCTGATTAGGAGCACGCTTCCAGGTGCAGGGCAGATGGCAGTTCTTTGCCTCTGTACCGTATTTGCGGTGGTAGTAGCAAAGGTTTTTGTCGTTTGAGAAGCGCGACCTAGATTTTGATCTGGCTGGGGTCGAATCTCGGTTGTTTTTCGAGTTGGCTCGAGACCTGCTGTTCGATCGATTGGCTCTAGAGCGACCGTTCTGCTTGCTATTGTTTTGAGACTTGATAGCTGCTAAGAGTTCCTCGAACCTGTCGTTGGGAACTGTAGCAGTCTGATTGCTCGATTGCAGAGCGTTCAGATGACTAGACTGCTGGGCGAGTTCGTGAGCCATGTCTGCGCTCCTGACTAATTCGTCCTCAGATTTGTAGTTCCAGATCATGATCTGGATCTGTGGAGGCAGTCGTGATTTCCAAACCGAGATGATGGTTTCTCTTGGAATGGAGTTCTGAGCCAAGCTTTGCATTTCGGCAAGAAGGTCAGAAGGTTTTCTAGAACCGATTTCTACGCCTTTGAATAGGCGATCCAGTTGTTGCTGAGGAGTTTCAGCGTAGCGCTCAGTCAAGATTTTCTTGATTTGTTCGTATTTTTGTCCTCTTGTGAGGGTGTTGAGCTTGTATTGAATGTCAACGTGGATATCTTGTGTAAGATATCTCATGACGAAGTTGAATCTGGCCTCATCTTCGTTGACGTTGTGTGCCAAGAATAAATCTTCTAGTTGGCTAAACCAGCCCTGCGGATTGTGTTTGTAAAAGTTCCAGAAAAGCAAATGCCTGGTGCTTGCAAAGGCAGATGCGTTGTGTTGTTGGTCAAGATGCGGGTTTCCCTGCGAGAGATTCGGCAGGGGTAACCTGGTTCCTGAGTTTTCCGAGCTGGTGGCTAGTGATAGATGTGCGTCTGTGTGTTCGGTTGGCCTTTTGCAGTCGTACTCTCGCTGTTGTTGGGCCGAAGCCAGGCGTTCCAATAACGCGTTCAGTTTGAGGTCCAGTTGCACGTTGAACTGTTCTGTCAGCTGTGCCAGGTCGTCCGCAGTGGCGTAGTTGACTGCTGGTGACTGCTGGTTGTTCAGCAGGCTATTGTCTTTCCGCCGTGTTCCTGAATTCAGGAATGGACGGTTTTGTTCTTGAGGCGTTCCCAGGAAATAACTGTTGCTTGTCGACGCCGTTGTTGGGACTTGAGGTTGCCAGCTGTTTGTCCCCAAGTTGAAGCCGCTGTTTGCAGTGCTAGACAGCTGGCCTGCGCCGAACTGGAAGACGCTCTCGGTGTCGTTGAACGGCTGATTAAAACCTGATGCCATGTCGGCCGAGTGTGAGAGCTGTGAGTCTTTCGTTGTGTTAGCAACCATCGGTGGCCCCGAATGGTTGACGGACCTTGTAAAAGGAGAGTTCGACGAAGAGACAGTCGTGAAAGCAGGGGTGCTCTGCGATGTCTCTGAATTTGCTGACGTGAGCGAGACGGTTGGACTTTGTTGTCCTTGGCTCGTTGAGGTTACGGGAGTCGTTACGACGACTTCGCTTGTGTTTGTCGATTTAGTCGGGGAGTGCGTGAGTGTCATTTTCGGCTTCCTAACGTCTTTTGCGTTACGGATAGGAAGGGAAGGTTGAAAGATTCGCTTGCCCGATCTGAGAGTGAAGCCTAATTCACGATTGCTCATGTGCGTGGGGTGCAGTGCCTAACCTGACCTTGAGTTCGGAGCAGACGTACAAAATTATTATACAATGGTTGCAGTGTACTCGCATGTACAAACGGCTGCAAGGCAATGTCTGTCCGACTCGCGCACTAAGCTAACTAGAGGTTGATAGTGGATAGTGAGAGAAAAGAAAAAGATTTTCTACCTTAGTTGTTCGTCGATCTTGATTGGAGACGAGCAGGGTCGTGTGAGTTTCACTAGACTTCCCTGTTGTGTCGCTCACGAGGAGCTCAGTCCGGGAGACGACAACAACGAGAGATAGTTGTCGCGATTCCCAGCACGCCCGCTAGTTGTCGAGGCTGCTGTGACTGAGGCTCGATGCGTTGCCCTGGAGGTCTGTGGGGTACCACTTGCGAGGAGCGCCGTCCGGGAGTGGTAGCCGTTGACACGGGTGCAAACGCTGATCGTCGAGCGAGAAAAGAGAGTGAAACGCATGAAAGAGAAATTCGAAAGAATTACTGAGATTGCTAACGCGTTTCACCTCGGATTTCGCAAGTTAATGAGCGAGAAAAAAAAAATCGATTGAAAAGAAAAGAAAAGAAAGAAGAAAAGAAAAAAAAAAAAAAAAAATTTTTTCAGACTTAGTCGCGATCTCGATAACGCAATGTGTGCGTGATGATTCGTAGAATCGTCGTTGCTCGCGTGAGCTGTTCTTAGAATTCGAAGACTCGCCGAAGCAAGATGGCGGCCTAACGGTCGAGATTCGCGCGCGCACTTCTTTGTTACCTTAAAGCGAAAATGGCGATTCCCGCGTGAATCGCCGCGCAAAACGACGTGAAGAATTCGTCGACGCTGCCGAGGAGAAGTGCTGACTAGACGAGGAAGCGCCGTTGACCGAAGTGATGATGATGATAAGGCGCCGGTGTCGGTGGCTTCACGCAAATCCGTTTGATGAAGTGCCGACAATCGCTGCGCTGATGATGAAAGGCGCCGGTGTCGGTGGCTTCACGCATAAAGAAATCCCTCGGCGAAGGCTTCCACGTTGCACGACGTTGGGTAGTCGCGAGGAAAAGTGTGCGCCGGCGTGCCAGCACGCACACAATCCGTTGTCCGTTGAGTTGACAAGACTTCACGCGCCGGCGTGCCTGCGCGCGTGAAGTTCGAAAATGGCGGCGAGTTCGTGGAACTTGTTGCTCCTGCCGCTCTCGACACGTGAAAAACGTGTGTCGAGGTAGTCGGGTTGTCCGACTGAAATCTCGCGTGTGCACCGGCGTGCCAGCGTGCACACGGGATGTGGCGAAACGATGCGCGTTGTCTGACGCAATCGCCGCCTGTCTTTGTCAGCGAGTATGCTGAACAAAGACGCCGCTGCCGGAGAGAATTGACGGTGTGCTGCTCCTCGATGTCCGTTGGCCTTGTCGAGGAGTCCAGGTCGGGTCACCACTGTCGGGATGAGGCGCGGGGAGGAATGAACACTCTGCCTATCCTGGACTATTGCTTTATTCTGACTCCGTCTCTCCAGCCTGACTGGTCTGGATCGTGGTCGAAGCGGCACTGAACTCGGCGCTCGCTCGCGGCGTGAGCCGCTCTCGCTCTCTCTCTCTCTCTCTCTCTCTCTCTGTGGTCGGACGTGCCGCCATCTATCGGTGGGGTACCTACATAAATGTTTTTGTTGTCCGTCTTTTCGTGAAAAAATCACTTTATAATTTGGAAGATTTTGAATGTTAGCTACTTGATGCAAGTGTTTATAATTTTTAGCTGTAGAATAGCAAAGGTTCAAAATAATTACTGACTAAATATTTTGATTATGTATTACAGTATCGCGACTACTGATTTGATATCTTTAAGTTTTTCAGTAAATGTCGTGTTTGATACTGATTTAAAATCTGAACTTTTTTCAAGAACATTAGCTGAAACCTAGCTGAAACATAAGCTAAACATCCTTACTATTTCTGACTGGTTTTGAATTGTCCTGATTTCTAGGGACATGAACTGCAAAGGTTCAAAATGATTACTGACTGAATTTCTGACTGGTTTTGAATGGTCCTAATTTCTAGGAGACATGGACTGCAAAGGTTCAAAATGATTACTGACTGAATACTGTTAAATTAATATAATTATTCGATGGATAATTATAATCTTCAAGTTCTTCTTTGAGTTCCTTAGACTAATTTAATGTGTATAATTGATGACGAGTTGGATACACTTATTAATCTAAAATATAATTCAAGCAGATTGTTAATTCGGCCATATTTGACTATTTAACATAGTAAAAATATGACGGTCTCAAAACCCGATACGCCAGAGAGATTCGGGAGAGGCTATGTATATTAAGAAATCTTACACTTTAACATTAACACATCTCTAACTTCTATACATTTTGTAGTATAATATTAACATAATTGGTGGGGGCGGGGCCAGCGGGGGCGGTGGGGGGTTTGGTGGGTGGCTTAGGATATACTTTCAAAATGACATAAAAACGAAACAATTTACGTATTGGTGGGGGGCCTATAGTGGGGCCGTGGTGGGGGGGGGGGAGTCTTGCCAAAATGAACATATAATATAGGAAGATATATATATAATAATCAAAATAATCTTGTAGATCTACGTTCACCTATTTAAAATTAATAGTACGGCGATAATGTGTTTGCATTTACCACTTTTTCCAGCTTTGCGAGTACCGTGAGCTTTAATAATTTTGTTTTTGTCAACTACAATTATTTCTATTTCAATATTAATTTTATGAGGGTATGCTGACAGAGATGAAGTTTGCAGACACAACGCAAAATATGTATCTATTGGTGGATTTTCTTCCGATTCCCAATTAAAACATAATGATACGTGATTTAAATTAAGAATTCAGCTTCCTTCTTCAAAAGGTCGCGTACCTCAATTCACATATCCTACTATTTAAAAAATGTCTACTATTGAATTCATTGTGATACAATTTTCATTTTAACAAATATAAATTCATTTTAACAAATATAATTCTAACTTGCCTCTAAAGGTCACGTAGTGAAGGTATAACTTTCAGAGCTGACGGTAGCGCTCTCTGGCGGACCTTAAGGGTACGGATACACCTTAAAATATCAAATAATTAAAAAATTGAATTTTTTGTTTATAATTATGTTAAGTTGGTTAAAATATTCTTTAAACAATGACATAAACTTAGAAACATTGTAAAAAGCAAAAACAATGTCTGTATATAACATATACCAGATACAACTAGTCTTTGAAGGCCAGAATTCATGATTTTCATTTTTACAGCTACCGCAGACTTACTTAAGATTTGGGCTTTGAAGGGCACTTTTACTTTGATAGAAATGCCTGAAACAGCTATAGTTTTTCATTTTTTAAATTTATAAACAAAATTTTTTATTAACTTATGGACATCTTTTTTAAATTAAATTCTTTTTTAAATCCCCACATTCATCTGGAAACTATAGCTGTTTCAGGCATTTCTTTCAAAGTAAAAGTGCCCTTCGAAGCCCAAATCTTAAGTAAGTCTGCGGTAGCTTTAAAAATGAAAATCATGAATTCTGGCCTTTGAAGACTTGTTGTACCTGGTATATGACATATACAGACATTGTTTTTGGTTTCTTACAATGTTTCAAAGTATACTATTGTTTAAAGAATATTTTAAACAATTTAACATAATTATAAATAAAAAATTCAATTTTTTAATTTTTTGACATTTTGAGGTGTATCCGTCCTCTTAACTTGCGAGTGGCATACATATAATAACATAAGATTTTGTTAGTCAAATATGTAATATGCGAGTTAAGGAAGTGGTTTTAGCTAGTTTAAAAGAATAAGGGTAAAACTAGAAAACAAAATACTTAACTTTTTTTTGAATCGATAAATAGTTTGGCAATTATAAAGTAAGATTTTCATTAAATACTTACCTAAAAATAAGTTTATTGTATGCTGTTTTTCTTGATCACTAAAAGTGTTACTATAATATCTGCTCAATGTTTGCATGATGTCATTTCCTTGACTAGTCCATGGCGCAGTTTTTCTACAATAAATATGTATTATAAGTAGAGTATTCATCAATTAATAATGATTTTTGTTTTGTCGAAGTAAAGGCTATGTAATAATGCAAATTTTCAAATTAAAGATTTTGATGGATTTCAACGTATTTCCTTCGAAAAATAGGTTTTCGAAAATTGTATCGGGTAAGCATACAATTATTGGGTTGACATGGGTATAAACAGAGCAAGCTCTGCGTAAGTGGCCCCCCAACACCAAATACTTCGGTGGATCCCGTTAAATAGCCGGCTTCTTCTTTAAAGTTCCTTTACTCTGCATTGGGAAGGAGAATCTGGGCTCCTAAGTTACCTACGTTCATCAGCATCGGTATGAGGATCGCTCAAAGGTCCTCAACCCTAGCTCCTACGTTGCTCTGCATCAAGTAGGGAAGGGTAAGCTAAACTCTATAACTGTATTTTCTCTGCATCAGTCCGAGGAACATCTCACATTTCGGCTCTATGGCCTTGGGTCTGCAGCATCCTTACGTGGATTTTCAGCCTTGCCTTTTTGGTCTTTTGTCTTCGTCTTTTCTAACCTTCTCGAGGATGGCTGCTGTATAATTGCTTACAGATCGCCACCCATCCTCCTATGTTAGTATCGCTATCATAAGTGACTCAGTTGCCACTCTGGTATGAAGAAAGCCTTCTAGTTCTTCCCGCTCCCGTTGATACCTTAAACAGTCGCAGAAGATATGCTTGGCATCTTTATTTGCTTCCAAACGTGCTAGGCATTCAAGGCTGTTGTTATATGTGAATTTACACAGTCGTGATATACTCAAAAAGGTACCAGTCTCACCATCTACTGATTGGCGACGATTTTGCGATTGTGGCTTTGGCCACTATTGCTATACAATATATATACTTTATTATTCAATCCTCAGTGTTTATTATTATCCACCGTCGATTCCAACAAACTTAAGCAATGTAGATAAGCTTAGAAGCACTCATGTCAGCTGAAAAACTGCATGAGAAAGTTCTGTCTTTGATCCTTGGTATAATGGTGATGTGTTTATCGCCCCTTTTTGCTGGAG
>CM053171.1:8070214-8120214 GCA_012977825.3 Pteromalus puparum | reverse complement strand
GATCAGTGTGTTTTCCAATCCTTCAAGCCATGCGAGTAATTCTTCAAGAAGATTATCAAGATCCTACGGAGAAAATGCGTTATTCGAGTCGGAGTTTTACTAATCCTATGGAAAAAATAAAGAAAAATTAGCCGCTTCTCACCTGGAGTCCTTGCATGTGTGTTTCGAGTCTTTGATTGCGCTGGTGGGCCCAGGTGGCAACCTCTTCCCATCTTGATTGAATGATAGTGATCCAGTGTTTAATAACAGCTGCTCCATCTGGGTGAGCTTTGGCCAAGATTGTGCGGGCTAATTCGAGCGTGTTGTCCTTCTCGACCTCTTTAGAAGAAAGTTCTCTGAGGAATTTTTCATGCTCCATCAGTTGATTTCTGCTCTCCTGCTCATCCTCAGGTAACTGTCCGGCAAAGCGCAATTTCATCTCAGCATCGCTGAGCCACTCAAGCAGCACATGTACTGCCTTGTGGAGTCGTTCGGCATCTCTGAGAGCTTCTTCGAGCCGCGAAGTCTTACTATTTGATAATCTGGTAACCGTGTTCCAGAGCGTGTGTAACTCAGACAACTGCTGCCTAATGCTTGTGGCATCTTCGACTGTGGCCTTGGACTCGAGCTCGCGGCCGGTCTTTGTGACTGAGTCCATTTGCAGGGCCCGCGACTCTAAATCGCTCTCAAAGTTTCTGTGCTGCTCCACGAGACTCGTCACCGTGTCCAGATCGCCATGAAGCGGCCCGGTGTTGGAAAGCACTTTCTCGGTCTTGTGTAACCAGTCGAGTAGAGCTTGAACAGCATCCTTAAACTGGCCGGAATAGAGTAGGGCCTCTTCGAGCTTCCGTTGCCTATCAATGCTCTTATTGCAAACTGTCGTCCACTTGCTCTTGAGTTCGTTAAGTAGCTCGCGAAGTGCCGGCTCGTCGGATTTTGGGGCCTTGTCCTTAAGGGTCTTTCCGTTCTTCATAGTCGTATCGTAACTCCCTTGTTTGGCACTGAGCTCCTTCTGGATCTCGCGATGTTTCTGCAGCCGGAATTTTATCTTGTCGGGATCATTGCCGCCAAGACCGTCCGCAGCCACTTCGTCTAATGCCTTCTCGGTATCGTCAAGCCAGTTCATGAGATTGGACCAAGAATCGTGGAACTCGCGCGCCTCTTTGTAGCCGTGATCAAGTGCTCGCGTTCTCTCTGCCGATTTCGAGACAACACGCTCCCACCTGTAAACCGAATGATTTTTTTGAGAAAACCTGTAAAAATTGCCACGGACGTGTAAGCGAAATAAAAGAGCTGAGCAAAGACTGACCTGTGCTGAACGCTGATCAAAAGATTCTTGATGAGTATGACATCTTGCTTTTGGGAGAAATACTTGAGGTGCGTGCCCTTCTTGTCAAGATTGAGCATAGTTTCTCGATGTACACCTACGTCTTTCTGGAAGGCCTTGTGATCTTCGATCTGACTGAGAATCGTTTCCATGACGCGCGAGACGGGTTTTAGGTTGGTGAGGGTCTTCTCGGCATTGGTGAGCCAATCGACAAAGGTCTGGAGTGCGTCGTGGAATTCGGTGGCCTCCTTTAACGCGATCTCGAGCTTGATTTTTTTGTCACTGGCTCTGGCGATAACATTGTCCCAGCGCTGCTTGAGCGTGCGCAGATTGTGGTTGAGGCCGGAGGAACTGCCGTCGGGGGCGCGCTTCAAATACTCTTTGCCCTGCTGGAGAACGGTCTCTACCTTAGGTCGGTTCTGCTCAAGCTCGTTGTACAGCTCCATAAAGCGTTCCAGCTGCTCTGAGGCGGTCTCGGGCAATCCGCCAACGGGCTTCGAGGCGACAATCGCATTGTCAACGTCACCCAGCCACGAGAGCAAGTCCTGGATCTCAGCAGTGAATGACTGAGACTCGCGAAGCGCATCTTCGAGTTCGCGCTGTCTGTCGGCTGCCCGCTGTAGCAAATCGCGCCAGCGCCGGTTAAGCGTGCCAAGCTTCTCCGCCGTGGTCGAAGCCTCGGTGCTTCCCTTGCCGTCCTCGATGATTTGCCGACCGGCATCGTTGAGCGTGTCGACGCTCGTTTGGTGCGCCTGAATATCATTTACCAGAACTTTGAGCTTGGCAAGCTCGACCTCGATCACTTGAGGGTCGCCAGCCACTGCTCGAAGCTCATCGAGCGTACGGTCACTCTTGTCGATCCAGACCAGCAGTTCGTCCAGTGCGTGCTGGAACTGACCCAGTCGGAGCAGCGCATTCTCAAGCAACCGCTGCCGCTCGACGACTCCGCGCAGCAGCGCGTCCCATCTGCGATTTACCGCTCCGAGTGGCTCCTTGATGGCCTGGGCCTGTTCCGACGAGGTTCTTTCCGTCAACTCCGCTGCTTGCCTGCCAAACAAACGAATTATCTTAGTTACTTAGTCCATCGTCAAAGCGCGAATCGAACGAGCAGCAGTTTACGTATTTTGCTGAAGCTGAACGCATGCTCTAACTACAGTATCTAAACAATAATGCAACTATAGAAATTTATGTGTTCGCTTCAATGAGTTTGGGCGCGACTTGCCTTATGAGACTCCTGAGAGCCGAGCAGGCCGATCCAGCAGACATGAGAATAAAATAGAGAGAAGTGAAAGATCAAAATGAGTTTATAAGTGGGTAGTCAGGTGCGAACGAGCGCGTGAAAAACGAAATACGAAAGGACCGAGAAGAACGAGCATGAATAGAGAGAATAAAGCTTTACCTGTTGAGAGCCTCGACCTTGACCATGTGAGGGTCGACGTCGGCCTTGAAGCGGGCAAGATCCTTGATCTGCTGCTTGACCTCGTGAATGTCGCTGCCGAGTGGACCCATTCGGGCAAACCGGACCTCGGCCTCCTCGAGGAAGTTGTGGAGGTCCCCGAGCGTGTTGTGGAACTCCATGGCCTTCTCCATGGCATCGATAAGATTCTCCTCGCGCCGGGCATAAAGCGCGGTGACATTGTCCCAGGCCTGATCAAGGTCCTCGATGTGTTTGCGTACCTCAGGCTTATCCGGCTCGCCGCACAAACCCATGAGCTCGTGGCCCGACTGGCGCACCTGCTCGACGTCCGGCTTGGTCTGATCAATCTCCTGACAGATCTCGTGGAGCGCGACCTGCTGCTGTTTGATGGCTTTGGGCTGGGCCGCCGGTGGCGCCTGTGCCGAGAGTGCGTCCTGCAGCTCAGCCAGCGCTCCCATGACGCCGCTCAGCTCAGACCAGAATTTCTCTGCGACGGCAAGAGTCTCGTCGAGACTCTGGCCCCGGTCGTTCGTCGACTTGTGCACGTCCACCCAGAGCTTGTTGAGCTTGTCGAGCTTGCGCCTGATGTCGTTGAGCGCGGGATCCGAGGGTCCACGGGTCAGCGCCTTGTTGATGACGTCGCTCGCGGCTTTCTTCACGGCGGCGAAGGCCTCCTCGCGCTGCGCGAGATCTTCAGCAAGCGCGGCGTTCTCTTCCATCTGGTCGCGTAGCCTCGGCGGGTGGGCGCTAATGGGCTCAGCGGCGCGTACCTGCTCGGCCGCGTTGCCGAGGGCCCGCAGCATTCCCTCGAGTTTGTCCGAGAACAGCGAAGACTCCTGGAGTGCCTGCTCGAGAGCTTGCTGCCGGGCGCGCAGTTCTGCCCGCAAGGCGGCGTACCGCGTGTTGTCGTTGTCCAAGACCTCCTGGACTTTGCCGGCCTCCTCTTCATTGCAGAGCCGCATCAGAGCCTCGCCGGTCTTGTTGAGTTTATCGACCAGAGGCTTGTGTTCATTGATGCTCTGAATCAGCAACTCGGTCTTGTCCTGCTGCAGAGCTATTAGTTCCGGGCGCAGGGCCGGCATGGGCAGCATGGCCACTTGCTGCTCAGCCTCCTCTAGCCAACCGAGCAGTCCGAGGTGGCTGTCGCGCAAGTGCTCCGCCAGCGGCAGCGCTTGCTCCAGCGCGCCGAGACGTTCGCTAGAGAGCGCCGCCACCGTTTCCATGATCTCACGCAGCTCTTCCATCTTCTCGCGGATACTCGAACTGTCCTCGTGCTGGCCATTCTCGCGGATGACCTTCTTCGCAGTCGAGATAACGTCACGAACGCGGCCCTTCTGGCTCGAGATATCGTCGTTGAGGGCTCGGTGTTCCTTTAGCTGCACACGGATGATCTCCGGCTCGCTGCTTGGCGGCTCGGCATCGCGCAGCTGGCCATCCGCCTCGCGGAACCACTCGAGCAGATCCTCGATGTCACCTATCACCTCCAGCGAGCGCTGCTTGCTCAATTGGATGCGCTCGGCGCGACGCTGTATCTGCTCGGCGATCGCGTCGAAGCGTCGGTTGTCCCGGGTCACGAGGGCTTCGATGCTGGCGGCACCTTCACCCGGCGACAGCTGACATAACTGCGGCCCAGCTGCGTTGATCTTGTCGAGGACCGGCCGGTACTCCGCGATCTCCATCTCCAGTCGGATAATTTCCTCCTCGCGCGGCTCGGCCGACTGAAGCACAGCCTCGGCCGCCTGCATCCAGTCCATCAGACGGCTGTGGTTGTCGTGGAATTGTTGCACCAGGGGCAGAGCCGTCTGGGCGTCTTTCAGTAGCTCTGAGCCACGCGTCACCAGCTCGTTGTAGCGACGTTGCAGCGAGTCGAGTTTGTCCTTGAGTTGGAGTGCCTCGTCGCCGCTGATGTGCTTCATTAGTTCGAGACCGGACTCGGTTGTACTGTCGACCTCGGTCTGTCGCGAGGACAGCTCCTCGCTCAGATCGGCAAGATCCTCCATCTGCTGGAGCAGTCTCTCTGTGTGGACGGCGAGTACTCGGTGCTTGGAGAGCCGGGCCTCCATGCTCTCCATCCAGGCCTGAAGCTCCTGGTAGCTGAGCACCAGGTGGCGCAAGCCCTGCTTCGAGCGTTGTAGCAGTGCGCCAAGGGCTTCGGACCGCTCGACAAGGGCCCGGTACCGATCAGTGGCCTCCTGTAGCTTGTCCGCTAGGGCATTTGCCTCCTCCTCGCCGACGAGGGCCATCAGGCTGCTTGCGATGTCGGTTAGCTCGCTGAAGCCTGACTTCTTAGACAGGATGTCCTTGTGCAGGAGGTTGTGCTCTGCAATGCGCTGCTGAATCTTTTCCTCGTCGGTCGGCACGAGCTCCATTTCGCGTATCTTCTTCTCGCTCTTGTCAAGCCAGACGGACAAGGGACTCAGCTTATCTTGGAACTCCTTGGCTACGGCCATGGCGCGTTCCAGAGCCTTCATGCGCTCATCTGCTCCCTCGCTCAAATTGCCGAATCGACCAATCAAGTTCTTGAGCTGCTTTTCAATAGCTTTACGTTCTTTGGGGTCGGCGCCGGCGGCGACTTCCTGACCCATCGCGCTAAGCGACGACATCGAGTTTTGACGATCCATCAACATTTTCCTCAAGAATTTTTGCTCTTGCAGCTGAGCCTTGACAACCTTGTAGTCGGACGAGGGAGGCTTCTGATTGCTAACCATTTCCTCGGTGTCTGCCAGCCATTTTTCCAAGCCATCGAGAGCCTCTTGGAATTTTCCTGATTGAAGAAGTCCGACGTCCAATTTGCGATCGCGATCGTTGAGCTGAAAACAACGAAAAGTTCATTACCATATTCCGTTGCTACAATATTACTAATATTTACAACTTACTCTCTCCTTCAAATCATTCCACTTCTCGTTCATTTTGTCAAGATCCTTTTCGATGCTGCTTGTGTTTACGTCCCTGCCGGCCGTCTGGATGAGGGTTTGTCCAAAGCTATTGCATTCATCGACAGTTCGGCTGATTGGCTCGATTCTGTCAGCTTTTAGCACTCTAAAGTCATCTTGCTGTATACGTATCGAATCGACTTCAGATCCTACGGGCTTGAATTTCTTGACCTGTTCGTAAACATCATTAATATCCTCCATCACATCGGCATGGACACGCCAAAATTGTTGCAATTTGTTAAGAGTATCGTTGAGCTCCTCCTCACGGTTACGTGCACGCTCTTCAAGTTTACCAAGCTGCCGTTTAAGCGAATCTACTTGATCTCGAGTTGCCACGGCATCTGCAGCGAAGCCTGAATCTACCAGATTCTCGCCGCTATTTACTAATTTTCCCACATCGTCTGATAATCTATTGATTTTGCTCAGTAGCGCTCTTGTCTTTTCAATTTGCTCGCGCACGGTCCTAATGTCGCGACCAGGAGCTTTCATGGAGTCTAATTCATTCTCAAGACTCGACAGTTCTTGATTTAAACTCCTGAGGATGTCAGTGAACTGGGCAACGGCTGTCGCTGCGCTTTGCAATTCGTTGCACCTGTCATCGAGTTTCGCTTGTAGATCATCAATGCGATCGACGATACCATCTACCTCATCTTGTAAATGAGTAGCGTCCACACCTTGTTCGCCGGCTTTGTGCACCAAATCGGTTGCCTGCTGGCGCACAGCTGCTAGCGGCTTTTTCAGTGCCACAGTTTCTTCTCGTAAGCTCTAAAAAGTAAATATAGGTATTCGCATGAACATTGCGCGTAGCAGCTTTTAATCAGAGCTTTAACATAGAAACAACATTTACCTTGATTCGATCGAGAAGTTTCGGATCCTTTGCGGCCCCTCCAAGAGCATCATGAGAGGTAAGCTTGTCCTCGCATCGCTGAAGTCCATGATTCAAATCGCGCAAATTTTCATTGAAGTCTGTCAGGTGTCTTGCGGTGTCTTCCAACGATTGCGTTCGCTCCAAGAGATCTGAAAAAAAATTAGTAGTAGTAATAGGAATAATAAAGAGATTCGGCCAACACGCATAGTGTTGAATATATCATGATATCTTGAGATATCTTTAAAAAACACAATTCACCATTATTTAGCTTATCCCAACGTGTTTTCATTGCGCTTAGCTCATTTTTCACAACATCTTTGTCAATGTCGCAAGCGCCAACGAACGTGTCGCCAAGAGTGTTATTATTTTCAAATTCCCCAGACTTTTTCCAGACTTCATTTCTAAATGATGATAGTTCCTTAAGCTGCTTCTCAATATCTTTACGCTTAAAAGAGGCAGGTTTTAGGCTTTCGAGCCTGTCTTCGGCCTGTCGTAGCCAAGGCAAGAAACCATTCTGAGCTCTGTAATATTTTTTGCAGTGCTCGGCACAAGTCTGCAACTTGGTGTGTCGATCAAGCGTGTCTTTCTTCAAACGATCCCATTGCAACTGCATCTTGTCTAGATCTCGTTGAAGCGTGCGGTTCTCGATCTTCTGAGATCTTACCAGGATATCGCGACCCTTGTTCAGAAGCATAATGACCTCGTGCTCCTTACCCATGACGTTTCTGTAGATCGGCTGAAACACAATAGAAAGATAATCAGGTGTTCAAATCCATAGGATAATGTGCAAACGAGACATACCTCGTGATGATCTAGTTGCTGCTGTAGAATTTCTCGGTCGGCAGACACCAGAAGTTTTTCCGACATATTGCCAAGTTCATCAGCAAGCCATCCTAGCGTCTTGCTGCAGGACGCTTCAAATTGTCTTCCGTCTCTCAGGTTACCCTCGATTTCAGCTTTTCTATGATCAAGTTTCTTTTGCAAGTTGTTGTACAGTTTTCCGACAGAAGCAAGTTTTCCTTGAATATCAGATTTTGAGGCGGGATCACTCAAAACTTCGCAGAGCTGTGCACCAGCAGCCTCAGCATCGGCAAGCAGTGGTCGCTGACCTTCGAGCTGTCTCTCCAAGTTTTCAATCTTGCGCAGTTGCTCTTCTGGATCTTTGTCTAGAGGAAGGTCATCCAAGTTGTCAGAAATTCCTTGCAATGCATCGCGCAAGCGATTAAGACTAGCATCAAATTCTCGGCTTGTGTCAACAGCATCACCCAAACTTCGGGCACGATCGTCTAAACGTTTCAACTGTTCTTCCCACCTCTGTAGAATACTGTTCTGCTTCTGCGAGATCTTTTGACCATCAGACGAGTCAGCTGGCAGTCTAGCTAGTACATTTTTGCCGACTTCTTTTAAGTGGTCGAGCTGCGGCCGCTGAGTGCGAAACTCCTCTCTGAGGACCTGCACCTGTTGAACTTGACTTGCAACCATTCGAGGATCTGAAGAAATTGGACCCAAGGCTGCTAGCATCCTTTCCTTAGCTCCAAGCCATGAGTGAAGAGCTTCGTACGTATCATACAATTCCTTTATATCTTCGAGGAACTTTATTCTATCCTTGCACTTTTCAGCGATAGTCTTCCACCGATGAGCAACGTCTTCTAGCTCTTTGTTTAGGTTGTCAACACCGTTGGCACCGGCTTTACGTCTGACGAGATCGCGTACTTGAGTTTTTGTACCATCGAGGAGAGATTGTTTCTCGTACATCTCTTCGATGATGATCTTGATTTGCTTAGCCGTTTTATCAGATTCCTCCTTAGTAACTGGAATAACATCCTTCGGTAATTGGCGTTGAATCTAAAATAAAATTTCACGAGTAAGTTTACATTTAACCACACGGTTACTGTTATGATTAGAGGAAAAAGAGAAACAGACCTTATCGAGAAATTGCGACAGCGTTCTTAAGTTATCCAGATATTTTCTGAGCTCCTCTCTGATGTTATCGAGTTCGCTCTGACGATCCGTTAACCTGACCCCAAGCAGACCATAGCGGTTGTTGATCTCGGAAAGCTGCTGCTGAACAGGTGACAATTCCTCAAGGTGAAAACCATCCTGGCTAGAACGACGGCTGCTGAAGCCACTGCTACCACCTGGGGAGACCGGACTTTGAACTGCATAGGACTTGTTAGGGGAAGGTGAACGACCATCTTGTGACATTCGACGTACTACTACAAAAAAAAAAAAAAAAAAAAAAAATATAAATAAAAAAATAATTGCTGATGCGGCGTGCTGAAAATGTAATGCCCAGGAGGAACAGCGAACAAAATGTGTCTGAAGCATGAAGCTATGTAAAGCTAAGCGATATAAATGAGCGATTGGTATTATTTGCGTAATAAAATGACGTACATGGACGCTTGGTTGGACTGCTGCTAGTGCGTCGTCTGGTAGGACTATCGCTACGTTCTCTGATGAGATTGTCGTAAGCAATGCCGAGATCATTGAGCTTGTCAACGGTGTTCCCATAGTCACGATATTCTTTCTGGATGGGCTTGAGCTCCTCGATTTGTTGATTGATCCGCTCAAGGTCGACCGCGACGGGTTGCAGTCTTTGGACTCGGTTCTCGGTGCGGTTCAGCCACTCGATAAGTTGGTCGCGCAGCTTCTCGTAAGCTGAGAGTCGTTCAGCCCGCGATTTGCTGAGACGTTGCTTCTCGTCGAGCAGGTTGCTTAACTCTTTCCACTGAGACTCAATGGCCTTGATCTTATCTCTGATTGAGGCAGCGTCGGTCACGTCCTTTTTGGCTGTGAGATTCTTTCCGTTCCGCACAAGGTCCTCGTAGTTGCCGCGCTGATCCTCGCGCTTGTCCGAGAGCCGGACCATCTTGCTCTCGTACTCTGAGATATCGAGTTTGCTAAGATCTCTCGACTCAAGCAGCTCGATCATGTTGGCGTACCAGCTATCAAACTTGGCGCTTTCAGTAAGGAACTCATGAAGTGCCTGAGCAACTTCTTCGAGAAACTCGCCTCGACGTAGGGACTTATCCATTAGTTTGTCGAATCGGCTCTGCAAATCCTTAAGCTTTGCTTCAGTGCGCTTGGCTACTCGTGCATTGCTTGAGTTAAGAAGTAGCTCCTGGGCGATGCTGCTTACAGCCTCAAGGCTGGCGCGGTGGCTGTCAAGGTCGGCCTGCAGCAGACGCTGCTCTCGCTGCTGCTCCTCGAGCCGATCCTTCTGCAGGCTAGCTGGTCGGTGAAGGTTCCTGAAAGGTGAATATGATAAGGGTTAGCATACAAATTCTGCGGCTAGAATGATGAGGAGGTGGCTAAGAAAAATAAGACTCACTTAAACTGGGCCTCGGCGGCATTGAGCCATGCGACAAGATTATCCAGGGCATCCTGTACGCCCTGGCACTGCACAAGAGCCGTGTCGAGCTCCTGGCACTTGTCGGCAAGAGCTTGGCTAAGTTGGCGGTGCCTCTCTTGGAGCTCGCGAACCGGCTCCTCAAGCTGGTTGGCCTCGCTCGGCGTGAGCTGGCCTTCGAGAGAGCCGAGAAGCGCCTGTAGACTGGTCCTAGCGTTGTCGACGAGCCGCTCGTTGGCAAGGATCTCATTGTAGAGGCTCTTGGCCTTGGCCAACTGGTCCTCAACCTGCTTGGGCTCGGGCGCCACCGGCTCCGAGAGGACACGCTGCAGCCTCGGCTCGAGCTCACGTAGCCAGGCCTGGGCTTTATCGAGGGCGTCGCGGTAGTCACGCTGCCGTCCACCTAGTCCTGACAGCCTGTCGGACAGGGCGTTGGCACGGCTCAGCAGATCCTTATACTGGCTTGTGACAATCGAGACCTCGCTGCGCACTGGCGAGTCCTGACTTGAGATCGGCTCCTTATGTGAGAGCCGCTGGGGCAGGCTCGTCCGGAACTCGTTGAGCACCTGCAAGTACTCCTTGCTCTCGTCGACGAACTTCTGAGCGGCCATCGTAATGAAGCGCAGGTCGGCCTGGTGGGCAATGACATCGCTGATGAAGTCACGCGTTGTGTCAGTGCTGCTCGTCAGCTTGTTCAAGTCGCTCAGCGAGCGCTCCTTGTCCTCAAGTATCCGGCGTGATTTGTCCAGCCAGATAGAGAACGACGATATTTCGCTCCTAAAATGAATTCATCCGTTAAACCTCTGTTAGCAAGCAAGGGCGATTATACTCACTTAAATTTGTTCAGCTCGTCCCTGGCTCCCATGAGTCTCTTGAGCAGTCTGTCGGTTCGATCGACGGCTCTTTCGAAGCGACTTTTCAACGAGCGTCCGTTCTTTTCTAAGGATGACACTTCGTCGCTCGACAAGACATCGCTGCCGGTTAGAACAACTTGCCTCACCTGGTCGAGACATGTCGATATTGGCCGAGCGTGAGCCTCGATGTCTTCCTTCACTTGCTGCAGGAAAATAATATGTAATATCATAAATTTAAAATCCTTGATCGGCTTGTTCGTTTTTTGACACCGAATACACTGTACACATCAAAACCCTAACTCTACACAAGCGTACTTATAACTTATTGTTGTAGCAATAGTATAACAATAGGTTATGTGATTGTGTAGAGTTTTGCAGCGCAGGAAAATATTCGAAAGTAAGTGTAGGGAATGTTCGTGTGGAAAATATCCGTGTAGAATTTTTCGTGTAGGAAAATGCGATTGTGTAGGGTTTTTATGTGTACAGTATGTTCGGTGTCCTTCTTTTTGTGTTTTATTATTTGGGCGGCGGAACCTACATCATAGGCAACGTTTTTAAATCCCCTATTGAATCTATAGTCTTCAACCTATTTTAAATTTTATGACATCGAATACTATCTATTTCATATAAATTCCTGCATAAGTCTCAACACATTTCTGCATGAAAAAAATCAAAACACTTTTACTACCTACCGACATATGCAGGATTGACAAAAATTCGTGCAAAATCTCATGCAAGCTTCATTGCGAAAATTATCTCAGTGATTTTAAAGGAAGAGTTTGCCGAACGTTTTCTTCCTCTGTTTCAAAAGTCTATAAACGTACCTTGAGGCAGTTAATCTGATTTCGAAGCTCTTCAATGTCTTCATTGACGACGTCCTGATGAGCTAGTTTGTCTTCCACATCGGCAATCCACTGCAGAAGCTTTGTCAGCGTTTCATCGCACAGCTTGTATTTTTCCTCCACGGCTTGCTACAATACGTACAAAAGCCTGTTTAGAGTACAGCTACAATATCATATCGAACATAATTTACGCAGGCGAAACCAAAAAATGAGTAATAAATATCCGCCATCTTACCAATGACAGAGTATCATCATTATTATAGAATATTCTAGCCTTAAATATTAAGCTTATACGGCGCATCTCACACATGCAAGCACAAACACACAAAATAGTGTAGCTAGTGTAGTGTGTGTGTGTGTGTGTGTGTGTGTGTGTGTGTGTGTGTGTGTGTGTGTGTGTGTGTTTCTGCTGTAACCAGTGTACGTGTGAATAGATAATTATGTGTATAGCTTTAATTTATCTGCAAGATTTGGATATCGGCTGTAATTGCCGTTTTTCTCCATACGCAGTTGAAAGCATCAATAATTGATATGTTAGCAAACATGAAAAATAGATAGATAAAAGGATAAAACATTATAGAATTTCTCACGGATTGACTTAAGAAACTGCTCAAGCAAATAAATTAAAACGCACAAACAATCTTATGAATAATGATTAAGTGAACAATGATACATTTTCATGTATATGATGAATATATGTATCCGATGTTGACATTGAGCTTAAATTTCAACATTGCTATAGTTAAAGAAAAATTAACGTAAACACACCTGAAAAAATAAAGTCATTCAAATTTTCATTAAAATTAAAATGCAGGAAAAACGGTTTTAATCAAATCGTTGGACGGACAAAATATTATGTTTTACGTAACAATCTCGAGAACGTTTTATTAGTGCCCAACAGATATTTAAAAAATGCATTTTATACGAGTTCATAAAGGTCATTTATTAGCATGCACGTATATGTATAAGTAAGGGATAGCGTGGAGAAATGACATGATTTTAGATTGAGTCAGAAAAAGATTTTACTTCTTGACACGGCTACAAAAACATAATATAACTGTCCGTAAGCAATTAGTATTAAAATAAACACCGTATATCGCATAAATTGTTGAAACTCTAGGCAGAAAAATTTAATTAAAAAATGTTATAAAAAAGTTATTATTGACTAAGACCGAAACGAAGATGTTACAAAACTTAATGATTAATAAACTTTAATTTATCAGTAATTAATGGACGAATTAGCGTTGCTGATGCGATAAAACAGATGTAAAGTAAGGGCTAATGAGAATAGGTAATATCGAGTAAAGCGTTGTTGTGGTCGTAGCGATTTACATGGTCCAGTTAAATAATAAATAGATGTAGCCACATTCATTAGACGAATGGTAGTACGATTGTCATGACAAAAAAACCGTACGTAAATATAATTAAACGTATGCCTGTGTTCGATTCACGCTTCTTGTTAGTGACGCTATGTATGAATTTATTTGAAAAGAGGAAAACTTTTTTCCTTCATATACACCCATGGTAATATTGTGATGAAAGCACGCAATTACGTCTATAATATTACAGCGTAATTTTTCGTGTGTTCGGTATCGACATAGAACTGTAAACAAAATTAACGAGACAGAGCAAAAAATTATAGAAGCTAGCATCTAAATTCCATACTTTAGCAAAACATGATTGTTTGATGGCAGATAATCAGACAACTTGCTCTGGATCACTGTCGTATTTTGATCAGAGGCTTATTAAATTACCCCATGCGTAATTTTATTTTTATTTATTAATATTTTTTTGAATGATTGATGTAGGACCATGCCGGTCCATGCCGATAAGCGTTGCTATTGTTTGCCAGTATAATGTATAATTGTCAGAAGAAGTGCGATTTCAGTTTTAGTTTTTTACATAGGAACTAATTTACTTTTATTCAGAGTTGAATAAATTTCTGTATTAAATAAAAAAAAAAAAATAATACGAAAAAATTGGTATACCGATGTAATGTAATCTGATTTCGTACTTCAACTTGTCTTCTTGTTATTTATGACACACTGTTAAGAAAGATCTATTAAACATACAAAACCCTAGAAACTTGGTAAGCAAATGCAAAACTCCGAAACCTGCGACTGCAAGCTCATAACAGGAAATGGCCATCAGCGTTGTATGATCACTTACCCTAGCTTCAGCGGCGAGTACATAACCATTCTCCAAGGCCTTGAAGAAGTCGAGATTCTTCCCCTCAGTATCTTCTATAAACCTACCCCCAATAGGATCGATTCTTCCTTTGTTAATTGCATCTAACAAGCTTATAATGGTACCATTTGCGGGGTCTTTAATTACCGTTGTTGACGGGTCTATTAAGCCTGATTCTAATGCTTCCGCGAGGGTCAAACGTTTACGATCGAGGTCCGAGATCATTATAAAAGGATTGTTAAAGCTACCAGAAGTTGGGTTGTATAATCCAAATTCGAGTGCCTCTATGAATGATAAGCCTTGCTTTTGAGTAGTTAATAGACCTATTTCTACAGCTTTGGACAAATTATGCAACCTAGATGTTGCGGTATCGAGTACGCTACCCTTTTCTGCGTCCATTATACCTTTACGAAACGCCTCTGTGAGTCTAACTAACCTTTTCTTTTCTGAGTCTTTAATAAGGGCAGAGTCGGGATCAATTATACCAAGATTTACGGATTCCTTGAGAGTGAATATCTCGTTGCTTTTCGGATCAATAAATTTTGCGGTTTCTAAAATTAATTGGTTTTTTTCAACAGCTTCCTCGAATTTTATTGGTTGTTCCAAGTACACGATTATATCTTCGAAGCGAATAGATCGAGCTGGTACTTTGCTTGTTTTCGGCTCTATTGTACCTCGTTTTGATGGATCAACTACTTGCACAGCCAAAGCTTCTTGAAGACTAACAAATTCTCCTGATCGTGGATCCTTCACAATGGCATCTTTTGGTTGAATAAGTTTATACCGAATCGCTTCCTCTATACTACATTCACGTATTGTTTTATCTAGCGGAACTCGTTGCAAATCTAAAGATGTTCTACGATTAGGTTTTTGTGTTAAAGCTTTATCAACATTTACCAGTAACCCTCTATCTAAAGCTTCATCAATAAAGTAAGACCGCTTTGTTTTTTGATCTAGCACTTTACCCCTTGGCACATCTATATCACCATCCTCTAGGCCTGCAAGAAGAGGCTTAATTTGACCTGAAGTCGGATCTTTGATAACTGTTGTTTCTGGATCGATGATTTTTACATTGATAGCTTGATTTAAATCATATTGTTCGTTAATCAAAGGATCTATAAACTTTCCGCTCTCTTTTTCGTAAAGATAACATTTAACGGCATCTTCTATAGAAAGAGGCTTCTTATACGGTACTATAAATCCTTCTTTTCTTGCTTCATGTAGATTAAGAGTTTTAGAAGTACTAAGAATGTTATAAGTTCCACGTACGCTATCAACGATTTTAGCAGAAATAGCTTCACCTAATAAAATATATTCATTGTTAACTGTATTTTTTACAAGTGATACAAGCGGATTAATGAGTTCCTCTTGACAAGCATCAGATAGTGTCAGTTTTCTTTGGCTTGAAGGATGAATGAAAGTTCCGGTTGTAGCATCATACATATTCATAAGTACCGCGTCGTACAAACTAAAACTAGCGCTTTCAATGTCAATAATTAAACCAAGTTCTAAAGCCAATGAAAGAGGAATAGAACAATTAGCTCCAGGTTCCTTAAAAGTGCCAGCTCTTCTGTCAATCACTCCAGCTCTACATGTTTCCGATAGGGATAACATTTTTTCGGCACGCTTATCCCAATAGCAAGATAAAGTTGGATTTATTATACATTTGCGCATAGCTTCGTGAAGAGTAATACTCCTTCCATTGGTTGGATCTATAATTTTTCCAGTTTGATCTTCGTATAATCCTTGATGAATAGCGCGCTGCAATGAAACAGCTGCTTTGCTGTCAACAATAAGTCCCGTCTCATAAGCATTTTTTATAGAAATTTCCGTGTCATCTTTAGTAAATTCTTTAACTTTTCCCGTTGTACCATTGATGTAACCCATTTGAATAGCTTCAAAAAGAGTATATTTCTTCAAAAAACCCGATCTACCGTCTTTTAAAATAATAGATTCCGCATCAATGACATATTTTTGTATAGCTTCATGTAGAGTTAATTGTGCGCCGGATCGAGGATCTATAAATTTTTCAGATTGCTCATTAAAAATACCTTTGATAAACGCTTCACTTAAACTCATTGGTTTGTGTGTTTCTAAGAACAAACCATTTTCAAATGCTTCGTGAAAGTCAATGGATCGTCCTTTGTTATTCATGACTTTTCCAGTTTTAGGATCGATGATACAATTCTTCATAGCCTGCATAAATGTTGTTATATCGCCTTTGCTATCCACTACGATTACAGAGGATGGATCAATTATCCCCTTTTCTATAGCGCGATCAGTCGTAAGTTTTTCTCTTGTTTCAGAGCTTGTAAATTTACCACTAGAAGGATCATAAAAACCTTTAAAAACGGCTTCTGGTAGTGATATTTTTCGTTTTGCTGGCACTACTAATCCTTTGTCCAGAGCTTCAATCAATGTTATCAGATTTCCAGTTGACGGATCAACGGCGGTACCCATTTTAGGATCGATAAGACCACGTTTTATGGCATCTCCAAGAGAAATAATCTCTCCAGCTCGAGGCTCTTTAATTGATGAACCGTCCAAGTTGATAAAACCTTTGGTTACTGCTTGTTCTAATGTAAGAATTTCACTTTCTATAATGAAGTTACCAGTATTTTGATCATAGCTGCCATGAGCTAGAGCTTCTTGAAGGCTCCATGGTTTATTTGTGCTTAGTATATATCCCTTTTCATATGCTATATCTAATGTCATTGGATATGGGTATTTTAGAATCCCTTTATTTAAATCTAGTAGATCATTTTCCTGAGCTTCTTTGATATTAACGTTTTTGTCTTGCCTTTCGTCTTTAATTTTTATCATTCTTGCATCAATAAATCCAGACTCTAAAGCCTTACCGATAGTCACATCGTCGCCAGTCATAGGATTCAAAACTAGCCCAGTTCTCGAATTGTAATATTCTTGCACGATAACGTCAATTAAGTTTGGCGATAAAGGTGTAGTCACGATTAAACCTTTATCAATAGCATCGCCAACGTGAACAAGAGTACCTGCTTTTGTGTCACGTAAAAGTCCTGTGCTTGAATTCAATAAATTCACTGTAAGAGCGTCATCTAATGAAATAAATGAACCCATTTTAGTATCTTGACATTCTGTTATAAATGCATCTACAATTCCTCTACGAACTCCTTCTTCAATATCAATTTGTTGACTTGTAAATGGGTCGTATATTTTTCCCGTTTCTGGACGATAAAAACCTTTTTTTACAATAGCTTCTAATGAAATGGGTTTACGATGTCTAGGAACAATCAAACCTTTGAGAAATGCAATATTAATATCAGTTTCAGCTTTTGTTTCAGCATTAACAATTACTCCTCTATCAAAATCAAAAACACTGAGCTCGATCGCTTCTTCAAGAGGAACAATCTCATCAGTTGCTGGATTTCTTATGCTTACCGTATGCATATCTATTAACCCATTTCTAATTGATTTAGTAAAATCAATAGATTTTCTTGAATGTGGATCTTGAACGATAGCAGTAACCGGATCACAAATTCCTGATTCAACAGCTTCTATTATAGACAATTGTAAAGGCTCCTCTATTAAAATTGGCGTTTTTTCTAAAATCCAATCGTGTTGAATAGCATCAAAAAAATTGATTTTTTTCCCACTTTTAGGATTGACCATATAACCTATGTTTCTGTCAATTAAAGGTTTTTCAATTGATTCTCTTAATGTAAGATATTTGTCAATAGCAGAGAGATCTTTGACCCAGACGTTATCAGGATCGAACACTTCTAATTGAAGTACGAACTTATGGAAAGGAATCATATTACCAGTTTCAGGATCCAGAAATCTTTCTGTTTTTACATCATAGGCTCCTTCCTTTGCAAGAGTTTGGCGAGTAAGATCTTTAGAAATTGAAATTTTTAATTTAGACTTATTTCTTACAATGATTATTTTATTCCTTGATATAAGTTCAATAGTTTCTGATAAATCAACTTGATTTTGTTCCAGCGTCTCTTGTACAGTATAAGGCAGTTCTTTATCGTCAACTATTATTTTGCAGAATTCGGGATCTATACGTTTATTCTCAATAGCCTCAATCAACGTAGTAACTAATGGTTGTATGAAGTCGGTGGATCGTTCACTTGTAAAAACGTCTTGATCGTCGTTACTTGCCGTTTCTTCATTTTTCGTATATTCATCTAAAGTTTTCATATTTTCTTCATAATCTGAAGATTCTTTTTCGGTTGATTTTGTCAAGGTAACAATTTTAGCAGAGTCAGTACTATTGGCATTACTACTTTTTACTGCATTTGCAATAGCTTTTGTAGCCAAATATGGAGCTACAATTGGAGCTGTTATAATAGCACATAAACCGAGTTTAATAGCTTCTGAAACTGATATAAAATCTCCATTTTTATTTTTTATTTGTCCAGTTTTGGAGTCTAATAATCCTTTATCAACAGCTTCCAATGTAGTCATCGATTCCGAAGAAGCAACATCACACAAAATTGAGTTAGAATCAATTAAACCAACCTCCATTGCTTCTGTGAAACTGTATGCTTCTTTGGTAACTGGGTGTTCAAACGTTTCCGTATCTGCGTTATAAATTTGTTCTACTGCCTCTAGTATGTTCATTTTTGCAGCTGGGTTTTCTTTAGAAAAATTTGAAACTACGTGTGTGGATGTCATATTAACAAATTGATCTTCTGGATATTTTTGTTGTGTAACATCTACTGAATCTTTTTCTACGACATCACTGGATGATACTTTGATATCTTCGCCTACAAAAGTTGCTTTTTCAGAGTATGGTAAAGTCATTATAAGTCCTTGCTTAACAGCTGCATCAAATGACAATTGTTCGCCAGTAATAGGATGAAAAATACATTTTGTTACAGGATCGATTAAACCCTCTTGTTCGGCAACGTTAAGTGTCATACCAGCTAAAGGTAGAGAAGAACATCTCTTGTCATCATGGTCAAATATACCTTGTTTAATTGCATCGACCAAATTTATAGCAGCAGTTTCTGTTTTAACAATACCTGTTTCACAATCGATCATACTATCGGAAATAGCTTTTTCAAGTGTAATAAGAGATCCATTAGAATTTTTTAACTTAGATAAAGGATCGACAATTTCACACAAAATGGCTTCATTTAAATTAAGATGCAATCCTGATTCAGGATGTATGATATTGTTATTCGAGGGCACTAGAAGGCCTTGTTGGAAAAGTTCAGGCACTGAAAGACTTTTAGTTAATGGTACCAAAAGTTTTGCACTAACTGGATCTAAAATCCCTCTCTCAATGGCTTCTTTAATTGACAAAATATCACCTCGCTGAAGATCGGCAATTTTCCCATCGTTTGCATCTATTTTCTTGTTGTTTATAGCATCTAATAAGGTAATTGTTTGCTTGCTTTCTTCAACTGAATTAAGTTCCAGTAATTTTGCTGTTTCGCTATCTATTATTCCACTTTGCAAAGCTTCACTTGGTTTCAAAATTTTTTTTCGCATTTTCTGTAACAAAATTGGTTTTGCTTCTGTATCTGGACTTCGAGAAACAGACTTTGCCATTCCAATAGTGACCTTGTATTTTGGTTCTGTAGTCACGCGAGATCTCGTTTGATCGCTCAGCGAGATGTCGTCTTCGTCATTGTCAGATGCTATTGCCGGTCTGGCTGAAGTTAAGATTATGGATTTGGCAATCTCATTTGGTGAACTTATATCTTGAGTATCAATATTGTTTATAGTATCACTTGTCGGAATTTCATGGATGAATAGTTCTGCGATTTTTTCAGATTCATTAATAAGTTTGTCTGGTTTTATTAATCCTCTTTCAATAGCAACTTCACGAGGAACCCTTTCTCCCGTTTTTGGGTCTTCGATCATAGTTTGCTTGACTGCCTCTATGGCAGCAGCAGCAGCCACAAGTGGCGTTCCTATAACTGCGATCAGACCTAACTTAGCTGCATCTGTTAAAGATATTTTTTTACCATATTTATCCCTGTATTCGCCCGTTTGGCAATTCAATATGTCACTTTTAATAGCCTGAGAAATGTTAATATTTATACCGGTATAAGGATCCTTGACCATCACGACATCGGATTTTAAATTTCCTTCGTTTAGAGCACTTAATAAGTTTTCTGATTGACCGGATTCTGTAAAAATGACTAATGCTGTTGCAGGATCATAAATAATACCGCGTTCTACTTGAATAGGATCCAACGCAGAAGATCCATCAGAAATATCTACTTCCATACTCTCTGTCTTTGTAATAGGTGTTTCAGTCCATTTGTTAACAAATTCATTTAAATCAGCATTTTCTAACGGTTTACAAATTATGAAACCTTGCGCTATGGCATCTTTCATAGATAACTTTTCAGAATAAATATAATGTCCAGTATCATCAAGAATTTTTTTTTCTAAACTGTCGAATAGAGAGAGGTTTTCCTTATTAAAAGGATCTATCACAGTCGCTGAGTTTGAGTCAATAATGTTGTGTTTAATGCACTCATTAAATGGTATTGGACGATCAACACAAGGTCCAGAAAAAAATCCGGAAATGGGATCAAAAATATTTTGTTTTATAGCGTCAGAAAGTATCCATCCAGGTTTATTAAAAAGTTTAGAGCTCAAATTTTCACTATTTATAAAATTAGTTGATCCGCTTCTATGGCTGTCAACTTCAGGCTTTTCAATTGATTCCTTCTCCAAATTTCGCGTTAATTTGATTGGCGATAAGCTTCTTGATTTTAATGAAAAACTATCCGTAGTAATTATTTCGGGTGATGAACAATTTTCTCCAGTAGAAGACCATTCTTTTGAGGTAGTGCTCGCAATAGTACAAGTATTTACAGACTCCGTCGGCGACATGGAAATAGAAGTTCTGGCAATGCAAGTTGGTACGTTTTCCTCATTAGCAGTTGACGCATCTCTGCAAATAATTGTTGTACTAACTCCAATCGCCTTAGTGGGAGATGCAGCTCTCTGCTTTGGAGGTTCGTTAATGTCTCTGATTACTGTAGTTTCAAAAATCATTTGTTTTGCATGAGGATCTTTCGATCTTTTTGGCAAACTCTTTTCTACGTTACTGAATTCTGGATTACTCACTAAACCCTCTTTGATTGCACTGTACATGCTGCAGATTTTTCCTGTATCCGGATCTCTGAATTCGTCGCGTTCTTCGTTAATTAGTCCGCTACGAAGAGCCTCTTCGTAAGAAATTTTATAATCTCTAGTTATGGTTTCTCCAGTATCAGTGATAGTAACGTATCTTTTTATTGTTCGCGTTACGGTCTGCGTTGTTACGGATATATTTAGCAAGCTAGTGAGTAAAGCAGCTCCATCAGGAGTGATCAGAGAACGTTTGATGGCATCTTCTAAAGGCACTATTTTTTTAGATCGTGGATCAAGTAGCTGACCAGATTTTGGATCCAGCAAGTCACATACAACGGCTTCTAATACGCTGAGCTCGCGTCCTTGCTCCGTAACTCCGATTCCACGATTAAACATTTCCATCACTTCTGGGCGTGCATATCCTTGATCAGTAGCTTCGCTTAATGAAAGCGTTTTTCCACTTTTTAGATCTACGATGAATGAGCCACCAAGCTTGTGACTAATCAAACCCTTTAACATGGCTGCATTCAAACTGATAAACTCTTCGGACACTGGATCCTTAAATCCATCGATATCGAATATGGATTTTTGAGCTATCGAAGTAATATAGCCCTTATCAATGGCATCCGGTATAGTCAAGTGACACCCTGTTGCAAGATCAACGTATTTTCCTTCAGGCATGATTATTCCATTTTTTATGGCATCTTGAAGAGTGAGCGCTTCTCCGGTTTTCGTATTGAGCACGGACTTGAGTTGATCGGCGTCCAAGACAGCTCTGGCCATAGCTTCTAAAATAGTTAATTTTGATTTATGCGCAGGACTCATTACCTTGGCATGTTCATCTAAAATGTTTGAGTCACAGGCATCCTTTAAACTCATGGGTTTGACTATGAGCTGCCGTCTCCTGGCCTCTTTGAGGGACAATTTTTCCATGGTCAAGCTATGCATGTACTTTCCTAATTTCGGGTTGATGATACCTTGCTCGATGGCTTGTTTTAGAGTAAGTTTATTGTCGTCTTTAATGCTGACTATTTCCCTGACATCTGCGTCTATGATTCCCCTAAGCAACGCGTCGTCTAGAGCGTAAATCTCGCCCGAATTCCTATCCACGACTCTGCCGGTGCTATCATCAATCAAAGCTTGCGATATCGCGTCCGCAAGGGCGAGCGAGCCTCGTCTGATATTGACTCTCGTTTCGATCTTGGTTAAGTATCCTTTGGCATAAGCGAGTTCGATAGGAATGACATCTCCGGTCGCGGTAACAAAATGCCCAGTCTCGGGGTCCAGAAGGCCGCGGTTCATCGCATCGACAACGCTCAATCCGTCACTAACACTCGGTACCTCTGGGCCGTCGATCAACGTTACCTTGGCTCGGTCGTCAGTGCGCTCCGCGTCAAGTAGCTCTCGCTGGATGGCTTCGAGCAGCGAGAGCCGCTGTCCGGCCTCCGTCAGACCGCACGGCCCGAGCAAGCGACTCGCGATATCCACATCGATCAGATTGGCGCGAGCAGCCTCCTCGATCGACAGGCTGGATTTGCCGTCCGCCGAGCTTGCTATTCTACCCGTCCTAATGTCGAGAATACCGAGACTTATCGCCTCGCCAACCGTCAACATTTCTTTGCTTAGGGGGTGCAAAATGCCCCGCGCATTGATGACGTTTTCGGTTTCCATGGCCTCTTCGTGTTGCTCCACCTTGGCTGCGCTTATCTTCGAGCTGCTGGGCCACCGGACCCTGGCAGCATCCAGTTCGTTCCTCGAACGTGACCTCGGCAGGCCATCGCCACCGTTTGCCTTTGTCGGCGGCGACGACGACGTTTCCCTCGAGATCGTCCTTGACTCGTGCCGCTCATACCTGAATATAATACGACCGTGCATTGGTCGAACGTAATACTTTGTTGTTGAATGTTATTGAATATAGTACGAAAACACAAACTCACACACACACACACACACACACACACACACACACACACACACACACACACACACACACGCGCGCGCGCGCGCGCGCACGCACTCACCCGAAACGGCTGGGGAAACGAGCAGGGTTTGCTTCAAGAGAAAAGCCGCAGCATTGTGAAAAGAGCGTGATTTGAAACTACTTGCAAGTATAAAATCAATCGATCAACATGTCGAAATTCATGCATACGGGTGGAAATAAAATAAATTACGCCACTCGCGGAGCTTGAAAAAAAATAAAGTACTAAGAAGAGGCGAAAAAAAAATAATAATAATAATAATATAAAACTAAAAATGTATAATCATCGTGATGAGCATGCTGTTTCGGGTGATCCGCGACAGGTGACTTTCTCTGCTAATTTTTGTTTTTACTATACTCACTGCGACTCAGTATAGTGCGTGATGGTCGAGGTGTATCGTTCCTCGCTCGCTGAACTCTCATAGATGTTGAACTCGGTACGAAAAGTGCGCAGCGGTCGCTGCTCTTGCAGAGCGCGCTGAAACAGCCACGAGAGAAAATACGTTGCAGTGAGCATCTTTATTTCGAATCGCGCGCCCTCCGCAGGCGTACTTCCTACTCGAAGTCGACAACCGCGGCAAACCAACAGCTCGCATCTTACTTCGCGACTCTATGCAGCGCCAAACCCCACTGCTTGTGTATAGTGGTTATATACAAGCAGTTCCGCTCTGCGCGACTGTTAAGTATTTACTTACAGAGAGCAAACTCCGTCGAATTCACGAACGCGTTCTAAATGTGACAAAATAATGATCGAATGCGGCACGTCGCCGTGATAATGCTGAAGAACGTGGCAACGCCGGCGGAGCAGGTGTGCGACGGACGATCTATCTACTCGCGCTTATAACTGCCAACTATATATCCATTATCTTAGCGGTGCGCGTGTGCCGGCAGTTGGTTCTCTTTATACAGACGAGTATTTGCACGTATGCGAGTACTAGAGACTGCGATAAGAACTCAACTACTTGTAGCCACTAGCCACTAGCAGTAAACAGATTATTATAAGTATAAAGCGAGAAGCGCGCGCAAGCAGTTTTATGCAGTAGCGGGGCCGCGCGCTACACTGAATGCTTATTCGTTCTCCTAGAACGCTGATTTGCTAAAAATACGCCGATTCCCCCGTCGTATTTTCATTGCCAGCCGTCAGCTTCTCACGCGCGCTTCTCTATAACTATATTATTATCTGCGTTGCGCTAAGTTTTTCTCAAAGCCCTCTACGATATACCAAATATTCATACATAAAAAGCGTTTTTCTTACACAATTGCCTATCAAATGCTCTACGTATCTATCTTTATCGATGATTGTCAAGACAGTTGGACTATTTTCAATTAGTTTCCCGAGTGACAGTCTTAATAAATTAATAAGCCTTTCGAAAGATAAAAAACTCACTGAACTAAGAGCTGACGTTCAACTATAGGTAGATAGTTGGCCGTAAACATAAAACAAACAGAATTTTGCCTAAAAATAAAAGAGCTAGATTACTCGAGCCATCAACAGTATTCTTGTGATTGCAGTGAGTATCTATGTTGCGAAAAGAAGCACGACACGCATATATCGGCTGGTTTTTGTTGATCGTCTCAAATCGTCGCATGCTGCACGCGCAATCAGTTAGGCATGTCGATGACGTCATAACATAACGCGCCTACCTGTCGCACTAAACTCTCAGCCGGCGTCAGCTTGATTTTCGCGAGCCTCCTTTACATAACGCTCGACGGCTTGGATCCGTGACAAATCTTTCGACATTGGAAACACTATTCGCCGCGAACGAGGTAATCGAGACGGCGGCGCCGAAAAAAATTTTTGACATTCACAGTAAGGTGCAGCAAGTTCAGTCGCATTTTTTTTCGCCTGATGCAGCACGCCGTGTTCTTTATCGATATATCGGAGCATGAACGTCAATTGCCGCCCATTCTTGAGAAATTGAGTTGCGCGCGTCTATTATATTTGCACTCGCGCTTCTTGTTTACCTGGTGCACGATCCTTCTGCTCTGCAACGGTTTCATTTTTTCTTTGATAATAGTTTAGTTGATGATCACTGTCGAGCCCGGCACAGAAACAACACGGCAAGCGGCTCAATGGCACATGGTCAGCTTTGACTTGATCGACAGATTCGACGGAAGGAGCGACGCGTCATGGCTTTATGTCGCCAGAAAATTAAAGCGAGCTGAGCAGCGAGTCGATCGCGCTTGTTGACGACGCGAGCTCTTTCGCTGAACTGCTGAAATGCCTGGCGGATCGGTGACGGCGCGCGCGCGCGCCTTTTAGCTAACGTGTCTATCGAAAGGCTCGCGAGGCCGTACGCACGAAATTGAACCATAGACGCTACGCTGGCATCCCATCATTATGACAATTTTCAATGCCAAAAGCACTTTCTTTTTTTTTTCTTGATCTGTCCATCAATATTAGCGTTTACCATTTCAGAATTACTTCTCTCTGCCTCTGCCCCCCCCCCCTCTCTCTCTCTCTCTCTCTCTCTCTCTCTCTCTCTCTCTCTCATACATAGATCACCAAATAGCATTCGTCACCCATCTCGCCTTCATTACTTTTCACACTCATTCACCGCCCTAGCATTAACGAACAGCTATAGAACTTACTACTAGCATTAATAATTTTGTACAACATAATGTACATAAATAAAATATTTAAAATCTAAAATCTAAATCTCACACACATACTCCCGCCCCTCCCCCCGTTCTGTCCCTCTCCTTTTCCGTATTGATGCAGTTAAACAAAAAAAGCCTGGTTCTATCAATAAATTAATGACAACAGAGCGTGATAAGATTGAGTCCGTACAAGCCCATTCGTTTTTATCATTGCAAAAAATAATCTTGGGCTTTCTGATAAAGAATTTTATTAGTAAGCATACGCGTTTCATTTCACGCTGCAGGCGTATTGTAGCATGCACTCGAACATGAATTCTAACAACAAATATGTCCTGACTTTTTGTCAACACACATTTACGTTCGTTTGGGGGAAATGAGGGAGAAGGAGAGAGAAGTCCGGCTGGTAGACGAATATTCATTTAAATAATTTCGAATGTCACAATCTGGTATCCATCTAAATAAAAAAGTCGAACATTTTTCGGCAGCTTTCCTGCTTCTCTACTCAACAGGATTTTTTAGAAAAATGTACAAACGTAACAATCAACAAAAGCATTGATCAACTTGTAAAACAATGTTGTCGTGGCAAGTACAGCATACGGCGACGCGTGATTCGGAAGTGGGAATTCAAACGAGATAACACGCAAATTGCTTATAAATAGAAAATTATGCCACTGTGCTTTTTTACGAGCGACAAAACAGTGTTTAAGTAATCGCAGCGGTTCGAGATGTCGTCGTAGCGACATTACATCACTGCCCGGGTAAATAGGCGTGATGTCATCACGGCACAGTTATGGGCATTTACTAGGAGTCAAGAGTCTGCGCGAGTCGTAATATTTGTCCCTCTCGTCACGCGCTTGATCTCCTGAGCCTGCTGTCCACCATTTTTGGACTACGCCAGCAATATACCTACAAGAGTTCCGCGAGTTTATTGATATTTTTATTCCTCCTGTACTTTTCGTGCATCTGCGCTCTTTTAAATTTTATCGATTTTTGCAAAACCCTGAAAGGCGTTTTTTTTATAGAAAATTCCATCGGTCATTAATGCATTATCATTCCTTCTAATGATGCGTGTACTGTGATAGTTCTCCGTAAGCATTTCTTTCATCGATTATCACTGATTGTGAGGCGAGTGGTATGGATGTACGACTGTAGCAAATATTGAAGGAATCTTAGCAAGCTTTTAACAGCTTTTACAGTAACAGGCTCAAAGTTTAGACATCGCAATCGACGGCACGAAAACCCAGCAGATCTCGCGTGCTCGTTCTTCACCCGAAGACTTTCATTATTTTGCTATCTCGATCGCAATTCCTCGATGCCTAAACGACTTTAAGCCCCATTATCAACCCGACAATGGGGCCAGCATTCTGATTTATATACTAGAGACATAGTCGGCTAGTTGCACACCGGACAACAAACATTTTCATTCCTGCTCCTAATACCATCGATTATAAAATGAAAAAAACGATCTGGAATTCAATAGCAATGATTTTTTTTCCTTATTATTATTTTTTTTTTTTAAATCGTCAAAACTCGCTGCCCAAAGGTAAATTCTAATTATAACAGATGCGGGATGTGGCTCAGTAAGTGTATAATATACATACTTGGTAGATTGCAAAAGTACTGTAAAAAAACATAGAAGATTGAAATAACAATAGAGTGCACTCACCTGAAGCGTCAAGTCTTCTGGATAAATCGCAGCGAGCTTTCTGGCACGTTCCTGCAGAAGAGCGACTAGAGTTGTGTACCTCCTGTTGAGCGTATCGAGGTCCCGTGCTATTCTATCTACTGATGCGACGCTGTCTCTTCGTGGCCTCTTGACGGAGGCGTCCAATGATGGACACAACTCTTCCAATTGTTCCTTGAATGCTCGGAGTTTCTGCCCGTAGATCTATGGGTTTGGTTAGTTTCGTTAAAGGTTAGTGGAATTAGACTGTCTAAACCAATACCGTTAGCCTTCGAAAAGCTAGATAACGATTAAGTGAAGCTTTACTGTCGGATAACTCATTGTGGTATTTCCAAACTTGCGTAGGATTAACAATTACTTTTTCACGATCAAATAATTTAATCATGAAATTTCATTAGAGGCAAGCGAATGGTTTGTGTTTCTTTTAAAATCGCTGTTAAATGTTAATGCGCACTTTGGCGCTTATTTCATAATATATACCGTAAATTTGGTCACCGATTATAAGTAAGTAGATGTTAATGTTTACATGTAAAAATGTGCGATTGTTAATGAATATTAAACTAACTGTATTATTTTCCTGTACGCTCTTGTACGCTGTTCACCACAGTGAGTTTCCGAATAAATTAGCAGGTTGAAATAAATTTTCCGTAAGCTTATGAACTCCCGGCTACATCTGTGATCACCCAATCAATAAATAATCACTCAACCGTATGTTATACTTTTAATGTTCACATTGTGAATTAGTTTACTATTGTAAATAATAAGCAGCATCATGACTCTTTTATGAGTCCTTGAATAACCAACCAATCTACATGAAAAATAAAGAAAAAAGATAAAGCATGTATTAAATTGCACAGTTACAAAAAAATTAATGTATAATTAAACATAAAAAATAATATTATGAAAAAAAATTGATAATATTCAAAAAGTAAAGATTTTACCAAAATGAGGATTGAGGATATTTAATAACTGAAATAGAAAATATATTTGTCCGTTGTTCGCTGAAAGAACTTATGTAAAATCGCCGTATGGTGTACAATAGTGGTGAATGCAATATGAAAGATGAATGTGCAGTGTGCTTATCTATATCTAAATATTTCTCATTCATGCAAGTTTCATTCATCCAGTGCTAAGACTAAGTCTAACGCAGACTTATCCACAGTATCTTACCTTTCCTTCGCGAATAAGGCGGCCGCCAGTAAGGTTGACGGCTTCGACAGCCGGAGCACGATCGGTCACTCTGTTCAGTAGGTTCTAAAAATATAGATAATATTATTATTTCTGATTTTGAATAGCATTGAAAAAGAGAAAGGAAAAAAGATGTATAACCTTAGTAGTCTCCAGCTCTTGGGGCTTCGTGTGTACTGGAGCCAGATTTTCGAGCCTGCCGTAGCTTTCATCGACAAAGTCAACCTCGTTTTGATAGGAAGTTTGATACTGTTGAGCAAGTCCATAGGCAGTTTCGGCACTGCGGAGTCTATCGACAAGCTGTCCACAGACATTGGTCCACCTCGCGTTCAGTCTATTTATTTCCAAATCCAGTCTGTCCATATCGCCGTGAGGTCCACGATGGTTGGGTCTGGACTTTTCGACAAGTCGTCGAGCGGTGTGGGCGTCGTCGTTAAGCTGATCAACGTGGATCTGCTGTTGTGCAATGGCGTTCTGTAGAACCATCAAATTTTCAAGGACGTTTTGAAGACCCTTCACATCAGAGGGCAATTCGCCAAAGGAGGCCAACTTGATCTCCAGCTCGGATATGGCGTTACTGTTTTCCTCCAGACCGTTAAGCACAATCTCGACGCACTTGAGGCGTTCGATGTAAAGGTTGCTTAGATTCCAGATGTGATTCCACTTGCTCATAACGTTATCGAGCTTGTTCTTCATCTGAGGTGTCTTGAGACTGATTCCTCGGAAAGTTTGTTGCACTTCCTCTATCTTGGGCGCCAAGCGCTGCAAGCTCTGTTCGTAGTCTTTGTGTTCGAGGACCAAGTGCTCCAGACTGTCGCGGTCGCGCGGTAGCGGCGCTGCGATGCGAATGTTTAAGATGCGCTCGGCATCTTCCAGTGCTTGCTGGAGCGACGTGATCTGTTCGTTGAAAATGCGACCAGCATGGCGCGACTCCTCCTCGGCCCTTGCGCGTTTTTCGAAGTCGTCCAACAGCCGATTCACCTCGGCCATTTCGCGCCTGAGCCTTCTCAGCTGTGGATCAGAGGGGTCCCCCTCGGCCAGCAGCTTCTCCGCGTCCTCGTTCAAGGCTTTGCGAATGGCAGTGCGCTGGTCCTGGCCCATATCCAGAAACTGTTGCAGACTCCAGTCCTTGACCACCTGGAGCAATGCCATTCATACATGAGCGCTAGTCATTCGCTTGTCATGCGTGAGAATAGAAAAAGCAGGTACGTACCTTGATAGTAGCGAAGATCATGTTTTGCCTAAGACGGAGTTGTTTGCGTTGCCAAAGGGCCACGCTTCTCTCGTATTGTCTTCTCAGTTTCTCGACGGCATCAAGAGCTTCCTTGTCAGGCGGCTGGAGCGAGAAGCAAACGCCGGGCACGGGCGACTCGACTCCCTGGGAATTCTTCACCCTCCATTTGACTCGGCCAGAGTTGTCATAGAGCGTGCATTGTTCATTCTTCTCAATGGACATCTGAAGCGAGAGCTAAAGTCAAAAGTCAAGCGGCTGATCGAGCGGCGAGCGAGAGATGGGGTATCCAGGCGACAAATAAAATAAAGCGCGAGACTTACGTTGACTTGTTTGTAGGTGCAGATGCAGGTGACCTGGATGGGTCGCGTTACCGGCTGCCTGCGCTGCTTCATGGGAACGATTATCTTTGCCTGCTCGACCAGCCCGTCAACGTGTGGGCCGTAATTATTGAGTTCGTCGCGCAGCTCCTGCATGCCTCTGAGCAGGCGCTCGCCCTCGTCCAGACTGAACTCAGACTGCGAGTAAACGGTATTCAAGATCTCGTCCCTCTTTGAGATCCACTGCTCGGCTTGCTGCACTTCCCTGAAGAACTGCTGGCTTTGGGAGGCGTGCTTGAGATGTACTTCAAGGCAGAGGGTCAGCTGCAGGAGCCAGGCCCACTGGCTCTGTATCGCCGTCATGTAAGCTTCGATGGTCTTGGATGCCGGGTGGTGCTGCAGTACGAGACTCTCGCCGCGGTCTTGCACGGCGGAGACCTGGATCTCGCGCTTCTCGAGGTCGCTCATCAGTGACTGTTTCGAGAATCATTATTAGTGAGGGAGAAACGATCGTACTGGCTGGATGGACGACAAAAACGTGACACAAGACGTGACAAAGCGTGACAAAACGTGACAAAAAGTGACAAAACGAGCGGTCTCGCATGCTTAAAGGATCGCAATTGTTATTTACCTCGACTCCAGAGCCATATGTTTGCTATGATGAAAGCACGAAAGGGCAGAGGTTATTGTGGGTTCGGTAAACTGGACGGGCAGATGCGACGGGATTAGAGAAGAGGCGAAAAGAAAAAAGCAAGTTACCTCGTAGTACTGCTCGACGTTGCGGACGACGAGGTTCTTGTCGCTCCAGTCGCGGGTGACCTCGGTCTCCTCCTTGCTGTTGAGCCAGACGAGTTCGCCGGTTGCCGACTGGATGAAGTCGTGGAGCGTCTCGAGGTCGGTCATGCGTTTGTTGGAGAGGGTGATGAGTTCGGTGTAGATCTTCTGGAGCTGGCCGAGGTGCTGGCTGTAGAGGGCGAGCTCCTCGCCGTGGAAGTTACTCTTGGCCTGTACGCACCTCTCGACCTTGGTGTGGAACTGCTCGATGGCCTTGTGCTCGCGCTGGTGGATGTCGAGCTCGGCCTGCACGCCCGGCAGGTCCGAGCCGTAGTCGGCCTCGTTGATCTGCTTGAGCTTGCTCTTGCACCAGTCGATGCAGTCGTGCAGGGCGCGGAAGTGGGGGTTCGTGTCGACCAGCCGGGTCTCGTGCACGGTCGTGCGGTGCTTCGTGACGACGCGCTCCTCCACGGGGAAGGAGACGTCCGAGAGCGGCTGGACGAGCCGCTTGTGGAGCAGCGAGCGCAGCCCGACCCAGCGCTGGTGCAGCTTCTGCACGCGCTTGTGGAGGTCGGCCGCCTGGCTGTAGCGGCCCTCGGTCAGGCTGTGCACGTCAGCGAAGATATTCTGGATCTGGAGCTCGGTGTTGCGGATGTCCTGCTCGAGCAGGTCGACGGCGTGCTTGGCCTCGAGCGGGTGGAGCCGGTCGAGCCGGCGGGCCTCCTCCTCGACGCGCCTCTCGAGCTCCTCCAGCCGGTTGTCGGTCGACTTCATCTCGCGGTGCACCTTCTCGGCGAGTCGCTGCAGTCGTTCGAGTCTGCGGAAGAGCGATCGAGCGATTAAGCGATTGACTATGAGAGGTACAATGAGCTAGGTTAGGATAAAAAAAAGGTACCCACCGCTTGATCTCGTCGTTGATGGCCTGGTCGCGCTCCTGGTGGAGCATCATCAGCCGGGTCCAGTTCTTCTCGATGAGGTCGATGTGGAGCTCCTGCTCGATGTCGATCTCGCCGACGCTCTCGAAGTACTTCTGGAGCTCGCGGAAGATGTGGCTGAGCCGCAGCTTGTCGCGCTGGCGGCTCGGCATCTCGTCGCTCTTGAACTTGGCGCTGTCGGCCGCGAGCTTCTTCATCTCTATGAGGGTGGGCGGGAAGTAGCGGTCCTGCACCATCGACATCTTCTCGCGCATCCAGAGGTGGAGGCTGCTCGCGAGCTCGCGGTACTCGCCGAGCCGGCGCTGGGCCTCCGCGTCGTAGAGCGGGTGGATCGCTGGCGGCTCCGGGAACACGTCGTACAGCGAGGATATGTACGTTATCAGAGACTTCTCGTCCGGTTCGGGGGTATCAACGTCTGAAAAATAACAATCGAGGATAGAGCACAAGCAGAGCGGCCTGAGCGGCTGGGGCTCGCTTCGTTCGCGTCGGATCGGCCTTACCTTCGGGATCGAGAAGCCTGGTGACGCCGTACTCGCGCTCAGCGACGTAGAAGACCCGTTCGAGCCTTTCGCGCGCCTGCCAGGTGCGGGCGCTGCGCCAGTCCAGCAGGTCCGGCCGGTTCCTGTGCACGAGGGCGCTGAAGGCCATGCCGTCGCGCCAGGAGCTCGTGAAGTCGCTGACGCGCACGCCCGGGTAGCGGGCCGTCGACCTGCGCGCCCATCGCAGCAGAGCCTCCTTGGCCGTCACGTGGGACTCCTGCCCGACTACGATGTCGGAGATCTGCAACAAATCGTTACCCCTCGTTATATGCTCGCGTTCTCTGCTAATGCTTATACGCACAGTGCTGCTGCTCTGTGCTGCTCTGTGCTGCTGTTTTTCTACACGCTCTCATGGACGCGGAAAAACGACAATCGGATGGAGAAATGGAGAAGTATAGAGAATGAGAGCATTGAAAGCTGGCCGATCGGCGATATCGGTAGGCATCGGATAGGATAACAGTTGCGCAAAGCTGTCCGAGTCACTTTCTGCGATGATGTTTGCTCGTCGCCTTATGCGGGCCGAGTCGCGAGCGGCGCGGAGAGCGCGA
Source organism: Pteromalus puparum (assembly GCA_012977825.3). Classification (NCBI taxonomy): domain Eukaryota; kingdom Metazoa; phylum Arthropoda; class Insecta; order Hymenoptera; family Pteromalidae; genus Pteromalus; species Pteromalus puparum. The sequence continues at coordinate 8,087,577 of CM053171.1, read as the reverse complement.
CATCGCCATAAATGCGGGAGCGCGCGCTCCGCTGCGTGACGTCAGCGCGACTGGCGACGAGCGCGTCGGGCACCTGATGGCCTGACCTGATGGCGGATGGCGCACCTGCTGGCTGCAGGCTGCGGAGCAACGAGTCGAAGCAGAAGACAAACCGCGAAACAAACAGCGACGACGCGTCGGCGGGAATCGAAAATTTAGCCAGCCGAATTCTTCAGGCTCCAAAATTCAGTATTTTTATTTTAACTTTTCCAAGGTTTTTATGCGCCTCGAGAATGCACGACTTTGAATAGTCTATCGAGTTTGTATTTTAAACATTTCTATACTGAGTTCTGCATCAGGCCGATGGTTCTGTGCGGAAACATCTGTATGAATACAGCGTATACGAATAAAAAAATTAAGCCATCAAAGTCTTGTATCGTCTTGTATGTATTCCTATATAGGTATAGCGCTGATGCAGCTCTGAGGAAAAGAAGCAAATTATAATGAAACGTTGATCGAAGCTGATAAGACTGCTATGACTGCCATGATCATTTCCTTATCAAATTTCAACCTTATAATGTTGGGTATGCGTTAATTTCACCAATCGAACAGCGTTTTAATAATTTACGAGAAAAATTCTTGCAGGACAGACATTGCTCAACTTATAACAAAATTACTGATTACTGATTCATTATAATTGGCGCATTTAAACGCGCTACTTGAATAATAGAGAGGGGCGACAATCTAACGCTCTCGCGACAATCAACTCTTTGGCAAGGAGAGCCTCCGACCTATACCGGAAAATTGAACGCGTCGCAGTTACCTTTATCTTATAAGGGTCCTCATTGTCGAGAATGGTGGCTTGCACTATACGTCCTATAGCTGCAACTTATGCGCTTGATTAGTTTTACCGGTGCAGATAAAATGTCAGACAAAAACACTTGTCACTTTTGGTGCAAAATGTCAAGATCGAGGCAAAATTACGAGGTTCGGGATTCGACATTTCGACTCGAACGTCGATTCGTCACTCCCAGAGCTTGCGTTTTCTCATCACAAGTACGGACTTTTACTACGCGAGAAGAAAGGAAATGCGACATGGTTATTAATGGAAACGAGGTTTACAATGGCGCGCCCAACGCTCATGGGATTCGAGGCGAGAAATGCATGTGCGCCGTGTTGTGTAACAGTTGGTTGGATGTTTCAAAACCCAAAGCACGAGCCTGCGCGGGAATCACCATATAAAAAGGCTGCCGTCCGACTTTCCATACATCATGCAGATTATGAAAATGACTTGACATTGATCCCGATCCCGCGTAAAAGGCAGTTGCCGAGTAGGCGCGGATCCCACGCGAAAGCCTTGGTCGGCGGGTCAGTCGGCGCGCGACAGGCGAGTCAGTCGGCGCGCGACAGGCGAGCCAGCCGAAAACCAGCGGCGAGGAAAAAAGTTTGCTCTCTGCCTAGATCCGAATGATCCGATCGAGGTGCAAGGTCAGCTGAGTCAGCTCCTTCCCGCTTGCATCCCGAGGGCTTGGATCAGTCGAGGGCCGCGCAGCGAAAGTAAAAGCTACGTGCGGTCGCACGAGCTGAGCATAAGTAGGCCGAGGTGCAGCAAAAGTCGAGGCAAAAGTCGAGGCAAAAGTCGAGGCAAAAGTCGAGGCAAAAGTCGAGGCAAAAGTCGGGACTCGGGAGTCGGGGATAAAACCAGTGCCACACGGGTGCAAGACTGCAAGGTGCAGGCACTCGGGGAGCGCCTATAGACGCCACAGTCGCTCCGGACGAGTCTCGAGACCGGACCAACCGAGTCCTGCGATCAACGCGCACGCAGTAGAGAGCGCTCAATGCAGCTGGATTGCCAGGCTCTTCTGCCCGCGCGGTCGTTCCTCAAATCCTTACCCTGACGGTCTTGGGCTTGGCCTGGAGCTGCTGCTGACTGGAACTGGCGCTGCTGACGTAGCGCGACTCTTGGATGGACTTTTGCTGGGCGCACTTGGCCGCCTCCTCGGGCACTCTGTCCTCCTCGCCGCGCGTCAGGGTCGTGGTCTTGCGGACGATGCGCGTGACGATGCGTCGGGCGCCGTTCTCGCCACGCCGCGAGGTCTTGGTCGACTCGATCGACGAGCCTGCGCATACACAGCATTCGGTCACGCCCGCACCTCCTCCATCGGGGCACTCCAGAGATTCGTGTACGCGACGCGACTCCGCGGAGGGACACGCGCGCGCGCGCGCGATACTGCGGCCCCGATAAGGCGCGCATTATCTCGCGCGGCGTTATTGCCTCTCGGCTGCGCAGAAGCGATAGCTGTACAGTCAGCGCACCGAACGAGGCGCGAGGACTGTCAGCTGGGCCAAATTGGGTAACTCGAGACCTGAGTCTTGGAAGCGTGCGCGAATCTCTGGAGAAGCCCGAGCCCGATGACGGGGGTGACGGCCGCGCGCGTACCTAGGACCTCGGTGGAGAGTTTGCGCTTGATGTGGATCGCCTGGACGTCCATGACGTTGGGGCTGACGTCGTCCGCGTCGGATTGCTCCCTCGTGCCCTGGACGAAGAGCCTGCCGTGCTTGCTGAACTTGTACATGGACATGGTCCGCGCGCAGGTCGCGGAGCAGCTACTCTGACGGGGCTGGATTATCGTCGCGGCACTGCACTGCGGGCGGGACTGCTCCTGGGCCGAACCCAGAATCGAGCCCAGAGTCGAGCCCGGAGTCGAGCACAGAGTCGAGCCCGGAGTCGAGAACCGGAGTCGAGCACAGAGTCGAGCACAGAGTCGAGCACAGAGTCGAGCACAGAGTCGAGCTCGCGCATCACTTGTATCACTGCACTCTCGAAGGCTGCTCTCGAGCCGATGCTCAGGTGCGAGGGAACGGTGCTGTTGAGGAAGAGCGCAGCTGGCGGTCGATCGGCGATCCGGCGCGGACGAGACTCGAGCGAGGAATGACGGAAGCCGGCTGCGCGCCGACAACTTTATAGGCACGTGTGCGCGGGCGGCGGAGGACTGTTGTTGTTGTTGTTGTTGTTGTGCGGGCGTGCATTATGCCGCCGCCGCTGCTGCGCCTCCGCGGCGACCTTCGTCCGGCGAGGGACAAGAGCAATAACAACACAGCAGCACTCGGCTGCGGCTGACATGCCCGTACTCGGAAGTCTCGGAACTACGGCCGCGCCGGAGTTCCAGCGACTGTCTCGCTGTCTTGTCCCCCGACGAGAGCCGCGGCCGGAGCCGCCAGGCCCCCACCTCGGCACCTCGCTCGGCGCTCGGCCGTCGATCGGCTCTCTCGTATTATCTCGTGATTCTCGTGCCTGCACAGTCTGACGCTGCCGTTTCGCTTTCTCTTTCTCTCTCGCTGCCGGCAGTGCCGGCTGCCCCGTATATAGGAGTCGATTGGCAGCGACGACCGCTCGAAATTTCGAGGCGGCTTGCGCGATTGCGCAAATCGACAAATCGTCCGGTTTCGCAAAGGCGGCAAACTCTGAACGACGAGGAGTGACTGTCAGGGATACAGTCACCGGTCGCGGGGAAGCAGGCAATGCACTGAGCTGCGCGCTCCCCGCCTCGCTCGGCGCCGCTCCACAGAGTCGAACGCAGGTGTGCGAGCACAAGCGAGCACAAGCGAGCACAAGCGAGCACAAGCGTGTGTGTGTGTGTGTGTGTTCGAGAAAGAGAGAGCGGGGGAGTCGGCTCGTCGGCTCGTTCTGCGTACGTGAGTATCTGGCCTCGGTTCTAGCGGTGCAACTGAATTGCACTCTTCGCGCACCTAATTTCGACACATGCGCCGCTCGATCGATAGGTCTCGGCGCACTTTTCGAGGAAATTTCGCGTCTCACCTTCACCCAGCATGGCTCACTCTCGTACGTCTCGAGCCGATCGGAGGATTACGTTATATGCCGCGGCCGCTCGAGGGACGAATTCCAAATTTGAAGCTGAAAGCGTGACTCGCTTTGTTTTCGCCTCGCCTCTCTTGTTTCGCTTTACATCTCTCGGCGAATCAAGCAGATCAAGCCGTACATGGCTGCATGCAGATGAACTTCTTGTCGTGAAAGTCGAGGTGAAAGTACCGCAAGATTCAATGCATCCGCAGAGCTAGTAGTAAGTACTTCCGATTCGGGACTGCGACGCGATTAACGTTGTATAATAGGTACTCGGTAGCGTCCCCTCGTAGCCGTAGCCCGTATACACAGCGCTTCGGCGCAACGCGAAGACAAAGAGCGACAGGAGTGCAGCGATAAATACAACCAATTGGGAGCGCACTGGAGGCTGCCGAGAGCGCCGAGCGATGATGAGGCCGGCACGAATTTGATGCGGAACGGAGTAGCCGCGGGAACGCGTACGCCGTGACCATAGGACTATAGGAGCCTCCCGCTCGTTCGTTCCGCGGCGTGCCCCCGCGTACAGCAGGTGCTTCCTGCGAAATTTCTCAATGGAGCCGTCGCACTCGCTTGCAGCCGCGTTCTCCGCATAATCTCCATACAGCAAACGAATAGGTACAGCGAGTGTGGCTGAAGCGTTGAATCTGCGACTGCATAGCGCAGAAGGTCGCGTCAATCGTTCGCGCGCTCGCGATGATTTGTTTGTCTGAAAATAGAATCCTCGGCGCAGCGTCGGCCGAGTCGTAAATGGCCAGGCAAGAAGATGCATAAAAACCGCTGTCACTTTGTTCTCCATTCGGTGCTCGCGGGCGCTGCCTCGTGGCTTGCTTGCGGCTCAATTGCGGCAGCGAGTAGAATGCGCGATCGCCCCACGGACGCATTAATTCCGAGATTAATTCCTAAGGCCCGGCGTGGGCGCGCGAAACCTCGTCCGCGGCGAATCGATTAAAGTGGAGGAAAAAACAGCGCGACATTAGCATTCGCGCCTCGAGAGTTTCTTTCCATCCACGCCGAGCGAGTGCAGGCCACCGAAACGTATGCCGGATGTCAGGCTCGATGTCGGGAGAACGATCCTTCGAGCGAGTGGAAATGAGTTTGCTCGGCACAGTTGTTAGCTGCAATTATCGCGAATCGGAGCAAGTCGTGGAAGCAGGTGAAGCCACCGGCTAAACGAAACGACTGAGCGTGTTCGCGTGTGCTGTTCCATTTCGGCAAATTCAGTTCATTCAATGCAGTACCAGGGGCACAGGCAAGAGTCGAAGGAAGAGTCCAGTCAGAAGGCAAACTAGCGAGATCGCGTATTATAAACAAGCGGCGTGTGAGTTGTGACATCACGAGGCCGACTTTCATGACGCCGACTCGACTGCACTCGAGACACTACTTACACTGCGAGAGATGCTTTACGGAGCTCTTAAGCGCGTCGAGGACGCGAATATGCAGCGCCGATCATCGCATCAATGCCTGTCCCGAGTAGGCGCTTGCTCTTCGAATCTACCTTGGCCGGACTCGTGCCTACTTGTCCCACGATCCGACTACTCTGTGCGATGCTCGTCTCCATCGAGATCATATATCTCGACTATATTTAGCTCTTCGATGAACTTGCGGACTTTTTTCAACGGAATCGAGAAAAATTTATCATATTCGCCTTGTTTACGCGCTTATAACGGCTCATGCATAGGTATGCCCAGTCGATTTCCGTTTTCAGACAAGCCACTTCCGAGTGTGCATAAAACTGCGACAAATGAGCGCAGGTTTTGCTTCGCGAGGATAACCTAAATACATAAAATACATAATTATATGCACGGTGCATGGAGTGCATCGATGCGTCAACGTCAGGCTAATTAGTCTCGGCACGGGAATACGGGATTACGGGATGAGAGATCTCCTCGACGTTTCGTCGCTGATCGGATTTGCAGGCGAAAATGAAGCGAGGAAAACGCGCTCCCACGCGCTGAATGTGCCTATACGCCCAACGTTTGCCTAGCGGCCGAGGAGTCGAGCGAATCCGAAATAAAAGCGGTCGAAGGAGAACAAAGCCAGCCGAGGATAGCCGAGACGAAGGATACGAGAGTGGAAGAGGTGGTCAGCTGATGTAGTCGAAAGGAGATCGCGACGTGCGCACACACATAGACATACGCGAGGGCCGGATATGAAGTCACCGCCGCGCGCTGGTTTCCGGTGTGGCTATCAAAGCGGAGCCCCAGACTTTTTTCAGATCCTACAGGTGACTCTATTCCACGGCAAACGGCTCTCGCAATTGGTGGCTTTTAATTTCAGTGATTTTTTCTTCATTCAAGGCCTCGCCGCCTGTACACGCGATTTTTGAAAATACAGAATTCATTATTAGAATTGCGTAACCTTGAGAAGTAAAACGCATGCTCAAATTCATTAGGCGTTGGTCGCGATGCAAAATAATTCACAAACTCCGAGCGTCCACCAGCACACTGCGCGAGCGAGGACAAATTTGGTAAGCTGGCTCTATAATAGAAAAGTCGACCAATGCGCGAATTCCGTCGTAAATCTGCGACGAATGAATAATTAATTTACTTCGATATACGGATTTCAAATAATATAATGCTCGAGCTATTGAGCGTTAAGTTTTCGCGAGTCGAGCGAGAATGTTTTCAAAGTCATGAAAACATTCTCGCTCGATGATTTGAAAAAAAAATCCACCCGGTGTACAGTAGATACGCCGCGTAGATTCTAACGATAAGTGCTCAGTGCACACATCAGCCAAAAGGTACAGTGCAAGAGACTGGAGTCGTGATTACGTATGGTGTCATCACTCATCAGCGAACGAAAGTACGGAGCATGAGCTCGTCGAAAAGCCTCTCGGTAAATAATGGCTCGCAGGCCGACTCGACAGTCTCGACTCGACTCGCGCGATGTACCGTAAGCGCTCACTCTCTTGGCTTGTCAAAACACCGCAGGCGGCAGAACACGCGGGACCGGGGCCCCTTCTTTTATCCCAATACGGCGAAGATGAAGGATCGGAAATTCGCTGACGACCACCGTCATCAACGCCATGCGTTCTCCCACGGATGATGTCACGTCGCGAGGCGCATATTAACGTCAGTCGACTCAAAACAGCCCGAAAAAAAGAGCGATGTCGCGTAGGCGTTGGCGGCAATGCTGTCGGGCGCAGTATACTCAAGCTTTTTGGTCAGATCGCGGGAGAGAGAACGCAAGAGAAGGAGGGAGAGAGAGAGAGAGGAGCTCCTCGCTCCTCTGTCCTACGCCTTGTGCATACCAAATGAACGCTTTCGAGCTACGCATATATACTTACAAACGAAGAAATGAGTGTGTGTACTGTGTAATAGGTATAGACATTCCGGTCCTGCGCTCTCGAGCCACGGCACGCGTTTCTATTCTTTCTTTTGTCTTCCCAACGCTATTAAATTTTTGTTTGCGCTACGCGTACGTACTTGCGTGCGACTATGGCTGTGTGTATGCGAGAGTTGAGCTTTGAAAAGGTGTTATTTGGAAAAGAAATTAAGTACGCTTATGCTTTGACGAAACTCTGGCTCGATAAGAAAGGCAGGATTCAGTTTAAGTGTGTGTGTGCTTTGACTAATAAAGTGTGTACGAAAATCGATACTTGCGTTTTTTACATCGCAGCATCGAATTTCTCGATCGATTGATTAACATACAACTCCGCGAGCGAAAGCAGCGTTGACTTTTTCTTGCAAAATGCTAGAAACAATTCTTATTATAATAAGAACGTAAAATGTTCCATGTACATTATACAGGACAGGAAGATGCGTTCATCCGCATGATAGGAGAAATTCCGCTAAAGAAATCCGACGATCGATCGGCGCTTTAACGAACTTAGCTTGCGTCACGAGGGGATTACGTGAAATCTAATACTCGCGCATAAGAAATGCCTCGTGTATCGAATGATGCATGTGCGATGTACATACGCGCGTACGTTACATATAAGGCTGAGTTACGACGGAGGAAAAAAAAAGATAGATCGCTCGTCTCGCCTTTCCGAAATCGGTAAATTTCTGGATAACGCGCCCATGGAAGCCCGATGACGTCGCCAAAGACGACTTGCATATGGGAAGGTGAATAGGCCCCAGTGTAATCGATTCGTTCCTTCGCCAACTTCGCCAACCTTCAACTATCAATCTCTCTCTCTCTCTCTCTCTCTCTCTCTCTCTCAAACTGGTACAATTATACCAATTCGAAGGCTGTAATTTCTTATTTGCATACCATTATACACGGAGAATCATAGTATTATGACGTGGTGCAGAAATCGATCCTTACCTAATAAGTATTAAGATATTCTGACGATTACTACTAAGCTACTTTTCGAATCATAGCTCTGATTATAGATTATTATTCAGACAACTCAACGTTCTTACTCAGATGGACGTTGTCAGCAGTTTGCTAATTATTTTAATTGTAAAAGATGCTTGGATGGCTCGATTCTGACTGAGATATATAAATAACGTGTGTGAAAGCTAGACGTATAGCTACAGTATGCTGTATCTTGATAATCTACACTGTGTAATGTTTGATAACGAAGCGCAATGACACGATACGCTACTATAGGAGGTCTTGTTCAAAGTTACCTTGAATTCACAGGTTTCATTTTGACTTAGTTGCTTTTTCATCTGTTCGGTCAGAATCTGTTTCAAATAAAATATTTTTTTTTTTATTTTAATAATTTGATGACATGAATCCCAATATACCCCTGGGTTCAAATATGCGCGCAATAAATCTTCTTTCGTTAGTAATAATGCTCTATATGCGATTAAGTACATAGTTCAGCAATGTTTGCCTAATATATTTCTAAGAAATGATAACTCTTTATGATTCGTATAATCAATTGTCTTAAAATTCTTTTTCGCGCATCTATATAGAAAAATCAAATTAAGAAAGCACAGCATGTTGGTGAAAATTAACAAAACAAATATTGTTTGAAAATTAAACATTAGCAGCAACATCGAGAGATTCAAATGCTAGCATAGCTCGTTCTAAGCGATTTCAATGCTGGAAGTAGAAATGGTATGACCTATGCCATCTACATGAGATTGAGGTAACTTAGTGGGTAAGTCCTAGCAAAGGTATATGAACATCAGACTACTGACACAACAGTCGATAAGACAGGGAACTACACACTTTAAAGATGCATTTTTTTAAATTAATACTTTTCAACGGTTACTATGCAGAAAATAGCTTACCTGGCGTCGCCATCTCTGCGGCGGTTAAAAAAATAAAAATAAGTTCATGTAGCGTTTTAATCAGTGTGAAATGTAATTATAATAATCAAAAAGTATCGCCAATGCTTATCAACGCAGATATAATTTTTTAATAAACCTTATAATCATACAAACGCATTTATATTAGTCAAGGCACATTATCACAATGCAATGCTTTAAGATCTCAACGAATTGAAAGTTCTGGCCAAAATATGCAATCCTATGTGCAATCCTTTATCTCCTGGTAAAAATTAACAGTGCTTGTTGCTTTTTTCTGTTAATTGAAATTGAAGAATTTTCGTCTAATACCAATTCTTAAATATTGTCGAAAAAATCTATGTGCTATAACTTGTCAATATTCTTATTCATATTAATGAGACGATGATTCGCAAACAATAATCTATAACGTTTCTACTAGGGTTTTACTACTAAATGATATTATTGCGATGAATTTGATTTTATGGACAGTTTTTTGAAACTATTGTAAGAACGATAATTAGCAGACTTGACTTATGTTAAATATTTGTTCAATCTTATATCTTATACTTGGGGTATTTTTAGTTAATTTGTGTAGCTTTTAGAGCCATGAAAAGACAAAGAAGTTCACAGTTTGAAATTTTTATAGAACGAGTGTAGGTAACTAAAGAACGTCACTTTAGGAATGTTTCCAAATAGAGAAGATTGAAGTAGCAGTAAGTAGATAATGGAGAAAAAGTGCTGTGCGCGACAGACACAACATTTTGGCATGCCGTAGTCCTCGAGTGGTATTTCGTCTGGAAACAGTCAAGGGACTGCAGAAGGAGTAAAAAAATGCCGCGCCAGTGAGGCGCGAGCGAGCTGTAGAATTTAAAACGAATGCGGTTCCGTGTACCAATTTGTATTCTCACTATGTGGCTCATGCGAAAGCCGAACTCTCAACTGAATGGCCTTCAATGCTATGACTATAATTACCGTCTAACGTATACCTATAGAACCTCAAACCAACTTGAAAACATTACTGTAATCGAGCTTATCTTTAAATCCACGAATAAACAAAAAACTGCTCAGAAAAATAATAGAATCCAAATTTGAATTCATCTGCATCTGAATCAGTTTACAAGAGAAACGATTAGCCAATGAAGATCTGATATCGAATTTAATGTCTATCTACACCTATTAGTAATTGCAACGCTAGACTTACCATAGCTATGTGTAGCCATAGGTATGTATATGTATGTAAGTTCATCATTTCTAATCTCTATGTAACTAATTAACAATTACTTGACTAATAAGTATATCAGGGTGAATCAGCAATTGCAAAGCGTGATCGTAAAAGCTTTCAAATGTGAATATTTGTTGCAGCTGCGATTCGAAAGGCAAAAGTTGTCTAGCAATCCTAACAAAAGTTTATGCATCTGAGCGACGAAGCATTTGGAATATACGGTTCTTACTAATAGCACAGTACTAAAAATGTAACTAAATGTAGAGCAAAACATACCTGGAAATGGAGGATGATGGTCCATATGAGACCAAGTGTTAGTTTGGGATTGCCATCAACAATATCCTCCGCTTGAATATTGACGAGCTTGATGTTCTTGCATTGTAAAAATCTTAGCGCTATTCTCACGTTATCCAACATGTGAAAGCGCATACTCCCAGATGTTTCCCTTGGCTGAAAAAATATTGACATATTACAATGTATACTCGACAGAATAATGATAATACGTGTGTATTAATGGTATTTTTTGTTTCATATTAGCTAAATTATTTAATAAAAAGCGAAAAACGTTTTGTATATTGTTTGATAGAGTCACTAACTTAGTTACTAGTTACTAGTCTCTCCGTACTTGCATAATATTGTAAAAATCGTTTTAATTAATGGACGATCACCACGTAATCAAATACAAGGACGTTACAATAAAAGTGAAATTTAATTGCACACTTAAAAATTAAATTTAATACGAAAAATATTGATTGCATTCTCTGGCAAAAGCATGACAGTAGATAGCGCGTTTCAAACGCTGTAAAGTCTTTTAGGGCAAGTGGCTACTCGTTTAAGTTCAATAATGGACTAGTGCACAATATTCCCATATGCTAGCACTTAAAGGCAAAAAAGTAATTGATATACGGGGGAAATTTTTTAAATAGTTTTATTTTGAAAATAAAAATTAATTAGTTTAGAAAATAGAAAATATCTAGAAATGTAGTTATGATAATCGCTGGTCTAAAATATAATAAAGATAATAATAAGCAACTGTAGACTTACGAGATGCTCGCCAGAGAGCACTTCCAGAAGGGAAATGAGGTTGTGCCCATCTCGGAGGTCCTGGAACAAGTCGCCGACATGTCTGCTCGCCTGAAACACGAAAGATATTTTTTTATTAACATGCTCGATACTGTAGGACTTTCCACTCATTTGATTATGCATATATTATATAGAAGCACACAAGCGCGCGCGCGCGCTGAGCAATACACATAAGTACATGCGCACGGATTAAAATTTCTGGCAAAAATCACTACGATTTTGTTGTAGTCGCACATAGATCTACGGGCAGATGAAAAATCTAGTATTAGTTCATATAAATAATTACATGAAGACAACATTGTTTTTTACCGAAAACAATATATAATTTTTCTGATTTTGAAGTATTTAAACAAGCAGTAGTCACATTGAATATTGTCGCATAATTACTAATTATATGCGACAATTTTTACCAGAATATTTTCTATGCACGTGAATACATAATACAGAGCCAGAAAGTAAATCTAATATAGGTCTCGGCACACAACGTATAATAATATCGTCGTACATTAAAACTTGCCATATTCATCCTTCTAAACAAAAAATAGAGATGGGCTCCGAAATTGCATGTGTAAATTCTGAATACCACTACCGCTCGAACTTCATGGTATCACGGTTTTACTGTTACAGTGCATTCTGCGTTCCCTACCTTGGGAGTGAAGCATTTTTTTCGCACTTGTTGCAACAACACGTGACGAGTCTAATTAAATTACACATCGCGTAGAATAAAGCGGCATAATATACGTGAGCATTATAGAAAGACGCTCTTTTCCAATTTAGGGAAGGAAATGCACCGTTACTTATAGTCGCGTTAAGATCATTATCCGTACAGAAATAAGTTGAAGTTTAAAATGTCTACAAGAGTATATCGATAGATGTAGGATATACATGAGGGATGCATACATTTATTCCATTACCTTTGGTAGCGCATGCGAGAGTTAGGATCTAATACAATGGATGGTAGGAGATAGGCATTGGTGACAATAATAAGCATAAGTAGAGAGAGAGAGAGAGAGAGAGAGAGAGAGAGAGAGAGAGAGAGAGAGAGAGAGAGAGAGAGAGTAGCATGTACGGCAGATAATAGACAATACACATGCGGCAACGAACGGACGAAGGAATGAACAGGCAGGAAGAGTCCGGAGATTGTAGACAACTTACGGGGGGAGAGCAGCACGGCTGATTGTTGACGACTACGCACACGTGCAGGCACGTGTATGTCTGGAAAAAAGCCAAGAAATCACCATCACCAGGTTACATGAAACAAAGGGACTCGATGAATTATTGCCAAAGGGCAGGTGCGCGTATATATGCGTAGCTATTATGTGTGTGGTGTGCAGTGTGTGTGTGTGTGTGTGTGTGTGTGTGTGTGTGTGTGTGTGTGTGTGTGAGTATGTGAGCCAAGTGTTCAGTGTGCAGAGGAATTGATACAAAATAACCGATGAAAAGTTGTTTATGCGACGATAAAGGGACACTGTTTGATCCGACAGCCCTCGATCTGTAACGCGACTCCTTATCGTCCATCATCGGTTCCTCTTTTTCCGACGGTCAAAAGTTAAATGGCTATTTCATCAAGCCGCCTATCATACTCAAATTCGCGATCGATTTATCCACGAAAATTTCGCAATGGCGCTCCTGATTATGAATGTTGCGTGAATTTCAATTTCGAAATAAAAGTGCTCTTCATATGCACGGAAAAAAGTGGTAAAAGTGACCGGCTTTCTTGCGAATGAATTCAGTTAAATAATAAATTTAATTTTATAGATGCCTCATAAATTGCGTGATACTTTCACGCTTTTCGGAGAATTTTAGAGGCATTGATTACGCGAGCGAAAAATAAGTTTAACCGGTTTCAATAAGATACGCATTTTTTCAGATCAATCCAAGTCAAAGAAACTTAATAAAGAATTAATTTTCTCTGAAGCGACAAAGTAGCCCTGCTACACAGCTGCTTCCACGTCGAGTTAATATCCTCTGCGTATAGAAAATTAATCCTATCATATTGTGTCAAGTATATAATCGTTTCAAGAGTCTGTATTATAGCGAACTATTATTAGTCAATAGTGTCAAAATGGAGTTTAGTATGTGTTAGTATGGATTACAAGATTCATGAATGCGAATGAGTATGAACCCAACAAACACTTATGGTATGTAGTAACAAATATTGTCGAAAATGGTGATGCATACCTTGACGTACTTCCAGTGCTGCGGGGAAGCATGAAAAGTTAAGAATCATAGGGTTAGTTATGCTTATATATATATATATATATATACGTATAATATTGTTATGTGAATATGGAAAGCAATGAGTTGCACGGGTATAATAAGATATACCATGATTATATTGCTGTCTGCATTAGACTTTCTTATAGGCCGTTAAGTATACGTATGTGGTACAACTAGTCGCTATGATTAATGAAAAAAATATGCATCGATGCAAGATAAGTATAAGCCCTTTATATATACTGCTGATAAGAATTTTAACCTATATATACGGTATTCGCAGTGAGGAATAATTGTAATAAATATTCCGAAATAATCGCAATTATAACTGCAAAGAAGATCGCACAGCTATCGAGCAGAATTATTAAGTTGTTTACGCGCGCATAAGTGCGACACCACGAGAGCCGAGTGTTGCAGCCGAGAGCTCAGTGTATATACACCGATGTAACTGCCTCACACGCAGGTTGCTATTGCGAAATTTCCGAACGCGATCAGCGAACCGCTGAATGCTTGCTGCAGCCACTCTCGGCAGGGATTGCGAGAGTCGCGGGTATAATACACATATATCGAGCGCAGCCGCAGCGGCGACAGAAGGAGGCAATACCGGTGGGCGAGTGAGAAGCTGTCCGAATAAGGTCAGACTTGCACGTCGTCGCGGCCGGCAAGCCACGTGGGCGTCCCGAAACGCCGAGTCCTCTCAGTTGGCTCAACGAAATTCAAATAAACCCGCGAATCGCCCTCCCGCCTCGACCGTGACTTGCTGCATCTCCACTAGTTTCATTATCATTAGTCCTTTTCGGAGCTTTTTTGCAGCTTGCAGCAGCAGCGAGTTAAGTGTGAGTTTTCGAAAACGTGCAGTTTTGATCTGGCCTTATAGATATAATATCGCGAGAACGAAGTACACTGTAGAGATAGTAGGACTTGACTAGTTGACTCTCTCTCTCTCTCTCTCTCTCTCTCTCTCTCTCTCTCTCTCTCTCTCTCTCTCTCTCTCTCTCTNCTCTCTCTCTCTCTCGTGATGAGAACACAATGGTACACGCTGTCTGAATCAGCTGCGGCTATGTAGTGGTCTCGGTAGTGGTCGAAGTCGATATTATGCAGCATGCACCGCTTCTGGACAAGAGATTGAGAAATTATCCAAGACGCGGAGTTTTCGCCGATGATCGTCTCCTTGCAATGTGTACGTATAATCAGTAAGCTAGCTATCATGATTCAATTTTGTCGTTGTGCATCATCGCGGAGCCAGCCGGAGCCAGCCGGAGCCAGCCGTTAGCCGTATGGCAGTCGCTTCTCCGCGGAAAGTCGCCTTAGGTAAGTTAGGCTGTCGGCTGCACCTTGGCCCTGCAGCGCTCGAGTCGTCTTCGCCCGCTCCCAGCACAATGGAACATTAGAACGGATTACGCGAGCATCTGCAGTTTTCTCGTGGCCTTCTCACGCGCTCGGTTGCCCGTGCCTGGTCGGCGCTATGACGGAAAAGCTTCCGCGAAACTTATGGATCTCGAAGATTGGCAAGTTTCGCTTTCGCGCGGCACGGAACAACTGCTCTTCACGCTTTCGGACCAGCTCCGCGCGTAACAAGATAGCTATTTCCGCGGCGAGGGAGAAAGTGCACCAGGAAGCTCGGCGATCGCTGCTGACTTGAATCGAAAGCACCATACTCTACACGGTGGATCGTATTTTTATTTTTAATTATTCCTCTTTGAGCGTGCGCTACTTTATGGTGAGACACGAAAATAGGCACTTTAGCAGGATAATTGAACCCTCGGCGAAAGGTCTCCGGCGATACGGATCTTCCCGTGAGCACAAGCGGAAGAAGCGCGCGCGCTAGACTATTTTTGCCATCGCCGCTCGAGTATCTACTGCGATTGATGAGCTCATGCCCGATGGCGCCTACGACGCTATGTGAATACGAGGCCGGTGATGCCCTCGGGGTAGAGGGGCGACGATTGTTTGCCGCATAGAGCCGCGTGTAGGTGCAGGCGCACAGGTAGGCATATGCTACATGCGTACGACTGGCTTCCTCCCCGACAAAAGCTGCTGCTGCCCCTACCGCTGTTTTACGAGCGGCCGAGGGACCAAAGGGACTCTATACCAGAGACCCGAGGATGCCATCGCGTGCGTGTGTTACGTGTCCGTGAGAGCGCGAGAGCGCGAGAGGGCGGCTGCGGAAAAAGGACTTTCTCAGAAACGCTCCCGAGATATCGTCGACGTATAGGGCAAACACTCGGCGCGCCTCGAGCTTCGGCTTCGCGCAGTTGCTCGCTGCTGCCATGCCGCCTACCTTTTCGTTCAAAGGGCTCCGCTCGTCTTTCCGGTCTTTCGGTTGAGAAATATTCAAACTTTGACTTGAAAATATGAAAATCTCAATGTAGGATTCCAGCTGAAATTCGAAACAGTTCGAAACCATCAAATAACTGCAATCGTTGTAAAAATATCTTAAGTCGAGACCAGTGAAAAATAAATTATTTCGCGGATTTCACTATTCGAATCCTTCCCAACCGCGGATTCTCTTCTGCAGTGCATAATTCGTCTACCATCATCAAAGCATTTTTCAAAGTGATCTGATAACTTGAGTGCCGGGCACGGCGGCAGTGTCTGTTGAAAAAAAGTTTAGCTGCGCACGTAACGCGCCTTCCATCGCTCATTATTCTGATCTATTCCAAAGAAGATTGCGCCTTCCAATCATGCATCTTGTGCAATGGTTTTTGCGATGAAGAAATCTAATGTTTAATCTGTGAAAATAGCGCACACATGTACGCGCAAGCTACTTGATTGTTAACTAAACTACATAGGAGTCGGCAAATTATCCGAGCCGCCAGCGCTGCGGTACATGTGTGAGAAACGCGTCAAACGAGCTGTTTTTCATAGTCCACCTATTTATTAAGTATTTATTATGCGTAGCCGTGCCGAGTATACGCATTGTTGGCTAATTTTTTACCCGCTTCCTCGAGTAAATATCTTTAATCTTTAATGATATGCTTGCAGCTTTATTTGGACATGACTAATTAAAGCAGAAAACGAGAACCGATCGACGGGGCAATTTGTTATACAATATAATCTGCGATCTCACGGACAGACGCGCCTTACCGTTATACGTATACGCAAACGTTATCGGTTATATTATATTAATATATTTGAAGCAAGAGTCGATCGATGCATATTCATCTCGAAATATGGAGTATGCTTTTTCTTCGATGACGAAAGGCGTAGAATGAGACTGTGCGAGCGGATGACTGTCTCGTCATCAGGCAAGCGCGTATACTATAAACACAAGGCACCCTTCTGACTTCTCTAAGTATTTCGTTGAGCGCCCGAGAGAGTCGTAAGTATAAGAGAAAGACAAGTGAGCGCAGCAACCCCACGCGCGTCTCGCCTCGGGATTCTATGAATGAGAGCTAGTCGCCGCTTTTAAACGGACTGGAAATAATACGCGCCTCGCCCACGTATGAGCGCGCGTCTTTCACGAGCTACTTCGAATTTCGTTTCAACGACTTGATAGCTACGGTAGCGCTGCAAGTATGTGCGAGCAAGCAAACAAGCCGGCCGCACACTCTATCATATCACTGCACTAATGCGGATGAAGTTCCGGAACGAGCATTTTCGAGCGCAAGTCACTGCTATAGCACAGCCTGTAGAGCACTTTAACTATCCCGAGAGAGAGAGAGAGAGAGAGAGAGAGAGCCGCGCTGTTACAGTATCGGCCGCCGTGCCCCTAAGTATGGAATAACAGCCGTCATGGAATATCACGCAGACCGCCGCGATCGGGAGCTTTTCCAGCGAAGAGAAAGGAAACAAGGAGCTGAAGGAAGTGGGC
>CM053171.1:8042846-8070114 GCA_012977825.3 Pteromalus puparum | reverse complement strand
CGAAGCAAGGGAAGGCATTAAGAAAAGAAAGACGTAACCCAGGCTCTGCCGGTCGATTTGATGCTCGCGCGTCTAATAGCTAAGCAGGGCGCAGGGCCACGCCTGCGTTCATTATCGACTGCAGCGATCGTCGCAGTGGCCTCCTTGAAGTGCATCGGAGTAGGCCGCGCGGCGATCGGCGGGGGGACGAGGCGCGATGCGCGATATCTCCTCTCCGGGCGCGAGCAGCATTATTTGGCCTTTTCTTCTCACCGTGTTATATGTCACGTATAATGCGCGCCGCCGGCACTTACGGGCAGAAATTGAAAAACCATTGTCACCTCAACTCACCCGACGATATCGGCAACAATGATTACGGTCCCAGTGGAACGTCTGAAGAGTCCTCGCGAGTGTGCTGCGGAGACAGATGCGAATATTCTATTTTAGTTCGACTAGACACGCGCAGAAGTGCTCGCACGTGCAGCAGAGGCAACATCTTATCGGCGGTATAGGGTCGAAAGTTCGAGACGTGCGGCTGGGCGAAGAAAGTGGCCGACGCCTCTGCGGGCAATTTCACGCTCGGCAAGAAGAAGAAGAAGAAGAAGAAGAAGAGCCGCCGGGCGCCGCCGAGCGCGCTCCCGTGTAATTTGTAAATCGAAGCGAGCGGCAGATTAATGCGCGGACGCGCCCTAAATCCTCTATCGAGCGCAATACGCCTAAGTAGCTGCAAGCTATACGCGCCGCTATGATGAATCGGATGGATGGTCGAGATTATTGAATGTAACGAGAAACGGAAGCTCATCAGCACTGCCATCGCCGCAGTTAATTACTGGCCGAGTGCATTTACGAAAATTCTAACCGCCATATCCCGCCCATCTGATGCTCCCGACTGCACATAACATTCGTGCGTCCAGAATGACGATCGATACAGTACCAGGCGAACCGCGAGGATAAGTCGCGCATATAAAAGATGCAGATAGTAACGCACGGAGATCGCGTGCGCGGCCTTGGCATCAGTCGCAGTCTTGACCACAGGCGCGGAACCGAGAGTAAGACGACGACGGCCAGGGCGAAGACGAGAAAGAGAGAGAGAGAGAGAGAGAGAGAGAGAGAGAGAGAGAAAGAGGGCGACAACGACGCGCGGACCGGCTCGAGTGTCGCAAGGTTGACTTGTCTGCACGAGCTGTAGCCTGCTGGTGCGGCCGCATTGTTCCTGGCCGAGGAGCGTATCGCGTCCGACTGCAGAATTCCGCGCACGCACATGCGTGTATAAGGAAACCTCGTCGGCCGCCGCGGCAGGTGTGATTCGTCCAGCTTTGGCAATTTCCTCCTCGTATCTCTCTCTCTCGCGCTTCTTTTCACTCTGCTTCCTCGTAATAGTCAGAACTATTGAGACGTACAACGAGTTCGCCGCCCGCAACAATGGCCCGTATTGTGCTAAATAGACGCGGCTCACTTTTTCAGAGCTAAGCGCCTACTCGGTTGCGGACGAGCTCGCAGAAAGGTTGTTTACAGAATTGCGGTTGAAACTGGCGAAATTACCATCGCGTGTACGAGAGAAGACGACGAATGAAAGCGAGAAGCAAACCATAATAGACGGGCGCGCCGCCGGCAGAGGAGACCCACGCGGTGGCGTTTGATTCTCTTTTTCCTCGGCTCGGCTATTTTTACACCCCGTCCACCTTTGCCTTCCTCTCTCGGAAGGCGGCCGTTCTCCTCGAATACGAATCGCTTCTGATGTCTCTGCAGTCCGACGACAAAGTCGCCGCGCTGCACACGCGTCCCTTTAACCCATTTCGCTTTGGAGAAAAAAGGTGAAAACTGCTACATCTGTTCTCGTCATCCTCTGATCAATATGCTAATTTGAAATTTCGCCAGCCCCTATCATGACTATATCGTTGGAGTTGAACTCAAAGAATCAGCTGTAGAGTGAGCTGAGTGCTTCCTTCTGGAAGCTGCGCTGGCCGCGCGACAGTAGGCAGGCCTCCGTCAACGCTTTACCACCGATACGGATGCTGCATCATGTCCGTTTCAATGTCCATCAACGAGTCATTTGCTCATCGATACGTGCCTGTCTTATCTTGCAAGTTTCAACTTTCATTCGTTGCTCGTGAGTCTTGTGCATAGGTAAATATTTGGTGAAAAAATTCTGCTATCCGTATATATGCGTATCGGCAGTGAAAAGCCATTGAAGCAAAGAAGAATCAAGTGTGTGATTTAACAGATGGTACATTCGACGAATTTCAAAAGTCAACAGTATCTATCGTTTATCCGCTACCGCGAGAACGAGACTTATAAATAAGTCATGAAATCGCTTCTTGCTGCAGCTCACAGTGCATCGGTCGAGGCATCGGTGGCTATTCCGACGCACGACTTCGCCTTCAATCTTAGCCAGAACTGCACGACACCAGTACTTCCGTGCCCCCGTCTATGCTATGTACGTATCGAACGCTATTCTCGCCGCTTAAACAGATATACCTAGAAGGTAATGTACGAAGAAGTTGAGGCTGCTCCGATGATCGTTTGTTCCAGTTAACATCGCGTGTCGCTAAAACCGAAAACAGAAAGGCGCCTCGGAAAGACGAGTAACTCTGACAATGCCGTGACACGATGCGTGCACTTACAGGCATCGTTCCGCGTATATATTATAATATATAGCAACGCATAGGCCGACGCGTGTCTCGTTAGTGCGGTCCGCGTGCGCGTCTTTTCGTCGTGCGCCACTGCAGCCACGGGTTCGAGGAATATAAGCAGACACGAGCGCTTCCTACAGATTGACGCATGCTGGCAATTACCTATCGGGGACGACACGCGCCGCATCTTGTTTATCCGGAGAAACGCGGCACTCCCACGAGCAGCGTGGCATGCAGTACGCTAATTCGCCGCTGCTGCTGCAGCAGCTTCTGTCCGCTTTTATTTGTCGATGCGTGTATTAATATTCCTTTAGGCTCTTGCTCTTTTTGCACAGATATAATCGATCCGCTATAGGCTTGCGATCTTCTTTTTCAATGAACCAAACATTATTTCCGAACTATTATTATGGGCTACTTATTTTATATTTATATATGTATGGTCGATACACAGCGTGGAGACGCTTACCTTCTTCAAGTGCTTGTTCACCCATTTCGTGAAGGTTTTCTTCTGTATGGCATCTCTTTCATCTGCAAACAAAAAATCGATCATCAGAGATTTTTCCATCGTGAGACAATACGGTGCAATTAAAATAGTGTTCGTTCAACGCAGTGATGTTTAAAGAAATAATTTTGAACATACAAACATTATACAAAAAATAGAAGTTCCGACTACAATATAATTTTATTATATTGTTGAGTTGATTTTGAGGTTGGTATGCTATAAAATATCGTATGAGACTGTTGTGGAGGTGTTCTTCCACCTTGCTCGATTTTGAAAAACCTCGATCAAGGTAGAAAACCATCTCCCACAACAGTGTCACAATATAACTAATAAATTTTTAGGAAGAAAATATCCTTAAATGTGCGTATCTTTACAGGGCCACAATCTTTCTTGAGTTATACTGTTATACATATAGTAACGGAAATGAACTCAGTAATACACAAATACGTTTTTCGTTCCTCATTCTTGTAGTTTCTAGTTCATTGAAGAGATTTGAAAATACATTTATTCGTTGAACTGACAACCTTTTGAAGGATACTTCAGATAAATAAATACAAAATTTAAGAATGTAAAAAATACCACGATGAAATAAACAGCATACTAACTTTTTAATCGAATTTCTCTTAAAATCCCTTCTTTGCAAGCTCTAAAGTAATACAAGCATTAAGAAAAAACAAGACCTTCCGAGGAGCACTATGGTGGATCGAGTCATATATCCCATGTTATTACGTCGCTCCCAACGAAGACTAGCATATCCCAAATCCCTCGAAGAGTAAGTAGTACGTTTCTTTTTTTTCCGCGAAGACATTTATAGCACATTTCAAAGTTCTAAAAAAGGTGAAATTTTAGAAATTTTGAGAACTATGAACATATTGTTACGCTGTAAAGTGCTAGTCTTCGCAAAAAGCGTGAAACGCGCTAGTTTTCACAGCGAACAGTGAAACGTGGCAGTCTTCGGCGCGAATTCTGAAATGCACTACTTGGGTGCTCAACATTATTAAGGGGATGTACATTAGAAATTTTTGATCGATACAGCTTGGTCAACTTAAAAAAAAATAAAATACGACTGAGCCGTTCTCAACAATGCAAGATCGCACGCAGTTTCCTCAATAACTATCCCAGTGGTGCGCAATGCAAGTGTAAAACGTTTACTACAAGGCACTGCTACAAGTTGTAAATTTTCCTGACATTGTCCAGGATCTAGCACATTAGCATTTCTCGTTGTCTCGAGAAAGGAATAGGAGAGTGTACGGTATATATACGCAAGTGTAATCATACACGCAGGAAGCAAGTAAGCAAGACTGCAAGAGCTTTGCACAGCTTTAAGCGTCATTGGCTTATTAATTTATCACTGCAACGCATAGCAGCTGTGCGGCTGAAACGCGCGCGCGCTCTTTCATTAATAGCTCGCGGCATAGAGAGCGTGTATCGACGGCTGAGCGGAAGAAGCTCGTATCTCGGCCGCGGCTCCGAGAACGTCGTATACCAGAAGAGGCTTCAATAACGTCGTATCCTAGAAAAGGCTTCAAGAACGTCGTATCATAGGATTGGCTTTAAAAACCACTTTTACTTTCGTGATTCTTGCTAAATAGACGCGACAAAAGATTTTGAAAAAAATAGAGTAGATGCTATATTGTGTTAATAGTTGACACTATCTTTTTCAAAATCTTTTATCGCGTCTATTTAGCAAGAATCACGAAAGTAAAAGTGGTTTTTAAAGCCAATCCTAAGATACGACGTTCTTGAAGCCTCTTCTAGAATACGACGTTCTCGGAGCCGCGGCCGAGATACGAGCTTCTTCGCAATTTCAGGATGCTAATGCCGAACCCGTTACACACAGCTACACACAGCTACACACAGCTACACACAGCTACACACAGCCACACACAGCCTTCGTTCGCCGCCGCTGTAATGCGCTCTAATTAGCCATCAGACCTTTTTCGCGCGCTATTAATGCTATAGGAACGCTTAATGATGATTCAAGTTGGCTGGATTAACGAGCCAGCGCTCGGCGCTCGCAGATAAAGTCATGTGGCGCGATTACGACAGCCCATTTGAATACCTATGGACAGTGCGACGAGAAGCTAGAGAATGCGCGGCATCGCAGGGGAGTGGCGCCTCGCAGCCGAGAGACTTCCTCCTTTCCTTTTTCTTCCGCGCAATACGGCGCAATATACACAAGAGACGTGACGTCCCACGCGCCGCCGCTGACGCCCACGCGTTTTGAGGACGCGCACGCGCGAGATTAGATCATTATACAGCGTGGAAAAGGCGCGTGACGAATCCCCGTCGTTGAGCAATAATCTCGGCAATAATACAGGCAGTTCCAGGTTTACCAAATCTGTCGTGATTTATCGGGCGTTCGAGAGCCGCAGGAGAAAAAAAATAAGTCGTTACCGATGGATGGAGGTAAGTATACAAAGGTAACGCGATAAGTCAGCAGCGGAAAAATTGGAGGTGTTGCGCAATTCTCCTTTTATTTGCCACCGATACGCGTACTTCCTTTATGTGTATCGGCCTTCCCTGGTGATCTAACGCCATATCGGATGGCGAAGAGAATCGGGAAGGAAAAAATTCGTGAGAACTGACAAGTTCGGCGCGAACTTCTTGGACGTGTCTCACGTCGGTGGAATGCGGCGGCGGCGACGGCGACGACACCCAGTCAATAATTTTTTCAAATGAAAGCGCGTTCGTAGCACAAAGGAGAGGCAAAAAGATGCAGCGCGCAGCTCTGTGCGTGCGCCGAGATCGTCGGCTGACCTCGAGTTCGCGCATTCAATTACTGCACTCGTGTGCAAAGGCCATTATCACCTTCGCGCGCTGCTCGTCTCCTCGCCGCGTATTATTCTTCCAACATTCGCGCGTGCGGGATTAGCACTCGTGCGCAATTGCCGCGCGATGCTTATCGTCATTGAGAGAGTTGTTTGCAGCCTATTTTTTCAATCTCCCGAAATGTTCGTGCGAACGCGCGGAACAAAAGAAGGACATTTGTTTGGAAATGAAGAAAACGTCGGCTCGCAGAAATAAGCTGTGGAAGAGAAGAATGGTCTCTGTAGTCTTGGCGGGTAGTTAAAATTGAAGGAATTGATTGTTTCCGCGAAACGAGAACTCGAGGAATTCACATCGACGGAATGCTAATCTGCATTTCTGCGCGCGCGATAATGGCTCGATCGAACTTATTGCTGAAAAAGCTTCTTTCGGCGCAAAACCGTCACGCTTTGAATTCTCAAGAGATCCCGCGATGATTTATGTCCCGAAGTATATATAAAAGATAAACAATTTTTTTCACTTTGCGCACATCTCATTTTCCTCGGCGACGCGTTGAGAAAATAGCAGAGACGCAGCCGAAAACGTCGGCACTATTCGCGAGCTTCCTCAGGCACTGGAGAAGTTTAATTATCCGCAGCAGCGAGTTGCGAACTCTTTAGCGCAGTGCACGCGTTCTCGGGAAGTGTTGCAGAGGCCACTTGAAGCGCATCTTTATCCCGCTGATGCTCCTTTCTCGCGTCTGGGCGAATCGGCGCATTACAGCGTGCCGAGAGCTGATGTATACATATATGCGGAATGCCGTCGCGCCGCTGCCTGATAAGAGTCTGGCACTGCGCCGTTCCGGACATCATCCGCATTCTCCGTACAGCCTCATAACCGAGCTGCGTTAGCTCATGCGCGCGCCATGCCAAATATCCGTCGCGCACGACGGCTCTCGAGAGTCTCGAGGCGACTCTAAGTATTACGGGCGATATACGACGGGGACTTTCCGTATTTTAGCTGCACAGCGAACGTTTTTTCAGCGGTTGAATTTATAACTCCGGCTTCGTGTCTGATGCAGTTGAAGTTGAAGTATAGGAAACTCGAGCGCACGCGCTCGGCCTACAAGTCGCGGTATAAATCAGCGCGCGCGAATACAGCGCGGGAATGAAGGAGCGTGCGCTATCAACAGGTTCATTAGATGCATAAGTAATCGGAATGCAAGGGGTGCGCGGGCGCGGCGGTGGGTTCTCTGCAATTGTATATTGCTTTTAAAACGCCAGCTTTCCCGAGCGGCATCATTCGACGCGGAAATCAAATGTTGCCGCAGGAAAGCTCCGTAGAAAAAGAATCGATCAGACGCGATGCTTTGAGAGACGGGGCCGGCTAGCCCCTTTCTATTCTCTTTGCATATCCATTATCAGCAGAGCAGCGCAGGAGCGCGGGCTTGGCTAATGCGAAATGGCAGCTCGCGTTAATCTAGCCTTCTCCCCCCCCTCCCCCTCCCCCCCCCTCTCTCTTCTCTTCGCACGCACTGATTTGTAATGCAAACGCCGGATGCGGATATTCCCCCCACCCGTACAGCTAATCCTTCCTGACCGATAAATTTTGCTCGTCGAGATAACGAGCGACACCCGTTTTCTCGTAGTTGAGTCTTTGACGGCTTGAATCCACCTACGCCGGAATCTCCTGCGCTTTCTCGTTTTCTTCTTCTTCGTTTCGCGAATTTCAATATTTTGTAACTCAGCAGCTGCGACGCTGATTTATACGCCCAACCGGACTTTATCCACACTCGAAAACGCGCGCGCGCGCTTATAAGATTTATTGCCGCTACTCACTTAGCAATTCCAAAGAGTTTGCACATCGGAATGAAATATGTAACTAATTGTAAGAACCTTAGCGAAATCAAATGTTTGTACGATCGTTTACTTTGTGCGTATGTGAGTTTTGATCGTAAAGAAAGGTGATCTATTGACTGACCGTTAACATTAAAAGAGTTACAAGAGAAAATAGCTGTATGTTTCAAACAATTTTCTACCCTTTAATTTTGCAAACTATAATAAAATATACACATAAGTAGTGTTTAGTCATTTTGAGGCGTATGGATGCAATTTTCAGCTGTTCGATTGACCTTCTGGTGTCGTCGCGAATTTTCTCTCGTCACGTCATCGGTGTGGCGATGGCTGTAATAATGTCAGGACTTCGTTTCTTATATATAATGATACAAATCTAGATTCAATCCTTCGACAAGACAACATAACGTTTTTCTTTGAGTTATTGATAAAATTAATGTAGATAGAAGAGTACTTCAATATATCAAATGCATATGTTTATTTATGTAACGATAAATTGTCATTATTCGTTTATAAACATAAATTTAGACGTATGCGATGTATTTATATGTACATTTTTTAAATAAATTAGATGCTTTTATCGAAAATTATCAAAAATTGTATAGTAAAACATTAGCAATACTCTTTGTTTTCATGTATATAATCGTTCTAGTTTAATTTGTTTACAATACAATTAATGGATTTATCCTGAGTGCTATACGTTCAAAAGGAGTCATGCAGTGTTTTCAAATGTTTTTATTGTATTAATAATCGACTGAATTAAAAAATTGCGACAGACATCCACTTGAAGCCTATTAAGCCACCGGCGTTAATAAACCTGATTTTCAAGTGCTTCATTTAAAGAAGTAGCTCCGATCAACAGTATGCTTTCAGATTTAAAGCTAAAGAATTATTAGAATGGTTTTGAATATTTTTTCGGTTGGTAAATTAAAAATCTGTTTATTATTGATCATTATGGAACTTTTACGTGAAACTGTTTATAAATTATTAATTAGCGGAGAATTTTTTTATACAAAAATATAATATTTCTATTAATAAAATAATAATCGTACTGAAAGCACGCGACATATGACGTAATATTTTATCATCTTTAAGAAGAATGTATTTGCAAAAATAAACAAATATATGCGTTTATCGTAACTTCTTGCGCTCAAATAAAAAGATTACAATGTTTACCGAGATATACAACTGAAAATGCGGAGTTTATCGCAATTTCTGAGTTCTTGAAAAAGGAGGGAATTCAAACTGGCTCACATAATCGGGCGCTACGATAAGCCTACTTCCTGCAGAGTCACGGGTGTTTATATTTTACAAGTCAAAGAAGAGACTCGTAGTCAGCAAAAATTCTAAATAGATGCAAATAAAAATGTAAAAAGATCTATGGAAAGTTGAAGGAGACGAAGGGTTACGCGCATGATCGTTCTATACGCATACGAAAGGGAGGGTAGATAAGGACAGCCCATTGGCGATAACATGAAGAGCTGAACGATGGAGTGGACACAGCACACGATGGACGCAGCACTCGTCCGTGCACCGCGATTTTTCAGGAACGGCAAAGATCAACCGTACAGTAAATAAGGATCGGAACGGAATATATGTCTACATAGGCTACATTGTTTAAAACAACTTGTTTGCTTCAAGGTATTTACTGTCGGATACAGAATTATCGTTCAGATTTGGATAAAACTTCATAGGCTGCTCAATTTAAGCCTAAACAGAAATTTTTTTAAATTTTGAAAAGGAAGTTGTCCAAAACCAGCTTATAATATCGGTTCATCAGTTGTTACTATCGGTCTGGTCAGTCCTTTTCTCAGTTAAAGCTACTGATAGCTACTGATGTACGGAGATTCCAATTTTTGTTTCACTTTCTCGTCGTAGTCGCCTCCCGCAGCGTGCGTCTAACGTATCTCTATAATATAGTGTCTCCCTCGGGGATATCCTGTCCAACTATCGCCGAGATATTGCAAAAATGCGGAACTGCCGCCGTGTCCGATGACAGATCGAGACCTCGATCGAGACCGTTATAATGTCGAGGAATTACGTTTATATAGCAGGTGTAATCAGTTTTCATACTTAACGACGCGGTAGCTTATGTATCACGAGGTACGAAAGAGTGAAAAGCTAACGACGAGCCGGAATCGATGTATCCTCGCGGCGAAGAGAAGTGCTCGGCAATGAAGTCATTAATGCGAAATCGAGCAAAAAACGCGGGGAATAACAGTATGAGCCCGAGAGCTGAATGCGACATTGTCGAGAGCAAGTACCGTTAAAGTATAGGCCGCGGCGCGCAGCGTCTTTATCTAATTCTCGTTAAGACTATTGTGCATCCACAAAGCCATATTCTGTTTGAAGTTTTGTCGCTCGCTGAATAGCGAGCTACATAGAGGAAGAAAGAACCGGCGGCCGAGATTAATGTCGAGCGCGCGAATGGGGACCAGCGAGGAAATAATGAGCAAGGCTAAACTCTCTCTTTCGCCCGATGCACAGTACACGCAGACACACTGCATACGTGTACTATATGATATTCGTCGAGCGCACGAATTAAGCATTCCACCGTGCGGCCACGACGACATCGCTTGCGTAATGATTATAATGTGAGCAGCAGCAGTCGACGATATAGGAAGACGCTATGCAGTATGTAATAGGCGTGAACGCCCGCAACGCGGCACCTGCGCGAGGACGAGCCGAAGCAGACACCACTGTGTACCATAACGGATTGTACGTAGTGCGTCCAGTCACGTTCGCCTGCGACGATTTTCACGCGGGTTCAGTTGCAGCGCGTCGATCCTTACGTCACAATGGGCGCCGCAGCGATCGCATTGTGATTCGCCGACCCTCGCGCTGCACACATGCATGAGCCGTCGACGACGAGACGCGCGGGACAATTGATAAATTATTAACGCGATTCACAATCGCTCTTCCGAGAAGTCGTCATTGTCGGAGCGAAAAGAAATTATGAAAGCAGTGCCATTGTCACCCGCGTCTATTATGGACCTGTGCATAATTATCCAATCAATTTGAGACGCATCTATAGATGATCAGACTATACGTTTTAATTTTATTCGATTCGTTGCATAATATTTTTCTATACTATTGCTGCACATGTCAAAGTAGACACGCGCGACAGAGATTGCCGAGAGAAATCCGGTGTACAGCCGCTGCCGGAAGCTCTCGCGTAATCGAACGGTGAGTGTTCATTTAGCTCGGCTGTAACCTTGTAAGTCTAACGCCCGTACAGTAGTCTGCAGGACTAAAAGAAAGCGCTATGTGTATAGTAAAACTCGCAAATTGTACCACATAATGTTTCTGCTATATTCGGCTTATGCAGATACCTATATATAGGTGTAATAATATAGGTATTATAATTATAATAAGTTAGTGGTTAATAAAAAAATGCACACCTATCGGCGTGTAAGCGACACACTGATGCATCGCACACTGCTTACACATGCTGGCACGTTATGATGTAGCTCTTAATTGTCTTTTTCTCTGCAGAGAACGAAATTCTATCGACCTTAATCGAGAGAATGGCATCCCAAAGCGTCTAATGTCGAGTTACTCAACGGCTTCTAATCGCAACGTTTAAGCCTCTAAATTGATACCCGGTCATTAGTGAAAAAACAATAGAGCATTTTTTCATGATCGCGCACAACTTATTTTTAACAATAGAAACCAACCGATGGATGTTAATTGGCTACGCTCACTGGAATAATAAACAAGGACGCTATAGTTATGGCAAATTTAAATGTATATATTACGCGCGTTACATAATGCGTGCGCGCGCGCAAAGAGAAAAATTAAGTATCTAAACAGCTCGGATGAAGCCGCGTCGTTAAATTCTACTTAGGAGTCTAGCACCGAGGCTGCGTAATAATGCAAATCGCGCCGGAAGAAAATTGAATTATGACACTCGAGACCGTCCCCGATTTTCGGCGATGCGCGTTACTCAAACTCGCCGCTTGTTAAAAGCACATGAGTAATTTCGACTCAATTAAGTACGCGAGAGCAAAAAATAATCGAACGTACGCGCGGCATCGGGTATTTCTTGCCAATTAACAGCCATCGTGTCTCCGCCAATTAGAAGCAGTCTAACCACCCAACCCTGAACTCATTTTTCTTTTTCCTGCACTCTGTGTGTAATATCAGCGGTATACACGCTCGGATGGATTGAGTATATCCCGACGATTGCACTCATCGCAATTGGAAAGAGCAGGTAAAACGTTGTCAGTATCACTCGATTAGTAGGAGGAAAAAAAAAAAAAAAAAAAAAAAAGAACTCAAGTCAAAAAACCACTCAAAAAACGGGATGGAAAACTCAGAGCTGTTTCATACGCGTGTCAGCATACGCATGAAGGATTGGTCTGCAGCGTGCACGAAGTCAGCGTGTCACTTACCGTGAGCCTCGATGAACATGGCCCAGCAGCCCCAGTGAGCCTGGGACGAGCTGGGCCGCTCGCTCTCGAGATGGCCCAGTCCGCCGTTAGGGTCGCCGCGGTGGCAGCAGAGAGCAGCGACGGTTCGCTGCTGCAGTACCGAGGATCTTTCGCTCTGACCTTTGAACTTGGAGAGGGACTCCTCATAGCCGTGCTGCGAGCTCTGCTCCCGGCGATGCTCGGCCACGGTGTCGGCTGGGTCGAAGCCCAGCCGCTCCTTGTAGTAGGCCTGGGTCGACATTTCTTCTTCGTCTCTGCTCCCTGTCCAGCCCACTCAGTTGACTAGCATCTCACTCGTTCTCCCCACTCTGTGCTAGAGCTCGACACTCGCTATTTTTTCTTCTGTAATTTTCTCGATTTTCACTGTAATTCGATACCGGATTTAAACAGGAAACAAATGTAGTTCTTTCTCTCTTTTTCCCCCGAAGCACACACGCGCACTGACTCTGACTTTCCCGGCACAATGCAATGGTGGTCGGCGGGCTCTCGTTGCTTCACTGATGACGCTCCTTCGAACGATCCCGTGATGTCTTTAGTCGTTGTAGTCGTACTAGCTATAGGAAGGTTACACGTAGTTGTATCTATCTATGTATGTATGGGTAAAAGCGTTAGTTCCTTTGACTTCCTCCGCTTTTCTCTCTCGGAAGCGCGCGTTTGCTCGTATTATACAAATTAGTTATCTGCACATGCGTTAGCGGAAACGTAAGGCTTATGCGTGAATGTGCGCAGTCTTGTGCGGCGACTCGATTGGTTACGGGTTAACGGCTATATGGCACCGTGAATTCCTCTGCTGCTGCTCTGGTTGCTCCTCTGACGGCTGCTCCTCGGCGCGAGTCTCACGCAAAATCGTCCGTCCCAGGCTTCATTGGTCGCGCTGCTCTTGCTGAGAAGAACACAGAAACGACAAGGTTATAGACAAAACGCTGGCGAGCGATACCAAGAGGTGACTGCTTGTGTGTATATCTTATCGACAATCGAACGGGGGTTACGGGTCCCTATATGCGTGCAACAGCTTGAATGGGAACGACGCGCGACGCCAGTCCGGGAGAGTGGCGGCAGGCGGCGTTTTTGATCCGCGGGGTGAGCGCGCACTTCCTCGCGAGTGTCTCTCGAACGACGTCGAATAAATTTAGATGTGACGCGCGCGGCTGCGAGCGAGGAGCATGAATGTACACCGAGTGGTCGAGCTAGTAGTGCCTCTCAACCCTCCTCGGCCGCCGCCTCGCGTTTGTGTGTATATGTGTATATAACGGTTCCCGCTGGATGCCAATTAGCACTCGGGCCAGAATCTCACGACAGTAGTGTTTGCCTGCCGATCTTTCTTCTAGCGCGACGAATGTTCAAGAAGCAAGCTCCGACGAACCGCTCGATAATTCGGATTAGGCTAAAAGCGCGAACGTTTTAATCTGTCGCTCGGATCCCGGAGAAGAGCACCGGGCATTAGCCGTACACGGGCACTGTTATGATCAGACAAGCGTCGTGAGCAAAAAAGAGAAGCAGCCGAACACGACGCCCCGCCGCGCTCTATCCATGTACACCCGCGATCCCTGTCTCGCTCGGCGTGAAAGAATATCGAGCTGCGAGCAAGGGCTTCCGCTCGCAATCGACGCTGTCGTCGGAGAACGGCGCACGCGCTTGAACTTGCGACGATCGAACGCACAGAACTGCACAGCCAGCGAGAGAAAGAGAGAGAGAGNAGGTATATGCACGTTTGTCAAGCTGAGGGCGACGGCGATCGGCGCGAGGCGAAAAAGTAACTGACCGAGTGCCGGCTCTCGGCGCGGCTGTCTGCGGCTAGCTGTTTGGGCCCGCGGCGGTGGGGCGGCACGCGTGGACGGAGAGCTCTTACGCACTCGCTCGCTCGCGACCGGAAAGAGCCGACGCAGCCGCGAAGGCAGCACTCTCTCGCGCAATCCCGATCCCCGCATATGGTAATCGCCGAGAAAAGTCAAGTCGTGTGGGTGCGCTCGCGAGTCTCGCCGCGTGTATAGCACAGCTGCTGTGCGCCTCTTTCCCCTCGTCTTTCTTCCTTTCGTTTCGCTCGTCGATTGTCGCCAAATTTCGCCTGAGTAACGTTCGGGCGAACGCGCGGATGGCACAGGCCCGAGTACCAGAGTGACGAAGCGCAATGAAGCCAATGAGGCTCGCTTTCGCTAACGACTTGCAATTCCGAATTCCCCCGAACGAAAAAAAACAAATGCCGAGTTCAAGCATGATCTCAGCGCGTATTAATAGCTCGCGCGGGTTCAACCTACGGCTCTCTCCCCGTTGATATCTGCATTTTTTGCTGCCCCCGTTCGCGCATGGGAACAACTCGTTATCGGGGCATAAATTAATTGTCGAACGCCGCGGCATAATTCATGAAAAGGCTTGCGCAAGTTTCGAAAACGAGTTTCCGGATAATCGGCGCGATGAATTTTTCAATTGACACTCGATTGGCTGCCATTAGTTTTGATAAAGCGAGAAGACTCTCTCTCGGGCGCTCGTGTGCCCAATTGGGCAACTCGTTGAGCGGCTTCAATCGTCGTCGACGCCCAAATTCAACTGCCGACGAAAGTGCAGCGCAATCGCGGTAATTAATCGCCGCGGCAGAGCGCCTTTTTTGTGCCTCTTTCAATAATCGTTGATTCGATCGTCGTCGTCGCCGTCGAAATTGCATCGTAATGGAGCACGGGCGCGAAGGGAGCAGGCCGTACACAAAGGCGCTGCTGAAATCGGAAATCGGACAAACAGCCGGATATGAGGCCAGGGAAATGAAGAGGGAACTCGAGCGTTACGTCAGTCGAGAGAAGACGGGACGAAAGACGCGCGCTCGAAGCGCAGCTGATGCAACGCGGACACGGCGCGAAATATATCGGCCCGTGGCACGTGGCTCTCCCGCTACGCCGGAACACCCATCAGGACGAGATGTGCGCGAACCGCGCGACGGGCCTCGAGAGTGCTGTTACTCGAGTTGGAAAAAGGTCGCGGGCGCGCGCGGCGAGAAGGCCGCCACGGCTCGCTTTCGAGGGCGTGGGCGTCTTTCCACGCGCCTCGCGCACGTAATAGGACTACAGGACGCTCGCTTATACAGTGCTATTATACGCATACCTCACACACACTGTACTGCGCACAAGCCAAGTTTTTCTGCTTTCACCTTTGCACCGCGACTCGACGATGCGCCCAGTTTCGAATCGACTCAGTCCTGCTCGAAATGGTCGAAATGACCAAGGAACGCACCGGCAGTCGTACTTTGCCGTGATTCACTTTTAGAAAGCGTCAAGGGTCCGACGCTAAATGCGCTTTCGACTGCGCGGACGAGTCGAATCACCGCGGCGACAACGCTCAATCATTCATCATTCGCAAAGCAGTGAGCGAGGAAATGCTTTATTTTTCTCCCTCCGCAGTGTATACCTTCCGTACGAAGAACGAGATTTATCGCGTTCGCGTGAGATCACTTCCTGCAATTACAGAAATCATAAGGTTGGCGCACCTTTAATTTCATTCTCGTTTATCATCGCGCTGCGCACGAATGTCTGCTGCAGCGATCGGTGAAAAAAGGAGAAACAAACATATATATTGGTGTATCGCGCGCGCGGATGATAATTATGAACGAGCTAGTAGAGCCGGGCTCGACTCTGCAGCGTGTACAACGGCGAGTAAACTCTGATTCGACGATGAAACTCAATAATCCTCAGAGAGCGCTCGATAGATCTCAGCCCGTTGACACGGATAAATAATGCGTAATTGAGCGTTCGATATAAAGCCGGTGCAGTCATCGTTTTGTAACGCGTGCCGCGGCGCGGTAGCCTGTTCGAATCGCTGTACACATAACGCGCCAACGTACCCGCAACGTATACCGCGACTGCCTGGAACTACTTCTGCTGCAGCTGTCCGCCGAGAGAGTTATTGCGCCGTTAGCTCGATCGATAAATGGACTTTTGCCTCGAGAAACTCAAGCTTTTCTCGCAATCAGTCATAGAACTCGATTCATTGAAATTTTTATTTAAACCCCTAATCCGAGCATCCGATCGGCTTGTTACACACGCTTGCCTCGATGTGAAAAATAAATGTCTCTCGAACGACGATGACAACCGAGAAATCGAGAGTTATAAGCGCGGTAATGGAACGTAGTAATTTTATTGCGCGTAAAGACACGAGTGAGAGAGGAAAGAGCGCGCCCCTTTCAAAATCACTTGGAGCGCTCGAAAATATTTATTTATTTATTCTCGAGCTACCGCATCGAACCGATTCATATCTGCTCTACTTATTTTATTGAAAAGAAAAAGACGAGCGATAAGTGAAAGTGCTGCGACTGCTGCGTCGAAAGATAAACTTTGTCAGTTTATATTGACAGCGTGGTAAAAACAAGTCTCTTATTTACTTTCGCTCGGACTTGAAGTCACCCGAAGATCACCGCGAAGATGACAGAAGAGCACACAGTACCACAGAGAGGAGAAAGAAACGGCGAGCCCAGGCCGAAATTAGAAGCGACTTAGAAAATAGACCATCGCTGATAGCGGCTGCCGGTCGCGCATCGAGGGGTCACGAAACTGAGCGTCTCGTCTCCATCTCGTCTAATCTTCCGGCCGGTCATAATATTATTAGAAAGTCCGCGCGAGCGTTTCCAGCCGTTCGTGCGACTTTTTTGCCATCGCGCCGTAAATCCTTCTAATAAACCTCGAGCACAGCATACACGTCACGAGCTCCGAAAAGACGCGGATGAGTAATTAGAGTCGCTCGCCTAAATAACTTATCGACGGCGAGAGAGCCGTAACGGTTTCGACTCGAGCCCCGCGGCGCAGCGATAAATCAGGAATTTTCCTGTATGCATTAATTAATCCACCCGCATCGCAATTAGAGGCATCTGCACTTTCTCTGCGGCGCGTGAATGCGAGAACCCAGCGTCTCCGCCGCAGCCCGCAGAAGAAAGAAGAAAAGCCGGAGAGCCACCGCAGCCGGACGTAAAAGGAGAAGAGCGCCGCACGTGTGCCGACTCCCCAACACAATGTGGCTTGCTTATTCTGCAGTCTCGGCAGCTTGAGCGACTGCCAATTCGCTAATTTATGGACGACGGATACCGTGTGCTCGGCTGGCCGATGAGTTTTTCAAAACATCGCGACGCGTATAACCGTTGCTTATCGCTCGACGCGTAAGTACCTTTATCGCGCTCTGGCGTGACGTGGCTTATCGGGCCACGGCAGCTATTTCGGCTGTGTCACGGCCTAGACAACGGCGGAGTTTCGATTTTTCCGAGGAGAGCATTCGTCTGCCTTGAAGCGGCGGTGAACGAATCAATTCTCGGATGCAATGTATAAGAGAGCGCGATGAGACGAGATCCGGCGACTGACAGCGCGCTGCCGCCGGCGTCGTGGGTCAAGTACGCGCCTAATTGAAACGGCGCTCCGAGCTCGCTCGCGTTTTTCGGTGCACTCGGTCGATCGCGTGTACTGTATATTTTTTGCTCGCATCGCGATATTCACGCGCAATCGTACATAAATCAGCGCCGAGATCGCGCGTCGAGTTGATTGGCCGACGCAGTAGCCGCGCGCGTCGGTCGGTTATGAATCGAAGCGTCGCGGCGGCATCTAATCTCGGAGAGAGAGTAACAAAGCCGCCGTAGATCGACGAGAGAATATGCATCCGCGGCGACCCACTGTACAGAGCGAAATGCCGCTGCGCCGGACACGTGCATAATCCAAAGACGAGTCGACAACATTCTTGCCGCGCGCATAACGGCTCGGCGACTCCTCTCCCCGCGCGCGTGCGGTGCAACCTCGCGAGAGCCGACGCGGACCGGCTGTTTCGACTGCCCCCCCCCTCCCTCCCTCCCACGGGAGCACGTTCGCCTACTGCCTCGCCGCTCGTGCTCTCGATTCGCCGAGCGGAACCTTTCACGCGACTCCCTCGCACACGTGCGCAAGTAAACACACACACACGCTGCTGTATAACAGAGAGCGCGCACTCTCTCCTCCTCCTCCTCCTCCTCGCTTGTGTGCATAATGTATAGCGAGGATCGAGGGTGGTCCCGCTGCAGATATCGCGCGCTCTTGTCCATTTTAGCGGAAAAAACTGCGAGCAGCGCGTAGAAAGCGCAATATTTCCAGCATGATCGCTTTGCAGACATCCGAGGAGAGAAAAAGTGAATGAACCGTCGCCTCTTTTGTGTGCACTCCAAAACACTGTCGAGATGATTTCGAATGAGAAATATGCAGAGTAGCGGCCAACAGTTCTGGCCTCTAGTCTCGTGATCCGGGCTTCTCAATGCCAAGCGAGTTCATTCGCGTCGTTCTCGGAACGCGTCGGCTGTGCGCCTGAGGGATTAATTTATAGCGCGTGTATACTGTAAGCGCCCACTGCACGCGCGAGACTTCTCCGCCGACCGGCGGGGATATTTTCGCGGCTGTGCAGCTCGACGGCGACAGAGATGCCGGCGCTCGGGGATTATAATTGCCCGCGTCGGCTCCGACTGTCCGGTGCGCGGCGTTCGCCGGTATTTCGAGAGCCTGCGAGGTCAATAATAACGGCGCGCAAAAATTTAGCGCATTCGATATCGTCGCCACGGAGGCTGACCTAACCCAAGCTCGTCCGAATTCCGCCCTTGAATGAGAAAAAGAAGCAGAGGAGCAGGTAGAGAAAGAGAGAAGGGGGGACGGCGCGCGCGTGTATTTCGATCGCGCGGCGAGCGAGTTCGTTCGCTTCTCGCGACACGAGCAAATCGATCCGTGCGGCAATAGCGAACGCGCGCAACTACTTATAAGCAGATCGGCAGCTACCCAGACTCGAATTGTCGTACGCTGCTTCCGTTTTCTCGAACCTCGGCTGGTTCGAAGGAGGCGATCCGTCGTCGGAATAGGATAAGATTAACCGCATGCGTCATCGCAACTCTGATCGCAACGACGGCACGAGAGAGAAAGAGAGTTGCGCTCTCTCGGTTGTGGTGTACGCGATACGGTCGTACGGATGACGAGTGCGTCCTTAAATGGTTAGCGCGAGGAAAGCCCTACTGGCCTGGCGACTGCGGCACGTGGGAGACCAGTCGGCTTATAAAACACACAGACACGCAGCTCAAGAGAGAGAATTCGCCGCTGCTCCGGCGTATACAGACACGCGGTAGTATTATATGTTACGTGGTGAATATATGGCAGGGGCGGGAGGTAGGCAAGTGTATACAGCCGCGGCATAGGTAGAAGCCCTGCCCAGACGAGTTCGCCTACGCGCGCGTGCCACTTTTCCCTTTCTCGATTATGTTCACGATTATTCGCGTGTGCCAACGGTCGACGGACGGACGGAGCGGGTGGGGGAAATTCCGACAAATTCTTAAGTCGCTAAATAAGAGACATCGAGAGGCACAACAATGATAACAATGATTCAGCCGCGAGCGGGAATATCGAATTTCGAAGTCGCTCCCGCAAGGACGCCGGATACTGGCTGTGCGCGAAAAAAAACAACGAACATGTACCGTAAAAGAGCTCGCAGCAGCTAGAGCAGTCCGAGGAGGATCGGTTAACGAGGTATTCGGGTCGTCAAGGATCGGCGGCCTTGAACCTGAGGCGCGCGCGCGCGCGGCTCGAAAACAGGAAGTAAGTAGGTGGATCGAATATCGCGTTCTCGCGCCTCCAGTGCACACTGGGGCTGCCTGCCTGCCTGCCTGCCTGCGAAACGAGGGTGATATGCGTGCGCACGCGACCGATTCCCGTGTTGAATTACATTCGTCCGAGCCCGATCTCCGGAATCTCTCGGCCGGTCTTATCGGAGAGGCGGCCGCTTTTCGCAAAGTCCAGCGTCATTAGCATGTGGTGAGAGGCTGCGCCGCGCGGCTCGAGCTGTAAATCAAATCGACAAGCCCGAGGAACGCACGGGGCAGAAAAAGGAGCCGCGCCGACTAATTACCGAGGGCGAAAAATCGGCGACGCGCGCCGTTAATTCGGAGCACACATATTACGGCCGCTGCCGTGAGAACTGCCTGGAATTCCGTGAAACTCCCACCGCGAGAGCGGCGCCGCGCGACGGAGGAGGCTTGTTTATTCGAGGGCCAAATAAGGATGCGCTCCGGCGAGAGACTTTCCTCCGCAGCCCACCGCCGCGCTTTTTCGCACCTGACGATGAGCGGACATCGAGCGGCTGAGTTCCGTGAAGGCTGTAGCTCCTCCGACGCAATCGAGACGCCACTCCATCCGATGTTGAATGCGGGGAGATATAAGTATTCAAAACACGCCCGACTTTACAGCGCTCGATCATTGTTTTTCTAGATGTTATTACGAGCGATACTCGGCTCGAGATATAGCGGTGAATCAGCGAAGGACGCGCCGAGAGAGACAATTGAAGTGAAGGGCTGTCACAGTGAGAGAGAAAGAACGGGCACTCCGATGGAATTCTTGAGAAATCACGCTCCGGTGACGTCAGCAGGACTGCTGACGAGTTACGCTTGAGGACGAGCCGCTGCTTCTTTCGTCTGCGCTGTATTATACGCATATTACGCATCAGCGTGTTAATTGCTCTCTGAAATATTTACGCTTTTTGCCGCTGGCTCGTGCTGTTAACTCTCGCATATTCAAAGCGCTAAGCTTTTATGGAAAAATGGCTTTTCTAATTGACACCGCGGGCCCTCGTGCAGACGGACACGAGACGGACACAAAAAACTCATTGTTTGCAACGGCTTAATCAGTCGGCATACATAAACTTAACGCGCATTGATAATCTTGGTGGTAAAGTGACGTCTAATGGATTTCCGACACAGCGGCGGCGGCGCAGATCCGCCTTTTTTCTCGAGCCTTTTTTCCCAGGTATATACGACACTAGATCATGCGTAACGCGACGAGTCTCCGATACGGGAGCGATACAACTGGTGCGTCGTCGTCTCGTTACCGATGCCTCGCGCGTTCGGTTGTTATCGAGCGATCGTTACATCGGAGCGACCGGTGTTTCAGTAGGTTGCAGCACCTACTGGCGATTATAAGTCGATATCGATTTGCATGGGACGTTCCGTTCCGTTTTGTTGTAAACAACATTCACTCCTCGATAAGTAGCGTTGACGAATGTCAAAACTGATCTAGCCCAGATAAAAAGGAAAGAAACAAGCCCGGATCGAGTTTGATGGAAAAGCACGCTCGCGACGATTCTTATCGCTTTTCGGTGAATCGGCACGATTCGAAGTACAATACTTACGCGTGTAGCGAGCTGATTTCGCGCGAAACGGCTTTGCAATTGTAATGAAAGCAATAAAATTGCGTAAATCGTGTACGGCTCGCTCGCTGTTCGTCGGCGATTGAACGCACGTATTTATGTACGAGTGCCGAATGTACCGCGACTCTGCAGGATTCCTTGTAGCGTTATAAAACTTTTCCCGACGCCGCATATGGTTGTGCCAAAAATAGCTCTTACTTGTTTGCAGAAAAAAGAGAGACTGCAAAAACTTATCTAGATGGCTTGACTCATTCGCTTCTTCCTCCGGAGAATAAATTAAATTGATATACGTAGCGGCGATCGCCTGCATAAGTAAACAGGCGTGTTTACTGGCAAACAGTTAAATATAACTGAAAGAGCGAAGGCGTGCCTAATTGAACAGAGGAGAGGACTAATTGAAAACGGATGAAATTTGGACAAGCCGTGGGCAGCGGAAGATCCGCCGCTGATCCGGAGTCGGATTGACGCGACAATCGCCGAGCAGTTAGTACAGGTATATAATAAGCCGCGGCCACTGACTCATCGCGGTCTCGCGGTCTTCGCTGCTCCTAATTCGGCCGATCCTAGCGCAGAAGCCCTCGATTCTCTTTCTCCCGCCAGCAGCACTTCTCGGAAATGGAAAATAGCTCGTCGCGAGCGGACAGCCTTGCAAAGACTATCGGTGTAAAGGAGAGGCAGTTTTACGAGTCTCCGCGCGGAGGATTACTAAACCGGGCTACGAGATCGTGCCAAATTGAGAGACTCGTCGCGGCAAAACTTGCTACGGCTCTCCAGCAGAAGGCCGTGTACGACTTGTTGTTGTATCGCCTTGCGCAATAGGCCAGCGCGCGCGCGACTTTCTTTTTCAGCGAGAGTCGCCTTTTCAACTTTCTTCAACGAGTCCGCCCCCGCTACTCAGCTCATCTTGGCGGAAGTCGTCGATGCGCTGCGGAGCTTTAAAGAACAGCGACTTTTTTTATGCGCGTGGCGATTTATGTCGGAGGACTTTTATGCGCCTATATCTGAGCGACGCTCATTTCGCATATCCTTTTACATAATCCCAAGGAGACGCGACGCTGATGCATACAAACATCCGAACTCGCTTCATCCCCGTTTCGCAACGAGTTTCCTTAGTATGCGGAGATATCGGACGAAATGTGTTTACTTCTGCAAGCAGTAACTGCACCGCGAGGCAAGGGTATAAGCGAAAAGGAAAGTCGTGTGCGGCGGCGGGAACGAGGCGGCAAGGTATAGAGCGGGAGCGTGTGCCGCAGTACGGGAATCAATAGTCATTAACACGTATATCGCGAGCAGCAGAGCAAGCAGAGCGAAGCGTGTGCCAGCTGCTGGCAGCGGCCGATTCGACAGATAGGCGTCAGCTAGAGTCTCTGTACGTTGCGAATCTATCTGTGTGTCCGCCGCCGCAAACTGAACGTTTCGCAGGGAAACGAGGCCGAACGTGACGAGGAGACGGAGCAGCGCGCGAGAAAGCTTTTCCCGTAGCTGGTATACGATTCCGATTCCGGGATGCAACGACAATCGGCCGATTATCGATCGGCTGCCTCAAATCCGATCTCCAATCGCCCATCTCTGGCTAATGCTATACCTAGAGTCGCGTATCTCTCTATCATAATTCATCACCGCAAACAAACTTGCGCTATCGTTGCGCGTAAAAAGC
Organism: Pteromalus puparum; assembly: GCA_012977825.3. Classification (NCBI taxonomy): domain Eukaryota; kingdom Metazoa; phylum Arthropoda; class Insecta; order Hymenoptera; family Pteromalidae; genus Pteromalus; species Pteromalus puparum. The sequence continues at coordinate 8,047,144 of CM053171.1, read as the reverse complement.
TGTCTGTCTAAGAATCGGCGTGTACGCCGGAGTTATTACCGCAAAGTTTGTCAGTTCCGACGTATCAATTCGCCCAGTGCACAGTGTACACGCGCCCTGACCTCGAAGGCTTCCGCGAAAACAGCAACAAAACTTTAGACGCAACCGCAATACGCGCGCCGAAATTTCAGAGCGAGCGAGCCACTTTCATTTTCGGATCGTGTCTATACGGTATTCGTCAGTGCGGAGCGGGAAAAAACGCTTTCTAGGCGTCGTCTAAATTTATTGTCGTTGAATCAGCTCATACTTCGCACGTGTAGGTATATATTAGGGAACAGCGCGCAGTCATACTTATTGCCGGAATGACGAGTCAGTTCGACGAGAAGAGGGGCCGAAACCGAGCGATCGCATTCTCGTGAAAATAAGTCATGCACCTACATAGATATTTACATCATCTACCGAGCGTTATACTTATCGCTGCAGTGTAACACGAGTGAAATTTAAAGATGCGCGCTTTTAGTACGAAAATCGAGGTGAAATCGTGGGAGAGTAGCTTCTTTCGCCGGTTTCGTTACAGGAATGAAAAGCCAATCTTCCGCAAAACATACGTACGAGGCGCGCACTGCAGAAAAGATATTGTTAATTGAAAGCACGTTGCCGTTACGCTCGCCCGTTATGCGCATTATACCCGAGAGGCGTCATATTTCTTGTACGAGGGCAATCGAGAAAAAATATTGGTCAATCCCGCGGCATAACGATCCCACGTTTATTATCATATTTCTTATTTATACGGACTTTACGGTGTATCCTATAAAATCATCAATGAAATACTTTCTCTCCGCGCGGGGAGAAAAAGCGCAGCCGCCGGCGCGCCTGCAGTAAAAGAGGTACACTCGCATAATTCATCTCGCAATCATTTGGCTGGCTGCGCCGCAGCACGTTCCGCAGGGGAGCGTCAAATTTCGCGGGAACACATAGCGGCAGAACGAACAGTGCGCACACTGTTGAGTCGAGAGATCCCGTCCGCTACTATCGGCCGGGATCTGCAGCAGCCAACAGTCGCCGTCGACTCAGAGCTGCGAGCGTGGCATGTGCAGTGTGCACAGTCGCACACGTGCGCGCCGCGCGGCGAGAGCAGATAACATAATCGAGCTCCGCGTCACCTACATCGCACGCCGACGCGCATATAGAACTGTCAGTCCCGAGTCGCGAAAGGAAGCCGGGGTAAAAAGACCGAGCCTCGGCTGGTATATTCGCGTGCCACGACTGCCGCCGCCTAGACAGCCATTAGCCGATACTTTCTTGACGCTGCGGCCGCTGTCGAGACAGCGTGTGCACGTTTGCAGAACAGCTTCGTATTTGTACGCGCATACTTGCGAAGAGATTCACTCAACGAATGAGACTACGCGTCCCGAGAAGAGAGATAAAGAGAGCCGCACACTAGGTGAGGCTCGATTTTGACGAGGCGCCTGATCGAGAGACTCTTGATCGTATTACATGCACGTGCGCCGACGCAAAGAGGGGGTAATTTCATTAGCGATCGGCCTGCTCTGGTGCGCGCATTATGTGCACGCTCTGTGGAGCCGCGCGATGCGTGGTTATACACAAAGGGAATGCGACGCGGAGCTCTTTGTAGGAGCTTTCCCTGCCATTCCTCTTTCGTCCGATTATACGGATCATTCTGCGATTGATTGATTGCAGTCAATAATATTATGCTTCTCGCGGGAAAAAGATTCTTCTCAACTTCGCACCACGGTATCGCGTTTTACCTCTGCTTGAAATCAGTCGGTTCGCCAGGTCTTATCAATCGTTCGCATTTTTCGATTCGCGCACTCGATAAGCTAATCTAAATTATCGCTTTTTTCCACAGTGAAAATTTTTCGATCTCGATCGACGATCTTTGCAAATTAACATAATGTCGATCCGTTTTCGATTTCATGAGCGTGCAGCGCGAATGAAAAGTAAAGCGAAGAGCAAGCATGACACAACAAACACGGGTACACGTACCGATATACAGCACGCGGTAATGAGCGATAAGAGCGCTAAAGTGCACCTGATGCGATAAGAGGCAAATCGTTCCATGAGAGAGAGAGAGAGAGAGACGCTTCCAGCGCGCTGTGTACGACAAGCGTCGACTCGACCGATGACTAATACCAAGTCGATGACATCATGGAGTTTATGTCAAGGCAAGTTGGACGGACTGCAAGAACGTTTGCTCGTTTTTTAGGAAACTCCTTAAAAGCCAAAAACAATTAGGAGCGAAAAAAGCTTCTTGAATAATCATCATAAGATTCGTGGGTGCTTTTCGTCTTGCGGGGCGTTATACACACACTCGAGAGAAGCTTCTGCAGTGCCTTGTTTGCTTCGAGGCGGTTCAAAGCACCGATGCAAATATATTTACCGGTATATCAAGGCCAGATAAGAGCAATTTGCGATCCCCGTGCGACAACGACGCCGGCGTGCTTTTGCTTCCAATTCTTCGACCACGTTCGAGCTCGAAAATGCACCTGCGCAAGCTCGTCACGTTGATCTAGCCTCGAAAGTTCGTCGATTTCTCAAAGCTGCGCCAGAGAGAGCGTTAGTAACGCGACCTTGGATAAATCACAACAGAAGACGTCCAATCGAAATATGCGCAGATAAAAACGTAGATAATCAGCTGTACACGGGCTCCGACCGAAGAATCTGATTCACAGCCGCGCTTTTTACATTCCATCGTCAACCAAACAACCACCGAGAGCGAGAAATAACGAGGCGCAAACGTACACTGCAACGCAACGAATCTCGCTACAATTAGAGTATACACACGATTTTCCTCGCCTCCATTAAGCGCACGCTTCGAAGAAAAACCGATTAACTCGCCGAGGAAAATCTCGGTGTGGTAATTGAGCGCCGATGCGAGGCACGGGTGTATAATACAACACTGCGAGCTTAGCCTTTAAAATTTAAAAGCATTCGCCTTGTAGCTGTACAACCACGGGCAGGAGGGAGGGGGAGCGCTGCTCGCGGCTGCAGCAGCAGCAGCGCGCGAGCAAAGGGTCGCAGCGAGAGAGAGAGAGAGAGAGAGAGAGAGAGAGAGAGAGAGCGAGCGAATAAGCGGCCATTATTATTTGCACCGTGCTTGGGATTCCGCTGCGCGAACTTCGCACGTGATAGGTACTCGCGAGCGAGCAAGCGAGCGCGCGTGTCAAGGACCTCCGGAGCACGGTACCCTGCGCTATACTCCCACGGCTCACCTATGCGAAATACACGTGCGCTGCAGTCAAGGTCTCTCGCGTCGAAATTTCAGCCCGGCCTACCGCGCTGATTCACGAGTTTCTCCTATTTGCGCTAATAGCCGCCTCGGAGTGAATCACTCGATAGTCGATGCCGCATTCGTACATCATGCACTGACGAGCCACGTGGCGTGAGGATCAACGAGTCTCTTTTTCGCGGAGACGCATCTGAAATAGATCTCACCAGATTAAAAATAAAGCCGTCTGCAGACACTGTGGGAGACGCGCGCGCTCTACACAACGCGCGCGCCTCTGCATAACCAAAACAATTTGTTTCATTCACCCGTCCGATCGCCGCTGCGCGGCTCACACTAGATCGTCGATGCACACTTCTCGTGCACTTTCGCGCGTGGTACTACACGAGCAGTCAAAAGTCTCTTGGTATCCGGCTATTTGCACAAGTGCGTGGCGTGTCGCTATGGAGTGTCATTAACCTAGGGCTCTCGTGTGAGTTTTGCATTCATGGTTTTCGCGCCTCCTCGGCGTTGCGGCGCGGAGCGTTTTCTATAAATAAGAGCGCGCTCGACGAATGCCTCGTCCGGTGCAGCTACTGCTGCCATGACCTACGGCACAGAGAGCGAGCGATCGAAGCGGGCAAACTACGGTGACCGCGTTGCACGTACAGAGGTAGAGCGCCGTGCGCGGAGAAAATTTAACGGCGCGGATTCTGGAGCGCCGGCATGTTTGCTCGCGGAGAAAAGCACGCATGGAAATAGCCCCGAGAGCTAGGCTTACCTGCGGCACGAGAGCGCGCGCCGGGGAGCGACAGAATGCGAAAGAAGGAGGAGAGGGAGTCACGATAATCGTAAGAAGTAAGGAATTTAGCGGCGGCGGCGGCGGCGGCGGCGGGATATACAGCTAGGAAGCGAGAGGGAGCAGTACTCGTCGCGGGATCTATCCGTAATTTATCGATTTACCGTTAACCCGGCGACGGCGGAGGATGCAGAGTCGGGCTATCCGCGCAGCACCGCTCGCAGCGACTCGAAAGAGAGAGAGAGAGAGAGAGAGAGAGAGAGAGAGAGAGAGAGAGAGAGAGGGAGAGAGAGA
>CM053171.1:7796257-8042227 GCA_012977825.3 Pteromalus puparum | reverse complement strand
GAGAGAGAGAGAGAGAGAGAGAGAGAGAGAGAGAGAGAGAGAGAGAGAGAGAGCGACGGTGTAATTGTTTGGCAGTGAGCGTTGCCGCTCGGCCGGAAAAGCTAAAAACTCACAGGAGAGCGCGCGTAGGCTGGTGTGCGTGTGCGTGTGGGTGTGTGTGTGTGTATTTACCTGTGCTGGCTAGTGGCCTGGCGAGCCCGTGCAGGTGCGTCGCTGCTGCTGGCCCGCTGTGGCGTGCGCAGCCTCGGTCCTCTCCTCGGCGGCGTGCAGCGGTCGGCAGGGCTCACGACGGCGACGACGACGACAACAGCGAGAACACAAACGGGCACGAGAAGAACCAGCCCGCATACTCGCGCGGGCTCCTCGGCGAGGGCGAGTCACTGACAGTAGGCCGGCATCGCCAGCGGCGGCTGCTCGTCATCCCACACTCGCGCAGCGCGACCCGAGCATATGTCGCGGCGGCGGAGGCGACAGCTTCGACGACGCTCCGGAGCGCTCGACTCCACGCGGCAGTGAGAGGCTGTGCAGCAGCGGCCACGGAGAGAACGAGGCGGCAAGAGGGACGCCTCTCGGAGAGCGAGACAGTGCGAGAGATAGAAATAAAGAGAGAGAGAGAGAGGGAGAGCGCGGCACGTCGCCTCGGCGCAGACTGCGGCCCTGGACAACACTGCCGCCCACCCAGCCGGCGCCGCTCCGGTCTCCTCGATCGCCTGCTCGCAGCGCCGAGGCGACCAGAGGGAGCCACCGGGCGCCGAGCGATCGCCGGCCACCCGAGCTCCTCCGCTGAGGCGCAGGTCGACACGCGTTCAGGCGCTGTTTATTGCTCCTTACCTCGTCACCCCGTGCTCGTACCTACACAACGGAAAATGTAACGCGCAGTATATACGCATCAGGCACTCGCTCGGCTATCCGCTCTAATCTCAATTCTCAAGTAGCCAGTGCGTAATGCCGATAAGCGCACGGATGGCGGAAAACTCTCTCGATACCTGCGAATCGTCGTTGAAAACATTCGAAACTCTCTTGCATTTCATGCCTCGCGGACGCTAATTGTTCTATACATACGCGGTTATCGCGAAAGTGGCATTTTATCGGCGAGTCTTATCATCAATTTTCATCGAACGTTTTTGATCGCCTCTAATATTAGCGCTCGATCAATATCAATTCCTCTCAAGGATATTTGAAAATACAATCGTCTTCTGTAGTATTCATAGACGATTTTTGCGTTATTCAATCGCGGAGAAAATCACCCGTGTACTACTTTACGTCTAGTTTTCTCATCGTGCCAGTCGCGATCGATCGCTCGTACTGACATACGTGTATCTTGGAAACAATTATTTTTATGTAATACCGAGCAGAGGCATTACATCGGTCAAGCTGACGGCGAGATTGCCAATGACATGACTCACGCTGATGTCTCACGCGCAAATCTTTTTCCGCAGACGTCCAAGAATGCAGCGAGAATAACTGGAGCTAATTGGATGGGAGGGTGTGTGCCGACGCTCTTTTAGGCACATGTGGCGCGCAAGTGCGTCATGATTTATCAATCATTGCATTCGGCGGCCAAAGTGGAAAGCGCGAAAACAAAAACCCTGCATGCATTTCGAGCTGCAGTTGGCCGCGCATGAAAGAGGAGTCTGTTTGCGCAATTATACGCGAGCCGATCTTTGACAGATCTGCGAGGGCCGATATACGCGCGCAGCAGCCCGCCGTCGCCGCCGCGCGCGGGTCAAGGAACTCATTGCGGATTCGTCGCTCTGGAAGCGATCCAGAACGCCATTCCCTCCATGCCAAAAATCATTAATTTTATCGCGAGCGCCGCGACTGAGCCGTCTCGTAAATCCAGAGGGGCAAGAAAGCTTTTCTAACAGCGAGCCGCAGCTTTCCACTTAATCTGTCCTATCTCGACGCCTCGATTTCGAAGATGCGTTACAATGTCTGCAGTGTGGCAAGCTCGTGCGTTCTGGAACTAATTTATTTCCCCGATACTGACAACTAAATAGCTCTCGCGAGCGCTTACCGAAACAGTCGCGCCAGGTAAAGTAATATTTAAAAAATGTTAAATTTAACTACCGATTCAAACAAGTTATGCGCGTAATGTAATTTTCTTTGCTGCGTTCAATAAAACGTATGAAATATATAGCTTTCATCAACATATTCTAATTTATATCGCATAATGAACACAGTGATTTATGCTCAATCCTCTCTCGAATTTCAGAGGATCGTCAGCTATGTGAGCATCAGGTAAGTGCGAGAGCAGTATTTACCAAGCTATCAAGAATTCCTAGAGAAATATGTAGTCGGCAGCCGAGCGCTTAAAAATCGCCCAGTAGCCTTGCCGTTACTCCACTGAATATGCAAATGGAATTTGGCTCAACGAGTGTCAAGTGCTGGCATCGAACTTATGTTAAGCTACACTATCGAAATCATTTCCGAATAAAGGTCACGCGTGACATCAGTAATTTTATACGTTTTGTTGATCTTATTTTTCGTTTCCGAATAATAATAATAATAATAATAATAATAATGCCTGCTGAATTATTATATTCTATAAAATAAGTGAAAAAATAAAAACATATTCTATAAAAATAAGCAGGCCAAAAATTATCAACGATCATTGCATAGTTTATAAATTTCAGTGAATAAATTTTAATTTTATAATATCAATATTTCGCAAATAAAAGCGCACGCGACACAAGAAATCGTAAAATACAATGCTCGAAAACTCGAGTATTGCTGGACAGACAGAGCAAAGTATTTCTGCATCTGCGGTGTCTGCAGAACAAGTCTTATACACTGTAACAGCGGTTTTATGGCCTGCTGTATAGAGACGGAATGCGAGCGGATTATAGCAGAACTTGGGCCAATAAGAAGGGTCCGTATAGCCCCCGCAGTCAGCACGCAAGTACATCGGCTCTGTATCCGACTACAAATCGGCTCGTCTGCTTTGACCTGCCTTCCGATTCCGACGCGTCGCTGCCATTCGAATTCTATTGCCCTCTCTGTGTCCCGCTCATCAACCTAACTTACCTGGGGACACTTCCTAACTGTAAACAGCTTGCTTTTGATATCTAGTACTCTCCCAAATATATAATACTATGCCAATCGCAAGGACGCTTTCAGTATACGATTACTTGCCAAACTTGCAACGTCGCCTCGAACTTCTAGTCGCAAGCAGTTTCTGATTTTCTTTTTCGCGTCTTCTTCCTTATTATACGTGTATCGCGTTAAAGTGGGATAGATGCTTGTGTTCGACAATCGTCTTGGCAATAATATCGAGTGATGCATCATAATTAGATATGCCGCGTCATTTCTTTGATCTTATAGCGATGGGCTCCAAAGGTACAAAACGTAAGTTCAAGAACAAATAAATTTATGCTAATTTTAGAAAAAGAAGGCAGTTGTATAAACTTCTCCCGCCTTAATAATTAGCGTTTAAATGGGGCGCATTCTTCAAGCACACCGGTAATAGAAGCGTGCTATCACATACGCATATACGATACCGAAAAATTGGTGCGCTCTGCTTTTCATATGTATGCACTTAACGTATACGTTCACACTTGCTAATAATTACTTACATGCTATATATCGGTATTTAAAATCCATACTTATTTTAATTATTGCTGTAACCTTTCAGCTAAAAGAGATAAAAATTAATTGATTAGTTTGCCCACTTACAAACAGAAAACATAAATTGTTAAATGAGATAAGCTATAGTGATAAAATGATCAAAAGAATCTCTCTATAAATCTCTTCGAGTGAAAAATCACTCTAAACCAGTCAAAAATCACTCGAAGCTTCCCGCCAAAATTGAGTCATACGGCTTCGAGTGATTTGTTACTTCTGGAAAGAGTGATATTTTTACTCTTTTGGATAGGGTGATTTGAAATTTATTGATGGACCTGTTAAAAATTTCTGCATGACAGACATGAAATTAATTTAATGTATTAATTAATTAATACATTAAGTTTTTTAATGTACATATGACCGTTGATGAATCGCAACATCATTTGCGTTGTTTGGTCTAAAATTTTCAATAAGTTTTAATAATATTGGTTATAAAAATATTATCATAGAAATATTACAAATTTTCTTTGATTACATTTTTAAATTATCAGATAGAGATTAGGTATTATCCTGCCATCTAGCGAAGCAAGGCGAACTTGCTTTCTTAAATTGACCCGCTTGTAGGCTACTGATGGTAAAGTAGAGCGTTGCATGAACGATGTACATGCTGCAGCCCGAAAAGCTTAATATACACACACTGCACACACACACACACACGCGCGCGCGCGCGCGCGCCCACTATACTCTGACGTGCTATAAGCAAGACATTCGCTTTGGATAACTAATCGATAACAGTTGGTCTGCGAATAATCCCAGATTCTAAGCTATTTTCAGGATAACTAGGAATAGCTCTTCTCTTACTTGTATTTTTTGTATTCCTACCGTATAATCACCACTCCATTAGAATTTTTAACGTTATTCATATCATTTACAAGTTACATTAGAGAAAAAAAACTTTTTAAATAGCATTCTAAATTATTACAATAATAATACATTATTAAATCTGAAGTATTGTTGCAGGATTGGTAGAATATAATTTATTAAAATTAGTTCTGCTGTTAAAATTTATAACTATAAGTCGAATAAACTTTTTATGTTTTCTGCGATGTTACGCTTATTTATTTTAAATTGTAGTTGAACAATTTAAGAGATAGATTGTTGCTGTTTTACAAAATAAATGGTTAGAAATTAGAAATACGTTAAATATTTTTAATTAAAAGAAGGATATGAACGAACATTTTTTCTAACGAAAATGAAAGGTAAGAAGAAGACCAAGAGGCGCTTCCAGAGACGGGTACCGAACCGTGACTCGAGCACCTGTTGCCGTCTATACCGAGGACTATGCGGCTTGAGGTTTAATACTTACCTGGCGCTATATAACTCGTCTACTATACGCAATGCTTGAATCTAAAAAATTTCTAAGCGCAAGGAATGATTTGCTTTATATATATTAGAAACCACTTCAGCTATTTGCTCATGTGTGCACGTATATCTATACAGTAATACAATACGAATGTAGTCCAAAATTTTGGCTGTATTAGAAAGTAAAAAAAAGAATACGTACAAAAAAATCAATATCTGCACTGTAATAACAGATAAAGTAACATTTACAAGTTTTACTCGATAAAATAATTAAATTTATTTGATAAACAAAATAAAATCAAATTATTTTATCTAGACTCTACTTTTCAAGTTTATACAATTAATAATTAATTTATCAATATGCATATATTTAAAATATATATTTCATACCAATTTTATAACCACACCAAAATTGAAAAATTAAATTTGTATATTTTTGACCGCGATTAAATAAAGTATTAATTATTTCTTAAAAACAGGTTAAAAATACATAAAATACAGTAGTTCAAGAACCATATAACTAAAGACGTATTAATTGATTATAAAGAAATAATGAAAAGATACTATATTTCTGTATTATATACGTAGGTTCTATAGAAAGCAAAAAAAATCCGACAATGGCGAAGTAAATTTTTTTTCTCTTGTGAATCGCCTCTATTAGTAGCTATAATGTTTCTCAATGAGTTAGGACCTCCTGCTGATTAAACTGCAGTTTGATCGGCAGTTAGAGTGACTTTATACTCCGCGACTAGTTTAGATGAAAAAAAAAAGTATGTGAACATGTTCCCAATCGAATAACTGAATAATGAATGAATCACCGTTGATTGATGCCGTTCAGAAGCTTTCTCGATAGATTTATATCATGTTTTACGAATATCTTGCTTAGAAACTTGACAGTGAAGCTTAAAGCGATGAATTTCATTTGATTATAACCATATAAGAGTCTAATACAGTTAAGATTTTGACAAATGTTTAACAATTTACAGTAAATAAACTGCAAGTTTCTTACATAATTGAAAATCTAAGAAATAAGTATTTCTGGAACTACTGGGATAAAGAAATGTGTGAAATATTGAACACATGCGTTAAAAGTATGAAACAACAAAGGGCCAGGCCTCCATATTTCTTAAGAAATATTACGAAAGATGGTTATCTTTGAACAGTTCAAATAGAAGTATATAATTCAAGTTGACAATTTGTAACATCTGCATAACGACATGCAGTGGTTTAAGAACTCGAAAGAACTATTGTTTTTTTCTTATACCCCGTAAATTATAATATTGCCTTCGACCCTTGCGTTTTAAATTGACAGGACGACCTCGTTTAATGTGTGGTGAAATGATAATTTATTAGGGCGTAAGCAGTCAGGGCGTTACTTTACCCACGTAAACGTTTCTGACGGATTGCGCAGCTAAAACGCCGCGTTGTCACTGTTCGCGAGGGCATTGTTGCGCGGTGTTGTAGGATATTTACTGTACTCATTTACTGTATGAAAAATATTGTTTCCACTGTCCAAAAATTACACTTATGGATTATTTCAAATAATATCAGTTGAAGCTATCCTATATGCATCTACAATTAGTAAAAAGTTGTTATTTGCTCGCGTTGTTAATCAAATGTACTTAATACTTTTGATCCATATTTAATTTTTATAGCAAAAAGATTGTCGAGAAGTATCTTATAACAATTGGTTTATTGCAATGTTATACTAAATATCGAAAGTAGAGTATGCGAAGTTTCACGCTATAAATCAAGGCGACGCTGTGGCGCCTAGCTTCATATACACACATAACCGTTACAGAATACGCGAAGTGTTTATACAGTCGCAGCTCAATAAAACCCTGAAAGGAGTTTTTTTCTGCAATGATAAATATAGGGTTTATTTCACAGTGGTGGCTTTGTTAACGTTTTTCATAAATTTATATAGTTGCAACACAATTTACTTTTAGTCTGTTCGAATATGAGACAAAAATTGCAAAAGTAATAGTTAAATTAATGTTTAAAAATCACTTGTTGAGTATTTAAAAAAATTATTTTTGGATTACAAAAAATGAATCAGGTTTTTGGATCATACACGAAAAGTGGAATAGAACTAATTAATTGCTCCACAGTAACCTTGCAGTACAAAGCTATAATAGCAAACAATTATTGCCTAAGTTTTGGGTTGGAAGCTATATCACTTCTAGTTCTCACCGTTGCGTCAAAATATCTGCATTGCACGCAAGCCGCTATTTAGATGTGGAGGTAACAATAAGGCCTGCGTCTATCTAGGCATACTAGTTTAAATACAAAAAAAACTTTTCGGCTTGTACATTTATCATTATACTGCATTATATGTATAATAAGTATATAAGTTTTTGTGATATACATATCTCGCGTCTCTTGGATGCGATTAAATTATATTACGTATCGCTATATATAACACAATAAAATAACCAGAATCGTCAATTAAATTATAAGTGCACGTATATAGCTAAAATTAGTTTTTATGAAGAGGCATCTTGAAAACTATTTCAAAAAAATTTTAAAAAGCGGTTCGCTGTGCAATATTTCTATAAGATAACGACACGTTTCACGAAAAACGCTCAAAAGATAGGCCCGACTATTTGTAATGAAAATAAAGAGTACATACGATAAGAATTACATATAGTGCTGCGACCAAGCATAGTCTTAAAGTGTTTCGGCAACAGAGAAACTGCTAGAACGAATCTTAAGCGTTTACTTTGAAAGGTAAAGCGAAACTTTGGAAAAGAGAAAATATATCCAATCTATTTCTTGGGAACAAAAACTATTTAGCATAATGGTAAAATCAAGGGTAAACAGTAATATTTCAGCACAGTTTGCAAAATTCCTGTTGCGATAAATGTTTGAAATTACTTGTTTATAATATTGTCATCATTGTCATTGTCCCATATAATTGTAAAAGTAAGGAAGAAAAATAAGTCTTGTTTCGGGGAAAAAATTCTGTAAGGTGATCGTGATGGTGTAACATGATCATTACAGATAGATCTCATATTTCGCGGTGACCCTCCTTCTTCAGGTCTTAAGATGAAGAAGGGTTCAGAAGTTTCTGCATTTTTCTTAGCAGTGTTTTACACTTAACTTAATAATAAAAGTTTTAATATAATAGCCATCACATTACGCAACTAAAGTGTGTTTCCTAAGTAAAATTCATCGTTCTAAAAAAATCTCTAGTCAAAGCTATCGACTTTAATAATTAACTATTTAATTAATGAAACAGTACAAAAAAAACGTGCAAGGTTGGATGTAATTAATCTAACACGTAATGCACATGACGATCGCACATTGTAAACGGTTAGTAGGCGCGGCTCTTTTTCTTTAGCCGGCAGCAGCAGTAGCAAAGCTATTAACCCGTGCATATGTGCAAGCTGAAGAGTGAGTGACAAACGGGGCACCTGATGGTACAGTGGCACCGACGACTCTGCAAACGTCAGCATGCACGAGATTATTTCGCTTAACTTGCTCGTACTTGTTGTTATATGTTATACTCGGCAGATTCTTTCTTACGCTAGCGAATATATAGATAGAGTTCTACATCATGCCACGGAGACCCTGGCTTTGTCAACTAATTGAATTACCAGTAGTCTCGTAATATTCGCCAACATTAACTAGCGGCCAATCTTTTCAACCTTAACCCATAAATGTATTATTTTCTAGGAATGAACTATGAATGCATATAAAGTAAATTATCCATGTTTGAGTTTATATACGCAAAATGAATGCAATCAAAAATGCAATATTGAGTAATCGAATGCATTTTTAAAATGCACAGTATGCATCTTAAGCAAATATCTACATTAGCTATATATGTATATTCATAATGTCTATTAATAAGATATTAGTCACGTATAGTAGAATACTATTAAGAGCGTGACTTGGCGCACTTGTCTTGGTTAGCGAGCATAAGGTGTAATATTGGGGAAGAAGTGGTTGCTTTTTTATTTCGCGGCTCGTTAGTTTTGCTAGGTCTGTTATCCGTTACGAAAGCAGAGTTTCCCAAAGTTTTTTAATCCACCACGTCGTGCAAGTTGCTGCATGAATAAGCTTGCTGGCTGTAGCTTATGCAACCGCCGTTGAAATCGCTGATCTTGCTTAAACTCTGCGGGCGTTTCTCGTACAATTTTTGCTGTTAACTAAGCTTATGAAGGAAGTCCTCTTCACAGTGAATTTCTTATTCGTGTTTACTTTGAACGTCGTCATGTCAAGGAAGTGAAAGATGCAAACAACAGAGGCGAGGCAGTTATCAGCCATGACGTTTTATTCAAGTGGCACGCTGGTGCCGACTCTTGTTGGACGCCTTAGAAAAAAAGAGCGTGCGATATAAAAGTTCAAACTCTTTCACTCGTTTGAAATAGAGAATAGCGTACCTAAGTAAGATCGAAGGTCAGGCTGAACCGATTTCTGGCGACTTTCATCAGAAACCGAACCACCTGTAAGCAACTTTAACTCAGCTGCAACGTCAAACTATTGTGGCCGAGGCAGTAGCGTGTTTGCGAAATTCATCCTAGGCCAGCCTGACTCCAATGATTTGCCGCAGGAGAAAAACAAGGAAAGCGATTACGTGTAGAAATTGGCGCCAATACTTTCGAGTGACTATAAAAGCGATAGTCGTAAGTTTGATTGATCAGTCGATAAGCAACACCCACCGTGATCAGATCGGATAAGCAGCCAGAAAAATGTCGGGGAAATGCGGATGGCGATCATGGATGACACTGGCAGTGTTGATCGTCGTCGCCGTATCGTTGGCGTCGGCCAGAGATGTGCCAGTTCGAGATTTGGAAGTCGCGGCTAGCCATCATCACGGTCATCACAGTGAGGATCATGGCGGGAAAGAGCACCACGAGCATCATCACGATGAGCACGGTGAAAAGGGCGACAAAGGGCATCACCATCACCATCATCACCACCATGACGACCACAAGCATTACGGAAAGAAGCACGACGAAGGGCACCATCACGAGCACGGTGGACACCACAAACATCATCACGATGAGCACGATCATCACGGCGAGCACCATGAACATGGTCATAAGCATCACGGGGAAAAACATGGTCATAAAAAGGGCCACAAAAAGGGTGAGAAGACCCACGGCTATCACAAGAAAGCGCACAAGGACGAATTTCACAAGGAACACAAATTCTACGACGACCACCACAAGGGTGGCCACCACGAAAAACACGGACATCACCACGAGCATCACGGCGAGAAAGAAGGACACCACAAGAAGGGAGGCCACCATCACTCCGGACACCACCATGATCATCACGGCAAGAAAGGTCATCACGACCACGGACACCACGACGAAGATCATAAGGGACATCACGGCAAACATGGCCACGATGATCATCATCATCATCACGAAGATTGGGCAAAGAAGGGACATCACCACCATGGAAAGAAACACTCCCACTCTCACGGCCATCATTAATCGTAATAATTGTTGTTATTTTTCACTTGTAATTGAGTCTTTGCTATTTCAAAAATTGTTATTGTTATACATTTTACACGTTAAATAGCATGTTACTAACTGTAGAAAAATTACTTTGCAATATTTGTTCAAAGTTTGTGTGCTTTTTTTACTAAGAAATGTAAACTGTAGGAATGAAACTTTTTTTATACATTGTAACAAATGTACTCATGGCTCAGTATCCAAAGATACAAAATTCAAAGAATCTTCTTTAAGTAAGGCTCTTGTTCAACATTATATGAATGTATATGAATGTGTGCACGCGTATGTTAAACCGAGTGTTATAAATATCAAACATTCTTGATTCAGCAATCTTATAAAATGTAAACAGTATACCAATCAAGAATAAAATGAAAGACTTTGTACTAAGTCTATTGAATTATAGATCATTGGTTTATGGACTTATTTTATCTATATTCTAGAAAAATAAGATAAATATAAGCTTTTGTATTTAATAAATCTCCTTACCAGTTGAATACAAGAAATTTAGTCTTTATATTTAAAAAATAATAATAGCTGACATTCACTATTAGAGCAATTATTAAAAACTTTACAACAAACGTAGCCATGGTATACAAAATGTATTGAAGTATAAAAATAATAATTATCTTAATCCATACTATATGTATGTACATGGACTTAAAAAGGCAGTTTTTCAGAAAACGCATGTGGTAATAAAATAACTATCCTAGTGGGTGACCGAAGCTCAAAATCCAGCTGCATAAAAGGACAGAATACGAATCCACACACCTACAACCAGTCAATACTGTAATAGTAGGGGGTGCATAAGACATATTAAGCGAGGGGGGAAATGCACGCACGCAAGGGTGTTTCGTGCGAGGGACCGAGCAAGTCCAACTTTCACCTTCAGAGTTGGAGGGCAGTTATTTTTTAAATTATGCATACATCTGCTTATAAACGTTTTTTATGTGAGCGTTATAAGAATTCATAATTTGTATATAAACCCAAAAAGTAATACTTTTACGCTTATATATAAGAGTTGGTTATTTGAATTGAAAAATAAATTTTTCTTTGTAACAAATTATTATTATACTATATACTGATTGTGGTTTAAGTAAAATTACTCGTTATATATTAATGTAAGATTAATGAAAATCAAATTTGGCAAGAGATAGTACTGAAGCGAGCATTGCAAGTTGAGCACCTCTTTAGCAGTGTGCCGTCCACCATACATAGTCCAGCTTATTATTTATGGTAGTAGCAGTGGAGCGTGGTTCTCCAACACATCATACGCGCAACATCCTGTTCAAGCCACTGCCAGCGTACATGGCCGATTCATACGTAGCGCACGTCGTCGAAGACTTTTTCAAGCGTCGATAATGTCGTGAGGCAAAAAAGTCTCGCTGGATTAATGTTCTCAACGTCATCGAACATTATAGACAGCAGTTTCTCAGCATATGAAACTTATGCATCTATGTAGACTTTAATATTCAAAGGAGAATATATAATAGATCGAGTCGGCGTGGCGCAGATGTATTTTCTTTTTCTGAACTGCATTTTTTTAAAATAATTTTTAAAACTAATCGCATCCGTGCGAAAGGTTGAATTTTTTAATAGTTTAATAAGCGATGTAAACGGCGAGCATTATCATTACTATTCGAACCAAATATCGAAGTTTTTCGTTTTCATACAGTTTTATTTTGCTTTACCGACGAGCAACGAGAGAACTGAACTCACCCCTCGACTCGTTCCACATACTCTCGTTCTCAAAGATCAGTTATTTTCGCTCTTTTCTTTCTCTGCGGCACATCTCATTTGTATTATCTCTTTTCGATCCAAAAATAACGCAAAAGTCTGGACGGCGCTCACCAGAATTCACATCCTTAGCTATTATTCTTCAAGTCGATCGTTTTTTACTCTGCAAAACCTAACACATATAGCTCCTGTATGTACATTGAGGGATTTGGGCGCGCTCTCTCCGCACCTCGAGTGGCTGCGGCTTCAAAATTTGGTGAATCGCTTTTAGCCTCTGCTTTCGCACTTTAAACGTTGAAAGTCCTTTGTCTGCACTGCTCTCGTATTCTCGCGCACTGAGACAGTGTCACGCTGCTGCTGCAACACCGTCCCGGCGACTTTAACCTTTTCTCCTCTTTCGTTTTTCTCTTCCTTCTTCTCGTCGCCGCTCTTTTCGTGGCATTGAACTCTGTGCGATCTCAAGCTTCTCTGATGCAGTTTTGCGAAGCGAAAAAGATTTTCTTTCTCTGGAGAGCTTTCCAGTATTGTATATAACTTTCTCATCTAAAACTCGGCTGATGCCAAGGAGAGGCATTGCAGGGCTTGGCGCGCGAAAACCCCGCAGAGATAAGTCTCGATCAACTTTTAGATTAAAGCCAATGGATTAGGGCTCTCATATAGGTGCAAAAGTTATTTTCGCGCTCTTTTGTCAGGGACGCGAAAACCATGTTTACTTTTGTGCACATATTTACGTAAAACATTTGATCATTCTTCGCTTGAAACCGAATGAGCTGGCAGCTCATGTAGCGGTTCTCAAGACTCTGAATGAAGCATAAATTAATCCCACTTCCACGTATAGAGTCGGGGTTTTTCAGTTCCTTGAGAGATTCCTCCTTTACATAATCCTCTGCGTTACTAAACAAGCGTAAAAAGTCGGCAAAAATAGATTGGAATTTTTCGCATAAAGGCCGTATACATAAACGAGAGCATAATATTGATGCACCAGACTAGTGCAACGGCAGAGTCGGCGACGCTTTTTACGCACGCAGCGTATTTTGGAAAGCTGCAAGGTCTCGAGAAGCAGCGTATACAAAGGGCGAAGAGACGGAGAGAAAGATAAAAAGAGAAAGAGAAGGGAAAGAGTCAAAAGTGTCGCGCGGCGTGGCAACGGAAGGAAGCCCCGCTTTATAGCGAACAGCGCGTCAGTGTCGGCGGCCGCGGCAATATTCTGCCGCCGCATGGGAATAAATATAGAACGCGGAGTGTGTGTGTAGTGATGTAGTCCGGCGGCCTAGAGGGACTCGCCCTTGTCCGCGACGGTGAAAAAACCAGAGTAAACATCAGTCGCGTCTGGGCGCGAGCCGGCACTCCGCGGCCGTTACAACCACTGCAGTGCGGTTCGACGTCCTTTCACGCGAACGCGGCCCAACTTCTCTGTTATATAGGTGTCTCTCTCTCTCTCTCTCTCTCTCTCTCCGCCTTTCTTTCAACTTGGCTCCTATACGCGACTCGCGCTTTCTTGCCTCCTCCTCTTCGCGATGCCCGTTCTTTTTCACTCTCATGCTGGGCCGTTGCGCGCTGCGACAAAGACGCTTGCGGATGCACGCGTAGGTGTGCGAAGCTCGCGTGCACGTGTTCCCCTGCACGCACGTGCACTCACAACGAGCGAAACTAGTCTTGTGCAGCGCTGAGAAAAAAAACGAGCGTAGAAGCCAGAGAAAACCAGAATTCTAACTCGGACATTGAACGTCGCTTCGCCAAACCAATCCATGATTTCAAACCTGCTATATAACGCTGCTTCCTACTTTTGCGTTTTAGAAAAAGAAAAAAAAAACGGTGCTCAACTTGGCGCTAAGCCACAAAAATATAACAGCACTCTTGACGCTGTGCGTTATCCGGCTCAAGAAGGCTCTTGAGAACATTACACCTTATTTAGACGAAGTATGACATCAGCGCATTGTTGTATAGATGCCTGCGCGGTGCAACCCACGTAATGCCACGGAAGCGCAGAAAATTTTATTCAGGAATCATATAAGTACTCTGTAGAGCAGATTGGCACGTACATAATCACGTGAGTTATTGAACAGTCCTGGTCAGCTGCTTCGTTATTAGTTTCTTAAAAAACAATCAGTCTTGCGGTAGTTATCTTTTTTTTTTCTATATGCTATAGGTATATAAGATGAAATTTTAATTGCTTCGACAAATCAGCTTGTACAGTATCGCATACCTAGATCGTGATCTAGCAGTTATACTTAACATCTCTGCACAGCAACGGTGCATAGAATTAATGGTCGTACTTCGTGCGTATTATATTCTTAAATAGAAGATTAATGAATAAAAGTCGACTAATGTAATGCGGACCGCAAGCCGCTTGGTTGTAGAATGTAGTTTACCGTAAAGGGGAGAGAAGCGTTCAATGTTTACGCCCAGTAAATTCATAAATACTCGAAAACAAAGCGGTTTTATTGAGCTTTTGAAGGATGTCAGGGAGAACGCACACGCGGGACATGTGGCGTAAACAGAGGTTTTCGGAATAACGCGCAATGTCATCAGAGAGAAACGGGTCGACTTATTGAAGTGAGAAATAAAAACAAGATAGAGTATAATAATTATAACATATTATTTATAATAACGAGAAAAAACTCACCGGCTATCTTGAGCACAGCTCTGTCGGCCGGATCGAGCTGCAGGATGCTCAGAGGCTTGTCCTTGGCCCATTCCTTGAGGCTGCCGTCCAGCTCGAACTCCATCGTTCTTGCTCGCTATCATCGGCGACGGGGCCTCATCCTATCGGTGCACTCGCACGCGCACTTTCCTACGACGCACGACCGAGCGCTGGCGGCATCGTGCACGAGATCCGCGGCTACGTTAGTTACGAAGAGGCGAAAACAATCTTCTTTGTATAAGTATTAGGAACTCTGCTTTGGCACTAGCACACTCGCGGGGAGCGAGGTTGCGCCGACCGGCCGGCGGTATTATCTTAGAAGTAGGTAAAGCACTACTCGCACTCGCGCACAGATTCTCGTCCTGATGCCGGGGACCGGCGACGGCTTTGTTTACTGCCGGCAGCGGCGACGATCATGGGGCGAACGAACCGACTCGCGCCTTTCGGCTCTCCAGTCGCGGACTGAAGGAGCGTCACTGCTTCGCTCGACTCTCTCTCTCTCTTTCTCTGTGTATACGGTGCGTCCGGCGCGTCGCTGCCGTCGCTGCGGCCCTTGGCGCGTGTCCTGTCCGCTTCGTGCGCTGCTTCTCTCTCTCTCTCTCTCTCTCTCTCTCTCTCTCTCTCTCTCTCTCTGCGCCCCTCCTTCGCCTCCCACCTGCTGCTGCAGCACACACGCACCTACGGCTGCGAGCTTCTTCGCCGTTGCCGGGGCTCTTCCGGATGACGTCAGCACTTCCCGCAAGCTGAAACAGACCGACACACACATTATCAGTACGAACCTTTCTAAATTTCGAATTTCCCATCCTCCTCTGTCGGTGCCTGTTTTAGATCATTACAAGTCCAGATTCGTAATGCAGCAAAAATAGCGACGGAATCATTCCACCTGCATCGCTCGCGTGTCAGCGCTATTAAAAAATTCTACGACGGCGGCGTCATGATATCGAGAACTAGTCGCATGAAAAACGGCGCAAAAAGTCGCGTGAGGTCGCTTCGCTATTTTATAACAGTCCCAACGAGACAATTATAATCACTTGTGCAGAGCGTGTCCGCTGTCTGGCAGTGCCAGCAGCGTCGCACGACCCCATCGCCGTCCTCGCAATTGCACCTAATGACGATCGCCGCGCCGCGTGGGTCGAAGGTTCATGCAACAGGATTGCCCTGATGTAATCGATGACGATGCTTCCGGGGACCGGTTTGCCGCGCCGCGCGGCCATTCGCACAGCGCCTCTATTACCCGTAGCTATGTATTTATAAGCGCGCGCGCCGACGTGTGCCCGGCTATAGGACTGCTAAGAGGAAAAAAAGATCAGCCGAATCAAGATTCGAGCAACTGGATTTCCGAATGCCAGATGTATCAATTTACTTTTTTCGCGAGCCGCCAATGCCTCCTGCGAATTTCAGGCGGTTTACGACTATTTTATTCCAAGGTTCGCAATTACAATGTTTTCGCATTCTCGAGAGGCGTCGTCGGAATCATTTTGTGCGACATATTTTTAAAATCGCATGACGACACACGCCGAGAAAGTGATGAACCGGCGCTATATACGCGAGTAGAATTCGCAATGCGCGCAAGCCGCCCGGATCGTTGCGGGTTGAGTAAGAAGCAGACTTTTTTCTCGGCAGTGTATATTTTTCAAACTGAACTTCTGAAAAATAGCATTCATTCACAGGCGTACAGACGAGAATGGCGCAATGTATCCTGTACTTTTGATGCGGATAGAAATCAATTTAGATACGTAAGAGAGAAGAGATAAGTAGCAGTCGGATTGACACGCTTATATGAGCAGCAGAAAAGAAAACGTCCAATTGGAAGACCGCCAGTTTTTTCAATTGTTCTTACGATGCGCGTTTTATTGCGTGTGTCAGCCTCGACCCATGACGCGGCTGTACAATGTACATACATATCTCTTTTCCTCCGCAGCGCGACACACGAGAATAATATACTCCTGTAGGTATTGCTATGAGCTGACGCGGCGACTATCTTCTTTGTACTGCGACCGGCGAGATTTGAGTTTCTATGCTGCTCTATAACCAGCCGGTATTAGAGAGGGGGCACTGACCTCTCTCTCTCTCTCTCTCGCTCTCATCAGACAGGCAAGTGTGACAAAGATCTCATTTCGCCTGGCTATACCGGGGATTCACGCGGTGCGGCTAGACCGCAGATTCGCAGTCGCGGAACGAAATACATGCAGCCAGAAGTATCGCCCGAGGAACAACTCAATTTACACGTGAGAAGCCTTTTTTGCTCCTACGTTTCCACTGCTGCGTTTGCATGGAGATTCGTGAGCTACAGAAAATCGCGTATTCTCGGAAACCTCTGCGCTATAACGTATTCTATTGATTATCGCACTGTGGGCGATAATTGAATCAGTCTAAATATAGCCACGGCACAGAAATCGAACAAAAGCAGCGAGAGTGACTGGCGGTTACGCACAAAAGACTCCGACGATTCATGGAAATATGAAATGATGAAAACCCAAAAAAGAAAATAAACAGCCGCGCATGAGTGCAGCGGCAAAAGAAACACTCGGGCCAAAGAAAGGTGCGGGCAACTACGATAAAACAAGCCGAGAGCAGACGAAAACAAGCAAAGCAAGTTTTTTCAGGCGTAATAACATCGCTTTATAGCAGTACTTATAAAAGTGCCCGAGCGATCGAGAGAAACGGTAGGCGTCTCTTTAAAAAAACGACGAGCGAAAATGCAAATTTAGGGGCCAATAAAGAGCTCTCCACTCAGGCAGCCGCGCGCGCGCTTCATCAGAGAGAAGAAAGTGAAGATAGGCCGTAATTTTTTCTCGCCGCTAGCTATATCGGCGTTCCCGTGGCGTTCCCGTCCGGCTGGTATGTATATATATATATATATATACAGCATCAGCACGTGCGCCCAAATTGATGGGGGATACTCCCACCGGCGTGAGACAGCCCGTTTCGCGGAAAACTGTAGCGAGCGGAGGCTCTCGTTTCGCGAATGAATGAGTCAATGTTTACACGGCTCCGACGAGCGGACCCGTCTTTTTCATCTTTGCTGTCCGAGCGATTCGCGGAAATTCCAGGGTGGCACCCGCGTGGATGGAAAAAGCACTGTTCAGCTTAGTACAACATTAGACAATAATGTTGTATTGCGCAGCTGAGAGTCACAAGGTAAAACGACTCTTGAATCTTAGCTGGTCACGGAATTTAAATTAGTTGTGCCGCTAATGTATGCGCGTCGACGCTGCTGCCGCGAGTGAAAACAGTTTAGCGAGCAAGTTTTGCCCGGCCGAGTGTGGCTAGAAAAAAAACGCGCCGCGCTCTCGTGGCTTCTGTTGGCGTTCAAAGCAAATATTGGTCAAGCGGAATGTGAATATTAATTTAGACGGCGCTCGCAGCTCGAGTGCCTATACTCTATAAGTACTAGCAAACCTTTTCGATTCAGCTCTCTGGGGCGATCGAATGCGAGATCGAATGTGAGCGATGAGCAATCGCAGTCGCGTGGGAGCCAGTGCGTCTTTTTAATTAGCGGATTAAAGAATTAAATAATGCTTCGTCGATAAGAGCGTGCATTCGCGTCGCCCGAGTTGTAAACTTAAGAATTTTTATCAGTACGAGCATCAAGCGCTGATGCATAATTATCTAATCACAAGGTCTCTGACATGTCCCACTTACGAAAATGTAACATGTACTCCCGCTGTACGCGAAATTATTGCAGCAGCAAGCTGGCTCCAATTTTCACGATTATCGATCCGATTATCTCTCGACTATTTAACGCTCGAGTATAATACACTTATTTTTGGCGAATAAGCGACGAGCATTCGAACAGAGCCGTTCGATAGCCGTGCCATTGACAGTTCGCATTGTATAGGTTATGTCCGAGCATGAAAACAGAGGGAAACCTCCCCTAAGCCAGAGTGCTTTTATTAACTTAGCGATTACCCGTGCGCGCGAGGGATAGAAAAACGAAAATGTCGCTCTCGAGAAGATTAAAACAGCTATCCTGCCGTTGAATCGGGTTGAGATGTCGAGGAAAACAGGGCTTTCGCGGGGAGTGCCCGAGAGAAAAAGTAATTCAGACTCACTGCGCGAAGACGCTGCGGGGAAATGTCAGAGCCGCAGAGCCCCCAAAAAATAACCTCACTCCGCGATGCAATCATGCAATGCTCAATGCTCGACTCAATGTATACGCACACACTGTAATCTGTATCAGGCATCGGCACCGCAGCAAGTCGTCACTCAGCACAAAGGGTTTCGCTCGAGGAAAGAAGGGAGGACCCGGGAACGAGGCGTGGGTAGTGGACAGCGAACAACACTATTATAACACCAACTACCA
The DNA here is from genome assembly GCA_012977825.3 of Pteromalus puparum. Lineage (NCBI taxonomy): Eukaryota > Metazoa > Arthropoda > Insecta > Hymenoptera > Pteromalidae > Pteromalus > Pteromalus puparum. The sequence goes on along the minus strand of CM053171.1, from coordinate 8,023,146 downwards.
AGTAAGTATCGGCGTCTCCTTACTTCTGCGGGCTTGAAACGTCGAACTTCTTGTTCAGCAGCGTGCAGTGGCAGTCGTACTAGTTCCGTGGCGGCGATGCATCACACACAGCAGCAAGTAATCGTACGTTGTAGGCGAGTGGGAGAAGAAGACGTTTGCTGCGAGCGTTTGCTTTACACTAGACCGACAGCCGCGAGCGTACGCGCGCGAGTCAGTATATAGGTACCTATAACTCAGTGGAGTAGTCAGTCGGGTGGCGCAGGGCCGATCATCTGTGCAGTGCTCTCTCTTTCTCTGATGTATAGCAGCCCAAAGCCGAGCTAGCCGAGGGAGAAGAGCGCGGAGGGCGAGACGGAGATACAGTCCTAACTAAGCTCTACAGCATCTACAGGACAGCTGCAGAACAGGCCGCGCGTATTGTATGCCGCGCGCGCGCCACCCATCGCAGAGCTAACCAAAGCAACGTGAAAATCGATCAAGACCGGCACAGCTACTACACTCGCGTTTCTTCCTCCTTATTTTCAGCGCGATTTAAGTACACTTGTGCGAAACAAAATTTATGCGCAGGATCGTAGCAGCGAAATAAACTCGCGAGCGCTTCTCGCAGTCTGTAATGTCTGTATTAAGAACGTTGTCTTTCGCTATTCTGGCAGTACTGGCTGTTGCCGTAGTTGCAGTTCCAGACGACGCGCACAGCAGACGACATTTTGCCCCCGAACAGCGGCGCCGTGACCGCGAGTATATGTATACGTAATATATAGATATAATACAGAGCGAGCGCGAGGGGAGCCGGGGCGGGAGTAGAGTACCTATAGTGTGAGAGACGCGAACGAAGCCGCCGGAGCTGCCGATGTCTGACGAGTCTCGACTCGAGCTGAAGCTTTCACTGCGATTGTATCGCATCAGCAGCGCGAGCAAATTCCCATTCGATTCGATTAGCGGGAAAATTCAAATTCCAAAGATTGTTTTACTTTAGAATTTAATGAGAAAAAAAATTACAACGAAGAATCAATTTTTATTCGCAGATAATTAAAAATTTGATAGCTTAATGACAACCTCTCGCGTTATTTATCGAGCTCCCTGATGCGACACGCGCATAAAACAATGCTCAGAGTCATTCATCTGTGTAAGCATCAACCGTGACTTATTCCATTGAGTCTTTTCTGAAAGCGTTGAAGCGAAGCGGCGTTGCATTCATACATATACTTATTGCTAGTGAACACTTTTTAAATACATTGATTGAGAAAGCAATTTTGTACTGACAGCTGTAACACACATCCGAGCCATTCATTCAAGAAATACAATTTTTACAATGGATGCTTGTATGTATATATATGTTTTGAATTTTTACATAATTACAATATCTAACTAATCATTTAAATTCTAAAAATTGACATTACAGCGTTTATTTATGACTAACAAACCAAGTATTTACATATACATAATATATATATATATATATATATATATATATAACTCATCGATGCTAAATGTATAACATCAGAATTTCCACAATAATGTATGTATGTGAAATACATTTTTGCACTATTTAACACTTGGATAATATTCATATAAAATTAATTTTTATAAGTTCTACAAGTCTTTCTTATTACCCGTACAAGATTTGAATAAAATAGTCAAAATAAACAAACCTGTATTGTGTAATATACACCTGGTATTAAACGAATATTTGTATAAAAGTAGTACCCAATATTGAATTAAAAATGCTTTGTAACTAAAATTTACTGAGCAAATATGTACCTTCTTTTACATATAATCTACGTTTTAATAAAAAGTAGAGAGTAAGTACAAAACAAGCTTTTTACATGATATTATAAATTACTTTGTTTCTCATTCAAGTATTAATTTTAGAAGTAAAAAAGTAATATAAAAAATGACGGTAACTTAGAAAATGACTTTATCAGACTAGATTCAGTGTTAATAGTTATTCAATAATACTGCCATTATTAATCAACTCTAACTAGCATCCATTTGTATAAAAAGCTTATTATTATATCTAACACTTATCAGAAAATCCATAATAAATTACAATATTGTTTGATGCGTAACTGCATTTTTAAGCAAAAAGGCACTTTTTTAATACATGGCAGTGTCTAAGACTTTCTTATTTGTTTATATAAACAAATATAAATCTTTATATTGTTTACACTATTATTCTAGGGCTATATATATATATATATATATAGTGATTTCATTTCAGTTTTTAAATTGATAATCAAACGTTGTAAATGCTAGTTGTCTTCAGAACATTCTTTACTTTTTTATCATCATTAGTCGCTGCTTTCCATATCAATTCAAGATTGTCTTGAGTAGCACATTTCTCTCTTTGAAGTATTTGAATAAGATCTTCTTTTTGTCTAAGTAATTGTTTTAGTCGCTGTATCTCTCTTTGGTATTCATTTTTCATATGATCTACGTCTAATTCTTGAATTTTAAGATGCTTTTCAACAGAAGCAAGTTGTTCTTTAGCTCCCTCTTGGACCATCTTGTGTATGAAAAAATGAACCATTACATAAAATTAGAAGGCAATAAATTTATAACAAATAAATAAAAAATATTGCTTTATGAAGAAAATACTGATTAAATATTAGGTCATACCTTCAATTGATTTTTTAATGTTCCCATTCTGTGAGTAATATTATTTCCCAAATACTGTATATGTTCATTTTCTTTCTCCTTCTCTTCTATAAGCCTACTTAACTTATTTTTTTCTGCAGTAAGCTTTTCTTGTTTTTTCACTAATTCTTCACAATATAATGTAGTTTTATTCAGTTGCCTCTTGAAAGAATCACGAGAAACTTGAATCGATTGAAATGTGCTTTGCAAATGTTCCAATTTACTTTGTGTTCGCCTGAAAATAATTTATATTTATGTAAAATGATAAAAAAATTGATTCTAAACTACGGTATTTGTTTGCATGCATTATAAGGCTAACTTTAGATTTTTTTCCAGATTTCTTGCTTGGATTCTCAATTGATCGCGTTCTGCAGTAATGGTTATTAAATGTTTTTCATTTTCTGGTAAAATTTCTTCCAATTGTTTTATACGAGCGGATGATTTTTTCTTTTCAGATTCATACTGCTGCTTTAATTCCTCGAATAGTCGTTTACACTCATCAATAGCAGCATTATGTACTGATACAGGCAATGTTTTCTCTGAATTGTTTTTCAACTTTTCGTAGCCCTCATTTAAAATTTCATATTTCCCTTTCAAATTACTCAATTCTGTTTTACAGGCTAAGTATTCTTTATATAACTTATTATTATCTAGTGACATGGATTCCACTTTTTGTTCATAGACGGAATGAATCTCTTGAATTTTTTGCTTTTGAATAGTGGTTTGTTTGACTAGTAGGTCATTTTGTTCTTTTACTATAGCAGCATCCTTCTCAAGGGCTTTTGTCTCCTCCACATACTTATCATACTAATACATATGGTTGGTAAATAAAAATGTTTTCAATAAAATTTGAATATTTATTTTATATTATATGTATGAAAAGTGGTATACCTTAGCTCTCAAATTTTCGACTTCAATATGAAGATTTTCATTTTCACTTATGACATCTTTTAGTTTTCCACTAAATTCATCAATCTCCTTCTTGTATTTCTGTATCAAATGATCTTTTTCATTGATATTTTCTTGGTACGCATCCAGTAATGGTCCTAGTGCATGGAAATTTACTTTACCCCAGGCTTTCAAGATATTCTTGTTGTCAAAACTTGTTCCAACTTCATCTATAATATTTACAACAGTCTGATTATCTGTAGTTTGTCCTATAGTTCGTAATTTGTCCTGATATTTCTCAATTTCTACATTCAATCGATAAACCAAGTTTTTCAGTAAATTGACATCTTCATGAATTTGAATGTTTTCATTTTTAATCCTCTGTATAGTAGCTACAAAAGTATTACGTTCTTGTTCATTGTTTCTAATTATTAATATAGATTCTTCATGATGCATATGCAGTTGTCTGAATTCATTTTCTCGCTGAGCCAGAAGAACATTCACTTTATCTCGGTCAGTTTGTAGTTCGTGATAACTTTGTTGTAATTTATGATATTTTTTTTTAAGTTTAGCTAATAACTCATCTCTTTCTTTCACAACTGACAAATTATCTGTGTTAAAAAATTAATGTCAAATTATATATACTATAAATAATTCATATTAGATATTTATATGATCATTGTGACTTGCCTAAATCTACTTCTGTTCCTTCCACTTTAGCTGTAAGTAATTGATTTTCCTCAACCAGTCTTGCAATTTCTTTATGCAAGCAGCGCTTATTTTTATTCTTCAGCGATGCATTATCACCATCACAGTTATGAGATTGAGATTCTTTTAGTACAGATTTGGCCTTTGAAATACACTTTTTGTCAGAACTGTGTCTTCTTCGATGTGTTATTCCATGAATTGGCTCCAGTCCCCTATCATTAGATAAACTTCGATGTCTGCCATGCTATAACATTTTATGAATTTAATTTCTGTAAATATTTATAAATACAACGAAAATTTTCTTGTAGATAAGTGTATAATTTATTTTATTTTATAAAAAATATTCAAATTATGCAAACATGTATATTAGCAAGTATACTCACCTTTTTTCTTCTAGTTTTAATTAAACCACTAGTTCCAGCAGTACCAAAAAAATAGGACATGACTTAAAAAATGACACACGTACTTGTAAAAAAATAACTTAAATATACATGTTGTTATAATAATAAATAAAAAAACGCAAGACTCTGATTATAGGAGATATTAACTTGTATGTTATATATACACCTTAGTTGTTAACATGATGCTAAGGTTAAGTTCTACGATTTGTTTTCATTCATTGGCGCCATGGGAACTTTTATCAAAATAAATCGCAATCCGCCATCATGAACGAAAAACGCGGGATGGTTTGAATATTATTTTTATGTAACACTTTTTAAGTCACTTGAAAATGTTTTAAATATTAAAAAAAACTTTAAGCTAAATAAAAATTTATTACACAGTCATTGTAAGAGCTGAATATTATACGAGTTAGTTTCCATAAATATGATCGAACTAAGAAGTTCTATAAATTTGATTATTATTTACGTTTCAACGAAGTAATATAATCGTTAAGTATAAGCTTTTAAGCAGTTTTCATTATCTTTATTGGGTGAAAAATATGTTGATCAATTACTAGGTATATGTTGACGTATACTGGTGATTTCCTCATAGTTGACTATGCATATATAACTTGCACGTGTTCGAACGATGAATATTTTACAATTCTTTGTCATAAATACAGAGTTTCTAAAAGAAATTTACGTTGGTACTAAATTTTTTTACCCAACTATAATTTGTTAAAGATAAAAGTCCTACTGAATTATGTACGCGTTCATCATCTGCTCACAAATCATATAACATTAATTCTAAGATTGTTTTCCAGATATAAAATTAAGTAATTTTAAAGATGAAGCGCAATATGTTTTTTCATATCTATTTTAAGAGCGATGCAATTTTAAATATCTTGTGTCAAGTATTTTGGCATCAGGAAAGATGTATATAATTATAATGAGAAATGAATTAAAACTAAATTTTGTTAACGAACTGATATCTCTGTACAAACAAAATATGCATAAATTTCAGCATAATTTTCAGAGTTGTAGATGCAGATATAGTTATTATATACGTTTCTAAACTTATAATGCAGCAGTGACGGATTCAAGGAGGGGCTAGGGGGGGGGGGGGCTATAGCCCTGGGCCCCACCTTGAGGGGGGCCCCGCGGACTCGAATCAAAATAAATTTTTTTAAACCTGTTTCAAACAATTTTGAACAAAAGTGAAATGTTTTCCAAGCGTACGTCATAAATGCTAAATCCAAAACCACTAAATGCTCAATCCAAAAACCCGAGGTCCTCAAACCCACCTACCCCATGCGCAGCGGGTTCTAAAATATACGAAGTAAATATTAAATTCTAAATTATATTAAATTCACCTACACTACGTACCTACATACGCCAAAGCCAAAACCCACATACCCAAATCCCACCTACCCCACGTATAGCGAGTCAGTAAGTTGCAAATAGTTACAAAATACAAATATAAGAATGTTAATGTTAAACTCTTCTTAAACCCATACCTACCTTACTTGCAGCAACAACTTATTGTTTATTTTTTAACATAATTAATTCGCATACTAAACTGCAACCCTACAGCCTAGCCCAAGTTTAGAAACGTATTTCGCACAAAAATAAAAGTTTGTCGTCTATTTCGAATATGGATTTATGTTTTATTATTTTTCTTTTATAAATTATATTATATTTTATATGAAAAATGTTTCTTTTTTTATGGACATTTGTAACATAAGAAACCGCTGCCAATTCTTTGGCACGTAGCTTCCTTCAACCTTATGTATCGCTTTAATATCTAAATTGTTTTTACTTCATATATAATTCTATAAAGTTTTTGTGCTTTTTCGTTTGATGGATAAAATTATTTCGAAATAATTATATTACATAATCAATGCGTAACTGAAAATATTGTTTTTAACGATTTAATAAAACAAAAAACAGAAAAAAACTAGCCGATAATCATGATGGTATAACGAAAAGTTCAAAATTTAATTTCCGAGATATAATGATAAGGATATAGTTCGCAGAACGTATCTAAAATCACCAGTGATCGAAAAATCGCCATGAATATACGCACATGCGTAACTGAAAATCTTATTTTTAACGAATTAATAAAACAAAAACAGCAAAAAACGAGTCTAAGTATAGATTTAATCCATTATGGAACGAGATCGAAGCGATACAGTTTTCAGTATATAGAGTATACAGAGTAAGAAAACAAATTTTGAAGCTTAATATCTTAAAAACTAACTGGTATCATAAACAACCTAAAGAAGAGATAAAGGTGCTATATAATGCTAACTAAATCCAAATTTTAAATTGATTATTGCCTTTTTACTCCAGTTATCGCGTCACGTAGAAAAATATTTTTTTCAATTTTTGATGTTTTTCTCAGGATCTGCCCCATGAAATGACTTAAAATTTAAGTGGTATATAGTTCCAATGACCTTCAATAATCATATATTTTTTTACAATGATTTGCTATTTAGTTTTCGAGTTATAACGATTTAAAAAAATTGCACTGTATGGTGTATAATAAAAGAACGACGAACGATAATATAAATTTTTCACGGTAAAAACATAGGCAATTTTATTCTCTTTCAGGTACATATTAAGCAATTTACTTTTATTAACTTTTCCGATAACTTTGTTGGCAAAAACTGAAATCTCAAAACTAAAAAATCACTATAAAAAAAAAACGCGTATATAAATTGTAAAAACGGACTTTCGTCCCACTATCTTCTAGCAAAAACAAAGAAAATGAGACTTGGTGGGTTAAAATCCACCAAGTAGAAGCTGAGAAACAGGCGTATACATACGCACACACACACACACACACACACACACACACATACATCCGTACGGACATTTTCTAAAAACACCATTTTTCGACTAAAAATTCATCAAAACACACTTCCCACATGTTTTTACACAAACTCCAAAAATTACTATTACAAGGCTTCCTTAGGAAGGAAGCAAAAAAGTTATAACCTTTTGAAATTTCATGATACTATCTTTAATTGTTGTTTTTATACCAAACTTACAGTCAAGAACTCAAATTTGACATGGTTGAAAAGAAAGATTTTCAGCCTATAAAGCGTATAAGCCTTAGTAGTATAAATAAAATAAAATAAAATAATAAAAATTTAGCATTTACTTCTTATATTTGTAACTCGCTGTGCGTTGGTTTAGTGTTTATTTTTTGTTTGTTGCTCGCTTCACGAGGTGGGTTTGAGGTTTTTGGGTTAAGCGTTTACGTTTTATGTTTGTTACTTGCTGTTTGCTGGAGTACGTGAGTTTGGGGGTTTCGGGAGCAGCGTTTACATTTTATGTTTGTTAATCACTATGCGTGGGGTAGGGTAGGTTTGAGATTTTTGGGTTTAGCGTTTATGTATTATGTTTATTACTCACTGTGCGTGGGGCAGGTGGGTTCAATAGTTTCTTGGATGACCTTTTTTTGCTCCAAAAATATATGTAATGGTCGCCCCCTCTAAAGACCGCCTCTGGATCTGCCCCTGCGATTTAGTGAGGTCCTTGTAATACATCATTGAAATGATATTTATATAAAGTATTATATCTATACTCAAATAATAAAGGTAATTTTGGTTAACTTATTTTCTTTGGAAAACATTTTACTCTTGATGTTTAAATTTTTTATATATTTGATAAATCGCCTTTTTCGCTGTCCTTAAGTGGGCCCCTTCTCGTTTTTAGCCCCGGGCCCCATAAAGTTCAAATTCGCCCCCTCAAAATAATTAAAGATATTTCATGGTGGAAATAGTCATCAATGACTGTTCAAAATTCACCTATTTAGTTCACTTAAACTTTCAGAACTTTAACGAAAAATTTTTTTGTAAAATCAAACAAATCTACATTGTATGATATACCTTTTGTTTAAAATATAGAATAAATGTGTTTGAGAGCGCAAAAATAATATTTTAACGATAAACATATGCTTTTGTAATAACAGTTAAATTGATGGACGCGGATTGAAAAAACATTTCATATATACAAATTAGCTGCTATGTACATACTTTACCTTTTACAAACATGCATGAACGCGTTAAAATTGTTTGCTCAATATTGCGAACTATATATAATTAGTAACAGTAGTATAAGATTAGATTGTAATAACAGGTCAATAATAATAGCGAAGTCGAAAAACCGATAATTTTATATTGTTCCCTTGAGAAATATGTTTATATCGTAGTGCAATTGGACAGTAATTATTTTATTTAGCAAATTCGCGTTATTCTTGAAAAAGACGAAACGCGCAGGTAGAGGGGTTATCTGTACATTATGCGCGTGTGTTATCAGTAAAATATACCGAGTTGGGAATCATTTATATAGGTGTTGTAAAATTAAGCATGCGATTTAGTACGCAAGTGTTGAAAAGTGACGCTGCCGAGTAGGCGTACGCGTCAAGTTTTCCCCTGTAGCCATGGCGCGTGAGTATTTTTCTCTCTTATCGGAGAATAAAATCTAGTCAAACTTGAGTTGAATTCGCGCGAACGACGACCCTGAAAAATTACCTTATTTTTTCAAGTAAAACGGCACGAATTAAAAATTGTATTATTTTTTTTTTCCACGTGGCAAACTTCCTTGTTAGACGCGCGCGTGTTCGCGTACACGTCGTACTGCCGAAAACATCGTGAGCGACGTATTTACTTTTCATTGTCATAAATCCAGTTTAAATTGTGCAGAGGTCATGAGCGTAAGATATGACTTAATTTACTCGATGGATTTCACATGTTTCTACAAAAGTGAGGTTCTCTCTCTCTCTCTCTCTCTCTCTCTCTCTCTCTCTCTCTCTCTCTCTCTCTCTCTTTTTGTTCACGATTTTAATCCGCACCGTTTGGCAACCGCGATAATAAAAACCACTGAATCATTGTCTATTCGGGACATTCCTCTTTTTGAAACGCTCCCGATATGCCATGGTTTTTATCAGCTCTTTGAGTAAGAAATTTGAATTTCTAGTCGGGATGTATAAAGTTTGAACATATTTTCTGAGCGACATTTCATTGTATTGTACACCTGTTTAATTTGAGAATTACATGGAGATCAAACGTTTACAGAGGTCTGCTGCTTGTTCGGTCTGTTGCTGCTGCTGTTCAGCTTCGAGGTGTCCGATGCCGTCGATGCCAACTGCGACTTTCTGCAGAAACTGGAGCTCGGCAAATCCTACTACATAACTAATCCAAATTACCCAAACAGCTACACGGCATCTCGCTCTTGCCGCTGGCATGCCACTAGTGACACTCGAGTTAGGATCACCTGCAATGAGTTCAACATCCCAGCTGTGAGTTTTCGTTTTTTTTTCAATTTTAACTTACTTGAAAATTTCGTTCAAGTTTTCAAGTTTCTTGGAACGCAGAAAAAGTGTACCTACGTCTTTTCACATACTGTGGAGTTTCGTCAAATACTATATATGAATGCGATATTGTACACAATCAACTAATACATCTTTTTTTTCCGATAAAAATTATTCCATTAGAGTCCGAATTGCGAGGCCGATACCTTCAATGTGTATACGGACCCCGTATCGGGCCCACGTAGATATTGCGGCAGTGGCGACTTCAGCAGGGATTCGACTGGTAAAGAGATGATCATCACGCTGACAAGCGCGCCCAATTCAAGGGGAGGTACATTCAGGTGTTTTTTCGAAGCTATCGAAGAGGAAGAATGCAGATGCGGATGGAAGAAGCCGGTGAGATATTTTGACAAAATAATTATTTACACTGGGATCAATCCAATATTTTACTGTACTTCGATGCTAAACAGCAGTCTTTGAAAATATTTAGCTGGGTTAACTTTGAGGAAATTAAATTTTGACGATTATAATTTTTTGTACCTTCCCGCGTGAAAAGATACATTTATTTTTAAAAACTTTGCATTTCTTGTAGGTATTATTTATTCGGAAACTGTAGGCCTGATCTGGGTCTTCTCGGCTGTCAATCCTAAGAAAAATGGAAGTTATGGGACAAAATCATACAAAAATTTAAACTTGCTCGACTCAATTAAAAATTTAATAAGTATAGCCTAGTAAGAAAGATTGAACGATTTTTTTTTTTCGAAAAATTGGAAAGGTATTGTTGGTAAACTGCATTTAGACATATGGGAATTACAATATGTACTGTGTGTGAAGCATCTGAATTCGAGCTGGCGAAATTTGAATATTAGCTTAGGGCCGCTTATAATTCATGAAATTCAATTCAACATGATCGCTGTTTGGGGGAGTGCTATTTGCTTGTCGCTTTGCAAAGATAATTATAAACGACTGCTTCATATAAAATGAGCGCTAATATTCATCGATACAGAAAATTATTTCTTTTGAAAGAAGTAATTTGCATTCTCAATACTTTTCATACACAATTACGTAATTGCTCCAAACTTTCCGATCAGGATTGATAGTCGAAGAGAGAAGGATCATGCTTACGTTTCCGCATAAATAATTACTTAATTTTTCGCAGCGAATGTCAAGAAAGGTATTGCATTTAGAAAACTGTACTATGATTATTGAATTTATTGGCAAATTAAGAATAAAAACAAGTTCATTCATCACTGAGCGTTTTCAAATTTGCTTTTATAGAGCTAGGGGGCCGAATAAAAGGCCAGCTTCGACCGATCATACTATAATATGCATCGCGCTTTGCTTTTTACAGACTAAAATAGTAGGCGGTCGAGAAACTGACATCAATGAGTATCCCATGATGGCGGGAATCATCAACGTTCCCATCCAGCAAGTCTATTGTGGCGGTACAATCATATCGCCCAAGCACATTCTTACCGCTGCTCACTGTTTGAACAAACTCGCGGTAAATGACTTGGGAATTCTCGTTGGGGATCACGACCTCACTACCGGTAATGTATGCTCCAATTAATTATGGCGTACGATTTCGTGTAAAAAAATCTTCATCGCTTTTCTCTCTCATGTTTCTCAACAGGCTCAGAAACGAATGCAACGAAATTGTACCGGGCCGCCAGTTACGTAATACACCCCTCGTATGTTTCGAACAAAAAGGATTACGACATAGCTGTCATTACAATTGCCGGCACAATCACTTACACGAACGAAGTTGGTCCAGCTTGTCTGCCATTCCAGCATTATTTAGACAGCTTCGGCGGTTCCTTCGTCGACGTGCTAGGTACGTTTTGCTAAAATATGGGCTTACGATACGTGCGTACGTGGTATACAATAAAAGGACCTTGAAAGATTAAAAGCAGGTAAAAAATCAATGTAGGTCATCAAGCATCCCACACGCTGCAACCTTATACTATAGCTGCGACTTCATCCTTAATAATTTTGATTTATATTATTATACAATTGTTGAATCCAGAATTGAAAGTAGCGCAGATTAAAAAAAAAATTGTAAGCTATGAAATATCGCTTTAAAAAATGCGTTGACTTTCAGGCTGGGGAAGTACCGAATTCGCCGGTGCGCCGTCGAATACTCTACAAAAGGTCAGGCTCAGCATCACAAACTTTTTGTCCTGCAAGAGCTACTTCCAGAATCTCGAGTACAGGCAAATATGTACATATGCCGAAGGAAAGGACGCTTGTCAGGTGAATATTTTGTTCAGTTTTGGGATGTTACAATTTTGAACGCACGAGCAACGCATTATAACTATGAACATTTTAAATTTGACGCAGTAAGTCATAAACGATAATTTTAATTTGCAGTTTGATAGTGGCGGTCCTGTCCTGTGGCAAAATCCAACAACTCGAAGGCTCGTACTCGTCGGTATTATCAGCTACGGCAGTTTTTGCGCAAGTGAGGAGCCCGCAGTAAACACCAGAGTTGGCTCGTTTGTTGATTGGATAACCTCGGTGACAACAGGTAAATATATATATACTCAGGCTTAAAGTGTATTCTAACTACTATTTATAATATGTTTCAATTTACAAGACAATGATTATTGTGTTTATCGTTTCAGGAGCATCGTATTGTCAAAATGAGTGATATATATAAGTTCCTTGAAAATTAGATTTTGCATTCGTTATTCAACCATGTAGTGTAAACTACGTAATCATATAATCATCTTTTAGTCATTAAAAATAAAACACAAGTTATTGAAACTCTGAATTTTTATTTATTTTAAATTTTAACAAGAAAAATATACCTCTCTTAACTAACTAATCTCTCTATGTTGACGAAGTGAAATGATATTTTACATTTTTCGATGAGCACCATTTACATATACATTTATAATAATTTATAAGGGATTAAGACTGCCAATAGAGGGCAATCCTACCTAAAAGTTTCGATCGCTCCATCTTGAAGGAGTTCTATTTGTCATCTGATTGGTCAGTTAAAAAAGGCGCGTTTGCTGTTTGATTTTGAATAGATATTAGGATGGATTCTTATTATATTCAAATATTTCTGATATTTAGAATTTTACGACTTTGGGTAGTGCACGACATATGATAATCTATAAAACTTTTATGTTTCAATTTCTAACCTCAAAAAGTTAAAATTGAGAAAATATGAAATAAAGCAGTTTTGGACTGACCGTTTCGCGAGTCCTTTCGTCATCTCACCATTCTCACCGCCTAAATTCTTCCTGTATCTGGCAGGTGAAAATAGGTGGCGCATGGACACTTTTTCATTTCCCTCATAACGATATGCGCGCCGAGTGTAGATATACTTAGTATAGTGTGTCACCAATGCTAAATCTTGTTTGGTCTGCTTCTTCCGCAGCCGCTCATGCTATAACTGCGCGCGAAGCGCGTTTAAAGTCTCTAGTAATTGTAAATTACAGGTGTGGCCTGTAGAATCAGAAAAATGGTTGAGGATATTCCTGTTGTGCAATATTTTTTCTATGTTTTGAAATTCCTTTACCTCTGAAGACTATACGATTTTTTTCATTTTTGTGAGATTTATGCGCATTATAATTACACGAATCAACTAAAATCTAATGCTTAGCTTATTATATATCTTTTAATGAAATTTTCGGTTTACATCTGATAACAATATAACGATGATAATTTGTAATAGAGCCTACTAATATTAATATATAGTGTTGCTGAAACTAGTGGACTCAATTATTATTATTTTTATTATTATTATTACTCAATTATTATTTTTATTACTGCAAAGTATAGGAAAATATCGGTCATATATTTATCAAGCATTTTTCAAGATAAATCTTGAAAAGAAGAAATCTATGTCTTTGACCAGTAGTCGAGTATGTACGCAGTAAAAAACAGTTAAAAGAAATATATTTTACCAAACGACGTTCGCGAATTCCGTTCGATTATAGGTATACTATATTTTTTGGCCCAGTACCAAGGCTGAAATTAGGAATTTACCGACCGGAGCCGCACTCAGAAAAAAGTCCTGTTGAGGAAAAATGAATCTTTTTGACTCAAAAGGATAATAATCTTAAATATGTCCCCAAGCGGCACTCCGTTTGATTCAACAGGAAAATAATCTTCTCGCAAGAAAAATAATTCTATTTCCCCGAATAGGAATCAGTTTGCCACAAGAGTAAAAAATTTTGCTTCTAATAGATAATAAGTTTGAAACAAAATGATTCCTTTTGAGGGAAAAGGAAAATCTTTTCACCATCAAAATTTTATTGCTAAAAAATATTGTGATTCTTACCCGAAAACGATTCCTCTTGAGTCAAATGAATCGTTTCTTGTGGTAAGAGGATATGTTCTTTTTTGAGCCTTTTTGTAAAATTACTCGAAAATGATTCTTTTTGAATCAAGAGGATTCTTCTTGGTGAAAGATGAAAATGGCATTTTTAAGCGAACATGGTACTTAAAATGAAAAGGAAAATCCTCTTGGTTCAAAAAAATTAATTCTTGAGTTAATATTTTTCTTCTGGAATCAAAATGAATTTCCTTTCGAATCAAAACGATTTAGACAAGAGGAAAATCCTCTTGCTTCGAACAGGCCATTTTTCTGAGTGCGCGGTTGGAAATTCCTATATGTTAGGCAGAAAGTTTTCCTCCTATAATAGTTGCATTTTATAATTATTTAAATTTGTTTTCATATAACGTGTGTATCAAAAAATTAGAGCGAAAATCAAGTTTTTTCAAACGTTTCCGAGCAGCGGAGCGAAAATACTCACTTTTGCGCAGCTAATTACCTCCATCTCCCCACATTCACAAGTGCATACGCACACATACAAACAAACTTGCGGGTCCAAAATTCTCGCTTGAAAATGATAGTTGAATTGATGGTCACCCCGAACGAGAGAGCACTTCGTAAGTATTAAAAATGCTGTAGTTGGTGTCAGATGATCGCATTATTTTCTTTGATGGTAATATTTTATAGTTGTAGCTATTACAACTCATTATTTTATTTAGACTTTAAAAAATAAATAACACTTTTATTTCTGTACTATATATGAAATAGAGTGCCTGATGAATGAATATACGTGATGGGACCTTTTGCGAGGTAGTCGATTGCTCACTGTAGCAAGTTTCCCGCATCGTATTAAAGGCACTTCCCATTAATAAAGTTACCTTGATCTCACACGTGTTTTATCCGCGCGCCCTATTTTTCAAAGCTTTTGGATTAGCCAGCAAAAAGATCGATTCCCGTAACCTACAACGTATTTCAAGAAGCTTTTCACGGATTACATCATAATTACGATATATAATAATAAAATATAAAGTGCACGTGCATAAAATTTGGAAAAGCTGCAAAGATGAGGTGAAATGGAAACCATAATTAATATAAATGTATAATAATACAGCATAATAATTAGCGAAGAATCCAGTGTCGAAGCTCAAGTGGCTTATTTATACGCAGTATTGTGTACTCTCTCGTAGCTGACTTTGGTAAATGTAAGCTGCATTTAATAATTGAACAAGTGCATAACCGGCGATGGTAGATGCATCGACGGCGGCAGGGGTCGTGAAACCGCTCGAGTGTACTCGAAGTAAATTGTATGGCACACGTATGGCGAGTCAGCTATTATATCCCCTTACGGAATCATCGAAAATTATTGCGACCTTCTGCGCGTACTTCAGGCTTCTTGTGTTCCGTGTGGACGTTGTTCCACAAGTGCGCGCATTGAACGAATCTGTGTGACCTTCTCTTACGTAAACTCTCCGTAACAAATAAAGTACTTGCGCTGCAGAGCTGATAATGCGTCTCGTATCTTGTTTGGAGTACCGCTGCACGGTTGCAAGATGATAATGGCGGTGTCCCGCAGTTTCCCTGCGCGCGCGCCCATCCCGCTATGCGACACCTTGCAGAACGATCCTGTGACGGCATAAATCAGCGGCAGAGATGTATGAACAATAATTATACCCACGCGGAATCGAGCGTATATCCAACAGCGCGAGCGAAAAAAATCGGAATTCCCGAATTTGGGAGAAACCCGTAGTTGTGCGTGTTTTCGCGTGAAATATATAGGTTCGGGACCCTCGTTCAAGAGGATATAGCTTTACCCGCAGTGTGTTGTATCTTATAAGTGTATCGTATATGAGGAAATCTATACGCAAATCGGTAACTTTTTGGGGTCGCGAAATGGCAAATTTTCAAAAAGCGAGCACACCTTTCCCTAACAGCACACAACGTTTTTAAAACGTTTTAAAAACGTGAAAAATGTCCGAAATTTATATAACGTTTTTATAACGTTTTTAAAACTTAAAAACTTATAACGTTTATAAGACGTTACTATAGTTTTAAATAAAAATTATATAAACAATCATAAACAAATGTTTAAATAACATTGAAATGGGGAGTGGTTACCAAAATTGGTTACCAAAACATTTTTCACGTTTTTAAAACGTTTTTAAAACGTTATTAAAACTTAAAAAAGAACGTTACAAAGTTTGTGAAAAAACGTTGTAAAAACGTTTTAAAAACGCTGTGTGCTGTTAGGGTTCTAACTTGGTTTATCTTGTTCATTATATCATAAAATGTACAAAAAGTCAGTGGAACATGAGAAAACTGCTTTGTGACACTGTTTTTTCGGCCCTTTAAATTTAACCAAAAATAGCCATTGTTCAATGGCATGTACTTAATTTCTGAAGGTGCAAACGGAAAATTCAGATTACTAGGATGAAAGAACGGTAAAAGAGCTTTAATTTAAAAAAAAAATGCGCTGAAAATGCTTGATTTGGTCAAAAGTTGTCTAGAATTGAAAATATGGAAAAATCACGAAAAAATGTACGAATTTCTATTTTCTTGACTCCGAAAAATCCTCAAATTTTCCCCGAAAAGACCCCAAAAAGTGACCGATTTGCGTAGATTTCCTCATATATCCCGGGTGTCCTGACATTTTCTCGGTGAAAAGAGACTTGTATTAATACAGATGACGCTGGACATTCAGATAAAAACTTTTAAAAGTGTATATAAATTCGCTCCATTCGCATACAATTTCGAGCAACTTAATTAGGTCAGTATCGCGAAGCGCAATAACGTGCGCAATAAGAGCTCTAATGCGGTCGAATAGATATATATATAATATGCGCTGGACGCATAGAGCACCTCAAAGAAGCCCTGAAATTAGCATAGCTATCTGGAAAATTGAAACGCACATCAGGAAGTAGAGGACGGATTTGCATAAGCGCAAAAAAGTAGTGGCACTGCATATAAGTATAGCTACGGCAATATTGTTATATACTTATATAGCTGGCGCGAGCGTTTTCTTTACCAGTGGTCGGGACGGAAGCGAGCGGCCGCGCAGTAGGGGTTGAACAGCAGAAGCTCCCGCAGTGAAAACCACCGCGGTGTGGGAGCCGAATCGCTCGCGCGTGTGTGACTACTGTGAGTAGTGCGAGGACAGCTTACAGCTACTAGAAGGAGCTTGCTCGAGCGTGCATTATTATTACTTATTATACATTAGGAGTCGCACCGCGAGGATCGCTCGTCGAGTCGTCGAGGTTACGAGCGCGCATGCTCTCTCCGAAATATACCTAACGGCGGGCCGAGCATGTGTGCGTGTACAGCGTAAGAGGGAGCGAGGCGTGCGCAAAGCGCGAGAGCCGCGCGCGTCACAACCCCTGCGCTCGGCACTGCTCGCGGCAGTCCAGCAGTCAGTCCGCCGCCGAGCAAGCTTCGAGAGCGACGTGCACGCGCTTCGCATACCTCACGTTATCGACGCTCGAACTTGTAGCCAGTCCTCCGCAGAGTCGAGCTTTCCCGTGCAGATCGCTCTGGTCCAGCGGAGCAGTCTGGCCGCGCGCCCCAGGAGCCGAGTGCCCAAAGCTGGTATACATGGGTCCTAAACCCGCGAGACCGGCCCACATTCACAGCGACTACAACACGAGCCTCTTCTACAACCTCAAGAGCATCAAGTTCAAGTAGACGCAGCCGCGACCCAGCATTGGCATCGTCAGCAGCAGCAGCAGCAGCAGCAGCAGCAGCAGCAGCGAATCGAGCTCAGCGTTCTCGTCGTCAAGAAGCTACTCGCGCCGCCGGCTCGCGAGGCGTCCCCTCGCCGCTGATCGATCCGCGGCCGCCAACAGCAGCAGCAGCAGCGCAGCCCAGCATCACCCGAGCAGCGAATTGTACCACTTGCGTACGAGCGAGTGCGAGCGTCTGGAGAATGGTGGTAAAGCCGGAGGTAGTCGGGGCGACTACTGGCAGCGCGAGGAACGGCCACGAGCTCGCGCCCCTGACCGAGGAGCGCGCCTTCAGCCAGCAGAGCGCGGTCTCCTCCAACGCCGGGCCGCACAACGTCACCATCGTCGTCGCCGGGAACAGCGGCAGCAGCAACGCCGACAATGACGCCGCGAGCGATGCCCTCCAGCAGCCCGAGCCCAAGCAAGAGAACCGCGCCGAGTGGAGCGGCAAGATGCAGTTCTTCCTCAGCATCATCGGCTACAGCGTCGGCCTCGGCAATATCTGGAGATTCCCCTACCTGTGCCAACAGAACGGCGGCGGTGAGTTCTATATTATTGCCTCTTGACCTTCTTCTCCTCGGCTTGCATCCTTGCACTTTTTCCGTCCCCAATTGGTTCAAGGCTCGTATTATATCTATAATATCGTATCTATAATAGCTGCTCTGCGCGCGCGGCCTCATTCGCAGCTATTCCCTTGTATACCGCGCCGCGCTCGCCTAATCGTCTGCTTACGGCGCCGCTAATCGCTCCCCGTTCGGCCCGTTCGCCTTTTGTTGTAAACGAGGTTGTAAACACGCAATCACGGACGAGATCACGGATCCGCGTAGACGTGCTCTCGGCCCGTCGGATCCGGCCTCGTCGTGCCCAACGCGGAAAACATCTTCCCCCGATGCATTATTCGGGTTAACGGAAATTTACCCACGTGCTTCACGGAATCTTTATTTGGGCCAAGGTCACCGAACACGCACGTATCATACTTCTCTCTTTTCACTCGCCCCTTCTTCTGCGCTGCGGTGACGGCCCCTAATACACGTCCATGCGCGCACAGGGAAGCCCGTCGGAAATTACTTTTCTTTCCATCACAAAGATTCTCATCGAACCCTCATTAGAGCGGAGGCATTTTTTCTCTTCGATACACGCGTCGAATATTCAGCTGAGCACTGACGCGCATCAGTATCGGACAAATAAATTTGCCCCTCCACGACGACGACGAGACACACAAGAAGCTCGAATATCGTATTCATGCGACTATAGGATTTTTAACGCGCCGGAAAATCCTAAGCGTATCATTGGAGAACTACTTGGATCGCTACACCGCGCGTAGGTGCTTTTCTATTTTTGAGTAGAAGCCTGCGCGCTCGCGCGCGCGATCTAAAATTAGACCGATGCGAGAATTTTTTCCGCCTTCGAGCCTTGCACTTGCCCCATTTTCCGGTTCGATGCTCCAAGCTATATTTGCAGCCATTTTTATGACACACGATCGGTCGATTTCTTTTTCGTAAACAATGCTTGAAACGCGCGACTCGCAGTAGCACTCTGCAGTCGGCAGCGCTGGTTTATTTACCGCAGATGTCAAGCCGGATTAATCGAGGCTCGTGAACAAGGGTCTGTACAACAAGTAATTTTGAAGTCGACCTTCGATCTTGACGTTTTCGGGCGCGATCAGAATTCAGTAGTTGTTGACACCGCGTCGCGCAGGTTTGGCCGCCCACGCAAACAGCAGAGGCGGAAAAGGGTAAAGCGAGGCGAGTTGCCGACCTTCCACCAGTACGTCGGTATTGATCTAGGCTCCCGCGACCAATTGTTTATCTGTCCGTGTGTGCGAGGATGTACCTAATATGTATATACACGAAAGACAGGTGAACGCAAAGACGAGGGCCGGATGACGAGTCACGCAAAAAGAGGAGCGCGGTTACGTCAATGAAAGCAGCGCCGGAATTCAAATCGATGCTGCGCAAATGGCGCGTCATTAATGCCTATACGTGTGCTCCTGAAATAGCGCACAGATTTAGGTGTAATATGTGGACAACGCAAAGTGCATGCGCGTGGGTACACTCCGTCCGTATAGCTATAGTTGCGCTCTGATAGGTGACGTAAAAGCGGCGGCATAAAAGCGCTAGAGCGCGATTGAATGGGTTCTGACCACCGCGAGACGCATCGGCCACGATGCGTTATCGTTGTTTATAACTATATGTTTTACTACGCTGGGGAGTAACCTGGTCGCTCGCGAATATTACTTGTAGACCAAACTGCCGAAGAAGGGTATACGTGCAGGTAGATGCATGTGCGGGCGGACTTGAGGAGCATGACCTAGATATAGATTGCGACGCCCGCTGCTCTACCTATCGATCCCCCGCGAATTCAGCTATATACCGATTCATGGCTCAATTACTCTATTACCCCTTGGGATGTATTTATTCTCTGTACGAGTGAGAGCGCTTAACTCGATTGCGCACTCCGTCCTTATGATACGCCTGAGCCTACTTGCGCGCATTAGCTTTGATACTTCCTTGCTGGGCAAGTGCATAATCGTGTAGGCTTTTTTTT
Organism: Pteromalus puparum; assembly: GCA_012977825.3. Classification (NCBI taxonomy): domain Eukaryota; kingdom Metazoa; phylum Arthropoda; class Insecta; order Hymenoptera; family Pteromalidae; genus Pteromalus; species Pteromalus puparum. The sequence goes on along the minus strand of CM053171.1, from coordinate 8,002,665 downwards.
CGAAAATTCGTCGCAATATTGATTATCGAGAAGTATAGGCTGTACCTATACACTGTGACTAGCAAATGCGCTTTACGTGCAATCGCGCTCTTCGTGACCTTATAACATATAGGTATACGTACTATCGACTGCGAGCATGATTACAGTATAACTTTAACTTTGCGAGTCGGAAAGCGATCCCAATCTCCCGAGCAATCAGAAGAGCGAGTATTACAAGAATACTTTCTGCATTCCAACCGCGAGTGCGGGACGTTAAGTTTCTTTTCCTTATATAATTATGGTTTCTCGACGAGCGAAGCTCCTCGAAAACTGCACGCGACGCTTGCGTTAGAAGGACTGCACTGCGTTCTCGCATATTAGCGAATAACATGCAGTATGCAGCAGCATAAAAAATTAAGGCGATCGATAACGCTGTTTTGCATCCGAGGCATCTGCACAGCCCGCGAGCAGGGAATGATCAACAATTATTATGCACGCGCGTTGAGAGTTCCATAAAGCATGTGTCGAATTGCCGGGTGTATGTATATGGGGTGGTCGCACAGGCTTGGCTTGGGGGGGATTTTTAGCCCGGCAAAAGGAGCCCCCGGGCCCCGAGCAGTATACACAGGAGCGAGGCCGCCGCGTACAGCGAATCTTGGCTCTCAATGGAAATTTCCTCTCGGCCGGGACACAACGCGCGGCCGATCGATTTTCCCGGCGCGAGCGTGCGCGCGCGCGCGGTCGAGGCAACCACGTGACTGTCGAGCCATGTGCTCTCGCGTTGCGCTTGTATACTTGATACATAATCGTACGTAGGTATCTTGTATACACGTCGTGCTGATGTAGCTGAATCAGGGCTAGCTGTCGCGATGCCGCTGACACTCTTCACCCTTTTCCGCCTTATTTCTCGCTCCGGATCTCGCGGCGAGTAGAGGCAATCTCGCTGGATCCACGTGAGCTCCTTGAACGCAAATGCGGATGTTCGAGGAAATCGGGGCTGTACTCGCACGGCGCAATAATTCCAAGTCGCGGCGCGCGACAGTAGCAAAAGAGCAAGTGCTCTCGCGGTGTCTCCTGCTCCGAGCGTACGGACGTTAGGGCCGATCAATACGAGACACTCTGCAGGCTCACCGCCGCACACAGTCCTCGATACTTATATAATAGATGGATTTTGTGCATCTACTCTACTGCCGCTCTGCGCGATGCTTGTGTATTGTACACATTGTACACATTGTACCTCCTAGAGCTACAGCGAATAAGCGAATAGACGTTAGCTTCCCAAGCCATTTTTTTCCTTTTATCGTCAGCTTCATCACCAATACACGCCAGGTAAGCATCTCAGGCCGCTCAGGCGCGAAACGCTCACGCCGTCTACCAGCTGGTTTTTTAAACTTTGGGGTCGTAGCGACTTGCATCACTTGCATCCAAGCATATGTAAAGTCGAAACGGTTTTTACGTAAAATGGTGTGTTATTCGTATGATTCAATCTTTATAATAATCAAATCTGGATGTTAGCTAACCGATTTAAACATTTTTACACTAGCAAACTTTATTTCGCGTTTACACCTCGGTTTACACATGGTGTATATCTAAGGTATATACAACTACTCTCTCGCACGACCCCGAAGTTTTAAAATAGGCGGCGCTTTCGGCGGTGTTTACCTATAGCGTATACCGGTATCATCGATTTTCGGTGGATAAACAAATTTCAAAACTCAACTTTTGTGAATACGACTATCATCGACTGCATCGACAGAGCTGTAAGAGGAGCCATATATATCCATCTATAAAAGGGAGACAGCGATTAGTATCGAATTGAAGCTCTAAAGCTAAATTCAGAGCGTTATCAAAAACAGTCGAAAAGGTTATAGTGCCTTTGTGTAGAATCTAGTTACCTGTAAAAAGAGAAATTAATGCGTTAACAGCTTGCTCAGGGTAATAAAAGTTTATACGTATATAAATTAACACACGATTCGCGAGTACATGCCAATCCTCAATCTCCTTATCGCTTATATACTGTCTATATGAGCGACGCGACGTCAAAGTATCTGCTAACGATTTAACGTCAGGCGAGACAGAGCTTAACGCTTTTTCTGTGTAAGTACCAAGTATACAAGTATATAAGCTACGGCCAAGCGCGTCAGTGTGTTGTGTCACAAGTTACCCGAATTTCATTTGCTGTAACGTCATCCGCGATATCGATTGCTACGAAATAAACAAGACTCTTCTGCTTTTCAGAGTTCCTTCACATGCCTTTAGACGATAAATGATGAATTTTCATATCATTTTAAAGGAAGCACGCAACCGGTTTTCCCTGACATTGGGCGATTTTCTCGGAAAGGTTCCTCATTACAGGCATTACAGGCATTAAACTAGAGTTCGTCAGCAATAACACAGCATATACATTGGGTGGTTCTTCTTTTGAACATTCATTTGAAAAATGAGCTTGTCGTTAAATTGAAAATGTAGACGCGCGTATATGAATTATGAACAGCGAAGCAGCTCAAAATAAATAAGTACGTAGTTGGCAACTTGTATGAGTTCGCAAGTAAAGGTCAAAGTTGGAAAACGGAATTTTCCGCTCGAATCGAATGTTAGAGTAAGACAACTTTTAATTGAAAAGCTAACGCGTTCGATTATTTCGCAGGTGCTTTCCTCATCCCCTTCTTCGTGATGCTGATTCTGGAAGGAGTCCCGCTGTTCTTGATCGAACTGGGCCTTGGTCAGCGAATGCGTCAAGGTGCTCTCGGCGTCTGGAACACGATTCACCCTTGGCTCGGCGGCATAGGCATTGCCTCCTGCATCGTGACCTTCTTCGTCACCCTCTACTACAACGTCATCATCACCTGGTGCTTCTACTACCTCTTCAATTCTTTTAGGGTAAATTTCATCGATTTCGTAAGCACTGCAATTATCCGTTAAAATTTATGTAACACGTACACGCTGTGTACTAGCTGCACCCACGCGTTTACTATAAACGCTGAGTGCGTGACCGTCATTTCTGAAACTACTGCAAGCAAGGTTTACAGAGAGCGTACGTATGAAGTATTAGGCCACACCATACGAATATTCTATGCGTATTAACAATGTGAATTTTTAGGTTCAAAATATACAATCTATCATTGCGACGAAAGTTTAATTTTTACGAAATTAAAAATGGAAACACATTATCTAATTCGGCCTTTTCTGTTTCGAAATCTACCTGAGATAGGCTGTTACATTTAGATTTGGCGTAAGTATTCTTGGCACTGAAGTAACGATTAACTATAATCATGTAATTCTCATAAGCTGCTGCGCTATTGTAACGAAACTGATCACACAGCTGCACGACCATTATCGGTCGAGCTTTCATATTATATGATATTCCAAAGTATGCGTTACGTATCGGCTTTTAAGTTATTCAACATTTTTCTCATCGTCGATACAGCAGGGGGTCATGACCCTATACGTACATAACGTACATGGTTGTGCAGTGTATATATCGATACCGTAAACTACTTTTGAAACTACATTGATAATATTCCGCCGTCATGCTATATGTAACATTATTGCTCTCGTGTACGTCTAGATGATCGAACGAGTATGTAATATATCATGAGTAGAGAGACCCAGAGGCTAAAGCTTTCGATTCTTTGTTAGGAGCCGCTGCTCTGGTCGGAATGCCCGAAGATCGACAACAAGCCGGTGGAGGAGTGCGCCAAGAGCTCGGAGACGGCGTACTTCTGGTACCGCACCACCCTCGACGCGGCGCCGTCTATCGACGACGGCCAGGGGCTCAAGTGGTGGATCGTCCTGTGCCTGCTGCTCAGCTGGTTCGTCGTCTTCTGCATCATGATGAAGGGCATTCAGTCGTCGGGCAAGGTGAGTTATGCATTCGTAACCTCAGCAGGCTACAACCGCGTATTGCAAAAAAGGGATTGAAAAAAAAAAAAAAAAAAAAATAAATAAATAAAAAGAAGATCAAAAAACAGTGTCGCAGTTCAATGCGTATACATAGATATGCATAAGATAAGGAGAGTCGCCGCGAACCTCTCTCGCTTTCTCTGCCCCAGCTTCCACCACGAGGCACCCGCGCGAGTTGGGCCCGGGTGGAAGGGGCCACGCACTCGCCAGCTAATACGTCGTCGTCGATTCGCAGGTCGTCTACTTCACATCCTTGTTCCCATACCTGGTGCTCACCATCTTCTTTATTCGCGGGATAACTCTCAAAGGTGCCGACGCGGGACTCGTTCACATGTACACGCCCAAGGTTTGTCTTGCACTAGCACTATGGTCGCAGGCTCTCTGCGATCCTTTATTATGTACCTATTCGACTTACACGATCACTTCAATCTGCATGACACTACTATGATGACATATAGCTGTCTTGTAAATAGGTACGTCAAGCAATTCCTGCATTTTGATGGTCGTGTGTTTGGCCTTTAGGTATAAAGCGTCGGTTGGATATAATACACGGAAGATGACGCATTTTCTAATGATTAACTATTGACATTTGCTGATTATTGATCTGGTATGCGAGAGCTTTGTAACTGACATGATGCATATTCAAGGTCGAAAAGCTGCTGGAGCCAACCGTCTGGCTGGACGCTGCGACGCAAGTATTTTACAGCTTTGGACTAGCTTTCGGGTCTCTGATAGCCTTTGGCAGCTACAACACGCCCGAGAATAACTGTGTGCGAGATGTGATCCTTGTCAGCGTGTGCAACGCATTCACAGCCATCTATGCCAGTGTCGTGATCTTCGCTATCCTAGGCTTTAAGGCCATGTCCAACGTAGACAAGTGCCTTGAAAAGTATGATATCAAATTACTTTACTTTACGATAAATGCTAATTTTTCAAAAGATTTACATCATTGCCGCCATCATCGTCATCATTATCATAATCATTGTCGCAATCATCGTCATCACCATCAAAGACTGAAAGGAAGACGCATTTCACGCTTGATTTCTCTGCTCTGTTGGTGCCACTTTATTGCGAGGACATCAAGTGTCATTAGGGTACACTTGACTCCGTGATGGCTTTAAGTGTGGCAATTTCTCGAAGAGAAAAGAAAAATAAGAAGGGATTCGCGTACCGATGTCGAGGCGAGTTCGCATATCCTGTAAATGAGTAAAATTGTTTTCGTTTCAGCAATCGAAACTGGCTCATCGAGCACGGCTTTCTTCTCGCCAACGCCACGAGCGAACAGTTCGACAGCGTCGTCAAAAATTTCAATTCTTCCATTGATAATAGTACACTAAGTGAATGCAGTTTGAGCGAACAACTCGACAACGTAAGCATCCTTAATTGTGCGGCGTTCTGTTAAATTTGAATTAAAATATTCTCTAATCTAATAAAATTTGCCACTCCCACACTTGCACACTGCACACAGGCTGCCGAAGGTACGGGACTGGCATTCATAGTTTTCACGCAAGCTATCGTCGAGCTTCCTGGGGCGCCGTTTTGGTCCTGCATTTTCTTCTTGATGCTTCTGGCTCTCGGGCTAGGTTCGCAGATTGGTCTTCTCGAAGGAATGCTGTGCGTCGTATTCGAAATAGATCTTTTCAAGAGAGTAAAGAAGCAGTACATAACAGGTACTGATCCAATAATATGTAAAATTCAATCTGACATTTGATTGGATTATAATTATTCGTTTGTTCTGCAGGTGTCCTATGTTTGTTCTGCTTCTTTGTGGGATTGATATTCTGTACAGGAGCTGGAGAGTACTGGCTCAAAATGTTTGATAGTTTTGCTGGCACTATCGGCCTCGTTCTGGTCGCGCTGATGGAAATGCTGGCGGTCGTCTACGTTTACGGACACAAAAAGTATGCGCAAAAGCTCCATCTCGCATGTCTACAAGTAAACGTTGCGATTAATCAGAAAATATACATGTCCTACGCTTGTTTCTAGGTTCACCCAAGATATCGAAGATATGACTGGATACAGGCCAGGTTTATATTGGCAAATAACTTGGAAGTACTTGGCTCCAGTAATTATGGTCGCGATCCTAATCGCCAGCATTGTATCCATGTTCATTAAAAAACCTATGTACAGTGCATGGGATGCCTCTACGGTGAGTATAACCTGTGAATCCCACATCATTCTCAAAGTATATTTTGCTGTGTTTATAACACGTTACAAATTATCAATGAACTTTTGTGCTGTTTTTTTAGGGAACGACTGTCCCAATGTTTTATCCAGACTGGGTGCTCGCAATCGCGATAGTAATAATATTAGTTGGTATCGCGCCAATTCCTGTAGTATTCCTATTAAGGGTTACGCAATGCCATAAACTGGATGTAGATATTCATCAAGGTAGCATTCGCCGTATCGAGACTACTGTGTCTACTAAAGAAATGATGGGCGATGTCGATGTGAGTCAACCAAAATATTTGTATTTTTCATACAATCTCCATCATATAACGTAGACATTTCAACTAATCATTGTTTGCTTTTTACATTTTTTTTTTTTTTTCAACAGCTGCACATCTCGTTTTCATAACTCCATTATTTGTAGAAATGTATACATAGTTGCATATCATTCGCTAAATTTTGATATCCATCAATTTTCTTGAGAATTAACAGTTCATTGATAATGCACATGTCGTATAATTTGCTATTGGTAACCATTCATATCCATATACATTATTAATACGCATTTCAACCAGATTAATTACTCATAACTTTCACAACCATCAGTGATCGATAATATTATCATTCGGACGTCCATGAACGTCCGAGTGTTACTAATAGCAAATAATAAAAATGGTTTTCACTCTATCTAGGTTGTAGTGTGATCTCAGACTATTGCATAATTCAATTATTTTACAGCATATTTTTTACTAAAAAATTGACGACACTTGCATGCGACAAATTGGCAAATATCGAAATTCGCGCGTTATAGCTTTATATGATTCGAAGATAAATCACCATACAAATAATATCATCATTTTCTAGCGAGCGCATCATAACATTAAATTCAATCAGTACTTTTCGCAGTATACGATCGAATCATTCATCTATACGTTAACGAACAAATTTAAAATAATTTTGCGTATCACGAGAATTTATATAATAGTTTCAATATAAATCACTTATTTTTGTTACTGTTGTACATAGCACACACAAGTACAATTTTATTCAATTGAATAAATATCTATACTGTTTTTATATATTGAACAGTTTTAACGAAAGATAAAGCGCCACTCTTATATGCACTGTAGCTGCTTTTAATTTTCGTCATATAAAATGAATTGGCATAATAAGTGTTGAATATTAAAGATTTTGTTTTTTACGGATTCGGATTGAGTACACACGTATATGCGAACATATTATTTTATGTAAAAATCAAACATATAGTGCTGTTCTTTGCTGCTGAGTAGACTATCTCGTGGTACGTTTTCAAAATGATAGAGCTAAGAGCAGTTGTAAGTCAAATCAATTTGCAGTCGTAGGTTTGCATCATTTTTCGGTGCAAAACATCGATAAGATATCTCCTGTATAGCTACCACATGTGAGTTTATCCCGGTACTTTTCGGAATGAATCGCCTGTATGCTTTGGCGATAATTATTAGTTTATTATAGTCTATATACTTTTTATTCTAATATATATCAAGTGCTTATATATATAATATAAAAGACAACAATATTCAAGTTGTAGACATAATTATTAATGCAAGCTTTTGTATGAAAATGCATACTATTATAAGCATGTTTCTAGATACTTTGCATTTGGCATGCTTTGATTATCTTTTATATGAAAATTAATAAATTGTTCTATATATATATATCTACCTATATTATATAGTTGTTTTGGAGATACTCCCCCCCGCAAAATAAGGCAAAATTCTTTCATTTTCATGTGATTTGGATAATGTGAAAAGCCCCCCCCCCCGCCGCAGCCCCCCCCCTCCGCACCCCCCCCGCACCCCCTCCGCACCCGGCAACACCGCTCCATTAGCAGCGTTTCCTAAAATTTATTAAATTGTGAGTACAATTTTTTTTTTGAAGGTTTTTTTATTAGCAAAAAAATTTACTAATAACACAATTGTAATAGTACAATCGGATAAATCGGATCAATTTATGACACACTTTTGAATCATTTTAACGACATTTTTAGTCGTGTACTTCGGCGACGCGTATAATTATTTCGATTTTCTAAACATATATTAGGCTATATTAGCTAGCATATATTAAGATGATGTATAAAGGTTACTTCCTCCGACTCTCCAACCGAACGACTCGAGCAATACAACTTTTGGCAGAAATAATGTCTTTAGCCTGCGGGAAGTTACATCCTTTGTAGAAACTCTTTCCAAGCCCTCATAACAAGCTCATAGCCACATCAGTACTCACATTATATATAACAGTAGAGATAAACTATATAAGAGATATAACTTAAATTTTATTTTTTTCTATTTTTTCCACCACACTATGAGGTAAATAGACAGGAGCGTTTTTTTTTATTTTTTGTTAAAGTTGACTTAAAAGTTTGACTTAGTTTGAAGTAAATAATTCTTATAAGGTTTTTATTTTGCTTTTGTATTGTTAACACTTTGATGTGCGTATACTTAGCATTGATTTTGCCTTTGTATTGTTGACACTTGTGATGTGTTTATACTTAGCATTGTCTTTTGCTTTTGATATATATTACATTTTGCGTGTGTATACTTAGCATTGTAAAAACTTTATAAGAGTCATAAATGTGAATTATATATCAAAGTCTTAACAAAAATAAAGTGGTATCCCCGATAGCCAATCGATATATATATATATAGCGATTTGTTCGAGGGCCCTTGAATATTATTGGAGTAAAATTGTAACTCATGTACTTAGGTGCAAGATTTAAACTTAAGTTTCGGAAAAAATGTTGACAAAAAATAATTACTAAAGCTAATGAGCGAGTTACAAGTAAAGATTTAAGAAGTATATTTAACTTGCAGAGATCGATAAATTCGTATAGAAATAAGACATTGAGATAACAAGAAAATACGTCCGGATCCAAATTTTTTATATGATTTTGTGGCTTATTTTCTTTCGTCACTTTGGTCTGTAAAATGCAACGCTTCCCTAGGTAGGAAACAAAAATTTATTTTTTTAATTGAGTTTTTAGAAACTAAATAATAAAATGAAAAACATATTTGTTCCTCATTATGCTACGTAATAAACGAGAAAGATCGATCATCAACATATATTAGAGGCACAGGTCATTCAACACGGCAGCAATGGCTTATATAAAGACAAACGTAGTGGCCCAGAGATTTATGTATAATCGTACACATATATTGAAAGTGGAGAATCAAAATTACTTCAAACAATTTCACAAAATGAAAACAAAAACTATATTTTATAATGCCATAAGCGTAGAAGTAGATCGGCGTTAATTCAGTACCTTTTACTTTTTTCTTTCGATATTTCTCTTATTTCGACAAACCATTAATTCCTTGACCTTTTATGATTCTACAAATTTTATATAATACAATAAGAATTTTCTTGGCCAACTAGAACTTAATCATCAGATAACGAAGAATAACAGTTGAAAATAAAAATCAAACAAAAACGAGAAATGGGGGGTTGGCGAGCGAAGCGAGCAGCGGGGCGAAGCCCCACTACGTATAATAATATATAAAACTATTATATAGAATATATGCGACAACTACGAAAGGCAGTATATTTATAGAACTATGATTAGTTAACGCATCGTTCGATGCTATAAGAAAGGCCTATTAGAAATACCATCTTTTATAGGAGATTGTATATGCTACCTATATACGAATAAATTATATGTTAAATGTCTTATAACCCCATTTTCTGATAAAATCGAAAAGTAGGTTTAATTTTCGTTTGAATTTTATAAATACACCATTTTCTTTTTTGGATTCCTGCACTTTCCCCAATGTTTACAATTGTCTGGTATGATTTTATGAGAAATTGTTTACGTATAATACTGTAGCAGTTTCAATTATATATAATAGGATTAAGACTGCATTTAACTAAATTCCGTGCGATCATTCCCATTAGATATATAGCACAGCCTTGAACGGTGCGGACGGTGAAAAGTTTTAGCTTGCGATAATACAGTGTTTTTATATTATACGATATTTATTGCAATTCAAAAGCATTCTGGATACTTATAGCTACAAATTTTCGAAAAGTTGGAATACAAAATAATTTTTTTTTTTATAGATGGACGAGTATCATGACCGTCTAGAGGACTTCCCTGAAGAAGATGAAGATGATGGTAATAGTGATGACGATAACAACGGCCCACCTACGCTTGCGAAGATAGCCTCGAGTAATATGAAAGGAAGAGGTTTCAAAATGGAAGTGATGAACTTTTAAGTGCATTCACGTATAGTTGTCTCGAATATGCGTCGGGAATTCTTTTTGGTAGTAACTTTTTATGATTGACGAACGAGCTCTACAAGTATTTTAGGATAAATGCAGGAGGACGATCAATTTTTATTCTATCGACACAATTCCCTGAATAAGCTTTCGCGAAAACGAATAAAAGAGGAATAAAATAAAAAATATATTATATACGGAGCAAATTACGCGACACCTCAAAGAGATTTATGACTACGTGTCACTAACAAAAGTCTATTCGGAGCACAAAATAGATGATATTTTCAGAGATCCAAGTGTAAGACAAGGATCACTTGCAAGATCTATGTAAATACAATTGTTGTTGTGCTTTGATAACAGTTAACAGTGGGCAATATGATAAATAGTGTATTTTTGTAAGACGTCGACTCTATATCGATGTTCATCTTATAGTATTATGGGAGACTGTTCTAAATTGGCATACAGTTATCACGCATTTTTGTTCATACTCTCCTTCAGTCTTTCGAATTTCTGTTTCGTTATCGTGACTTTTATATTTGTCATCGATTGCTCCACGTACTGTTGCGTTATTTTTTATTTCTATTTTTTAGAGATCTATATAAATAGTGCTATAGTTTACTCAACTAAATGTGACAGGAAAAATAGTTCCTATAATAATGAGTCTGAACTATATGACAAGCAATGTATAAGAATAATTCACGAGTCATTATGCATTAGCACATACGTTTATTTCATCATTATTTTAGTATATTCTCTATATTTTATTCATGCGCGTGGATATCTATATAACAAGCAGATTGTATGTATGTATTTACACGACGCATCTGACGCTTTTTATTTTATGGCCGATGTATAATATACGTTACAATTTTTTGGAGTATCCAAAAGAGACCTTGAGATATTTGACTTGCATTTATTTATTCAACTTTTTCATTAGTTCAATATTTCAGAGTGTCTTTTTAGACTAGTCTCCCTCTACCATTTTTATGAGATCGAAATTTTTTATTTGAGATTTTGTATAGAATATTGTTGTTTGGCTGGTCCAAGTTTTTAAACAAAGGAACTGTATGCAGATACTTTTATTGCGTGACATCTGATGAAAGTGCTAGTAATGGCGGGATAAGTATCCTAAAAAAAAAATATTTTGGATGAGCGATGAAGGCAGTGTTTTTGTTCTATTCATTCATAATATAAAGTGGATCAACATAAGTAATTAGTACAGATGAAGAAAGTTTAATAACTGCCAGCCTTTTTATGCATTTTTTTCGATACAACTAAATAAGATTAATATTATACTTTTCGTATAAAACCAAGAAAATCAATCATACCACTATGACCACAAAATTTATTAATAATGCAGAGCCCACTGTCGGTTGTCCTACGTTTACGGCTGTACTTATGTACATACTTTTAAAATTAAGCGCTGCGATTGATAAGATTGACAACTTATGAAATGTGATCTGACAGAATTTAAATAAAAAATGGAATAAAAAAAAATTGATGTTGCCAATCGGCATGCCAAATAAAGTTTGGAAGAATTACAGAAATACTTCATATACCTACTATCGCTCATGAATGATTGTTACAATAACTTTGTAGAGTTCATGTTTATTACTTATACCAACAGCTTCACACGTATAATAATTATATTCGCATCCTTACAATTAGTTCTTCCGATTAAAAAAAAAAAAAAAAAATTATAATAATAATAATAAATGACCAAAGCAAACGTGCGAAAACATAAATGGATATTCTCGCTTTATCAAATTTTTTAAAACCAGCATTAACTCTAGTCTTATTCAGAATATAATGTACAATGTACCTAATACTGAGCGATAGTAAAATAAGAACATAAAATAACTTTTCCGAGTATTAGTCGATTGCTTTGCATGAATACGGATTTTTATAAGTATAAGTAAAATGTATAATTTTGATATTCGAGACAAATTTAGACGAAGTAGAAACGCTTTAATGTAATTTCTGTAAGCCATTTTTATACGTTCTAATTTTGCGGAAAAGCAAAAGATACGAATATTAAGTATTATACATAAGTAAATGGGCATAAAAATTTCGGATTAAACAATCGATTGGCATTTATTTTTAAACGATGTCAGTATAATGGCAGAAAAAGTAAATAAATTTATTTCAATTCTGATACGTCACAATAAATAACTATATTCAAGAGTTACACACGTGTTATAAAATAAATCAAATATACTGTGAACGAATGAACAAAAAAGTTTATTAAGAACTTAGCTGTGAATATTGTATAATCGGATCGTTTTGAGTGATACTTGAAATGTGAGTTCCAGGAGTCTGTGTTCAAAACGTGTATACATACATATGTTACGCTATACATATACAATTATACATACATACATACGTTCTCTCGAGATTATTTTTTAACGTTCTCTCCAACTCGCGCGTTCATGCCCATTTTTGTATATTATTATTATTCGATTCAATTACCTATAAATTATTTACTGCGATTGCGTGATTAATGATTAACATGCGCAGATTTCTTTCGTTATCCCTCGGAAGGCACGTATGAAATATGCAGTTCAAGCAAGTAGTGACATTTAAAATAATCCTGCAGATTACAGGACTAAAAGAACGAAGGAAAACGAAAGATAAGAAAAATCTGTCAAAAATCGCTTGACAATTGATACCATTAGTATTTGCTCCAATCATTAAGCTATTTAATTGTAGATTTAATAATGTATTGTATACGAGGATTGAGTATATATAAATAAAAACTTATTTATTGCCGAATTTCCCTTTTTTTTTTGTCTATACAGATTCAGATATATTTGCTGTGATTTCAATATCGTATGATGTTGTATTTCATTTTCCACGACTTCTTTCATGAATAAATATGTTTTCCAAGAAAATCGATTTATTATTTATTATTATTATAACATCTTACAAATCACGATCATACAATTGTAAAGACATTAAGATCTATAAAATCAGATCATCACACTTTAAAAGTCATTGTGTATAAATTATATATATATATATATATTTTTATTTAGATTAATGATATTTTATCTCCATGTCAGTTTTAAACACAAGGGACTTTTGTACATATATGTGATTAATACCTTTGACACAACAATAACTCAAATTTTACTATTTTAACAATAACAAATTTACTGTATCAATTACAAAACATTTTAGAGTAAACCCAAGTACTATGTACACAAGTTGTTTGAAGAATAAAAATTCGAAATTAATCACCTAATATGTTTTGAAAAGTGTTGCATTCTAATTATTAATAAATAGAAATTCATTTTATATTTGTACTATTGAAAATAACAAAATGTTCATTCATTCATATATTGGCATAACATTCACGTTATGCCAATATAAATGCATTGAAGCTGAAAATGTTGTCAGCCTTTTTGTTAATAGAATAATAATTTTTTTCCAAAACTAATAAAGTTTTAATATTAACTTAAATAATTTAAGTACAAAAAGTCTTTAATAATCATATAGTTATATCTTTAAAAGATCATGATTATAAATGCTCAAGTATCACAATAATTATAACAAATCAGTAAAATATTTGATTGAACAAAAAAGTTTCTAGGGCCAGAACTAGCAAAATAAATACATACATAGTTATTATGTATGTATAACAAATTAAAATAACTAGCAAAAGCTGTCTTTTTTCTAGTTTGTTTTAGTATAAATAAGCTAAAAATGACCCAATAAAATGAATCTTATAATTAATCTTGAAAATGTTCAATACTAAGTTGTATGTATGTTTTTATGTAGATTCTGCTTTCCCAGTCTTTCGACCCATGCTCAATTGCGGAAAGGTACTTTTATTTTGTGGTGGATTTAATCGTGACGAGAGATACACAAATGCTTCATATAAACTTGGTCTGTCCATTACATTCACTTCAAAGTGTTTAAGTTTTTCACGAGCACACCAATTAGAAGCTTTACTTGCTGTATTTTCTAAAATTCGTTGTTCTGTGTCTGGTTTTGTTCTATTTCCAATCACTATTGTTATAATTTCTTTTTTATCTTTATTTTTTTCTATATCTTTTTTTAAAGGTAATAATACATCTAGAGATTCTGGTTTAGCAGTATCGTAAACTAACACATAGCCGTCAGCAAAACCGAGATAATGCCTCGCTAATTGTTGATTATTTGTACTACTCTGTAGGGGTTCTAATCCAGCAGTGTCATAAAACCTCACCTTTTCTTTTGTCCCCTTGTCTGTTTCAATATTTGCTACATAAATGTCTTCAATGGTAGGGTGTATTTCCTAAAAATAATTGATTTAGACAATTCATAAGTATGGAAACCTTTGTTGTCAAAACTGGTTTAGACAACATAACCTTACTTACAGTTTTTGGAGTTACATTTCCATAAACTAGTTGTTCAAGTAAAGCTGTTTTTCCCACACTTTTCATTCCACAAACAACAACTCGTGTGGTTTTTCCCATTTTTTTATCCGAGTGATTAACGCTTACTTTAATAATGTTTTTTCTTCATAATTGCAACAATAATAAAGCGGGACCAACATCCAACACTGAATAGCGGTACCTACCTTACTGTCATACTGTGCTGTGATTGACTCAGAATGATGAACAGTTAGGTCAAGCCAGAACTAAGTATACCTAGTATAAGTACTAAGTAGGCATCAGGTAGTGCAAAGTGCAAGAGCTACAGCAGCAGCAACACAAAAAGCAGATACTTATGTATATGCAATACCTATATTATTGCCTATATATCGTCGCTTCCTACGAAAACTAGCATACAACTCAGATTTCCAACAAAAACAAGCACAACTCGAATTTTTTGCTCTTTTTTAGTAAGATCATTTTTTTTGTGATGCAAAAGGCAAAATAATTAAGTTATTGCGTACTAGTTTTTGTCGTAAATCTGAGCTGTGCTAATTTTTGTAGGAAGCGACGATATCGCCATACGTTCGCACTATATAATGTCAATAATCCTAATTCTAATGTTTTACATACCGGTAATTAATTAATTTTTATCAGTTAAATAATTAGAAATAGGATGTATGAAATTGTTTGACAAAAAAAATTAAATAGGTAACTGATAAACTTTAACTTTATAGATAGCTTTAATAAAACAATGAATTAAAAATAAAATAGAATCGCCAATCAAAGGCAAGTTTTGCATTTGAACTATTTGAAGAGTTTGAAAATTGGCGCCTTGGTTGGTAAGAATGTCTCTACGACGGCGCAAGACATATAAGTAGCACGTAACCTAACATTTTTGTGTACACGAATTATATGGATCGGAGGAGATAAATACAAGCAACTTTGTCACGTAGACACTATATGCAGCTGATACAATTATTATATATTTTGATGTGTTTTGATATAATTTAATGATAATTCAAACTGTTAAATTCAACATTGCCAAAATAAATAATTTATCAAGGAAAACAACGAATCAAAATGAGTACTGAGGCAAAGGTGGCCAGTGATATTGGTGATAACAAATATTCTATTTTGTTACCTACTTACAATGAAGTCGAAAATTTACCAATTATAGTATGGCTTATTGTGAAATATATGAATGAAGCGTACGTTTTTCTATATTGCATTAAATACTACAACACTTGTAAACTTTTTTATTAATTAGATTGTAATTTCTAGTAAAGTATCTTATGAAATCATTGTTATTGATGATGGTTCACCAGATGGAACTTTAGATATGGCACGACAACTTCAACATTTATATGGAGATGATAAAATTGTTCTTAGGCCAAGAGAAAAGAAATTAGGATTGGGTACGGCATACATACATGGAATCAAGCATGCCACAGGCAATTATGTTATTATTATGGATGCAGATTTATCGCATCATGTAAGTCAATTTTAGAATTTTCTAGTATTTACTATGGTATTTTTAATAAAAACAAATTTCCTTTTGTAGCCTAAATTCATTCCTGAGATGATCAAAGAGCAAGCAAAAAATAATTTCGATGTTGTCACTGGAACAAGATATGCTGGAAATGGAGGCGTTTATGGATGGGATTTCAAGCGTAAACTTATAAGTCGAGGTGCTAATTTTATTACACAAATAATGTTGAGACCAGGAGTTTCCGATCTTACAGGAAGTTTTAGGTAATTTAATGTCAGTAATTATATTTTAGTTTTATATCTGATTGAAATTGGTTTAAAAAGACAACATGTGTGTATTCAATGCATTAAAAAAAAATTAATGTACATAGAATTATATCCATTACAAATAATATTTCAGTATATTAAATTCTGTTCACAGGCTGTATAAGAAAGACGTCTTAGAAAAATTAACTAAATCTTGTGTGTCAAAAGGATATGTTTTCCAAATGGAAATGATAGTAAGAGCAAGGGAATTTGGCTTCTCTATTGGGGAAGTTCCTATTTCATTTGTGGATCGAGTCTATGGTGAATCTAAGTTGGGTGGTTCTGAAATAGTGCAATTTGTAAAAGGACTATTATATTTGTTTGCTACAACTTAGTAGCAAAAATTTTCAAATTTCATACAACATATTCAATTATTGTATTATATTAAAATTTTAATAACTTAAAATACATTTTTATAAAATAATACTTAAAAATTTGAGTCTTAGATTCCTTTATTTGTAATGTTGCGTTATATTTAGCTTGTGTTCATTTTTTGCTCCCATCAAGTTATTAAAAAAATGTAATTGTTTGACTTCTATGGAATCATAAAAACGGGCAATTCACGTCTGATGCATAAATAGTTTCCCAGAATTAGAAAAAAATCTGAATTCGTCTTTCGTTTAGGCTAAATTTAATTTTATTAATGAAAAAGTGCAATCTTAAGTGTGCTAAGAAAATGCCAAAATATTTTCTATGTTTTTTGGGATGCTGAATCGAAATTTATTGGTTACAAAGTCAGACATCCGTTAGTTTTTTTGTTATAAACAAGTTACTGATTTGCAATAAACAAATATTCGTTATTTGCAATTGAAAAAAATTGGGTTACAATTATTTAGGTATTTTTAAATCGAAAGTGCTCTTACAACTGTTTTCGTAAAATGAATACTTTCTGAGTTAAAAATCGTTGAATTTTTATCGTGGCAAGTCGTATTTTGTGAAAACTTTATTGATTTTTAACTCAAAAAGTATTCGTTTTACGAAAAAAGATGTAAGAGCACTTTCGATTTAAAAATACCTAAATAATTGTAACCCAATTTTTTTCAATTGCAAATAACGATTATTTGTTTATTACAAATCAGTAATTTGTTTATAACAAAAAACTAAGTTTCTGACTTCGTAACCAACAAATTTCGATTTAGCATCCCAAAAAACATAGAAAAAACTCAAAATTTACACTCAGATGGCTCCAGCGCCCGGGCTATTAAAGCATAAATCGGCCGTCTCGCCTGTATGGCATTAGCAGACCATTTTGGCACCATGTCGAGGTTTAAGCGCCCAAGTGTAGTATATAGCGAGTGGGGTGTTTTTGTAAAATGTGTTTTGTTAAAATCTAAAGCATTATTCAGATATATAAATAACCCATAAACGTTTAAATAAAAAACGAAAATACATAAAAATGCAATTGTCCAACCCTATACCTATAAAATTTTTGATATACAAGTATATAACTTTTATGAAAAAATTATATAAAATAATTAATTTTGAAAGAGTACGTTGAAAAATGATTATATAAGTGCTAGGGGAGATGTGCCCAGTATGGATAATTTTATGTTTTCCAGCTTCCAAAAACAGATAGAGTTATATTTGTGGTCTAAATGAAAATTCTACGGTAACGTTATTTTAAATTAATCACAGCAAAAGTTATAAGGAAAATAAGTAAATGTGGATGTCAAAAGTGTGAAAAGTTATTTTACGAGGATTGAAAATTGCACTTTTTAGATTGTGTCGCGAACTAACTAACTAACTATTGCACGGGATGTCGAATCGGGACCATTTCTAATTCTAAAGGGCTATTTTAGGAACAGATCTCGTAAATTGCACTTCTCACGTTAACGTGGATAACTTTTTTTAGTGGAGATATTCAGTGGCGCCCGTTCGTTTCCTTGTAAAAAATGGACTAGAGAACACGTAGAAATTTCAAATTCGAATATTCATCGCGTCGTTTAAAAGTTATGCCCAAAATAGCTAAGCAGGGTATATCGGCAATGGGCACATCTCCCCTATGTAAACGTTTTTCTGTATCAACAACTCCCCTAGCTAATATTTTTCTCCTATAATACTCTCCCAGCTAATTTAATCATCATGGCAGAGTTATCAAGAAATTTCATCAGAATCAATTAGTCATATTTGTTCTAATAACTATACTATGAAACTACAAACAGTTTATAAGTAATTTCGATCCGTAGCCGATAGTCAGAATACCATGTAAGATTGAGGAATATATAACTGCAGTAGGTAGCAATTTCTAGCGCCTCTGATGGCACATTATCAACGGGTAATAAAAGCTCGCATGCGGACTGCTTGTTACATGAGTATATATATATAACATAGCGGGTCGAAGCAGGTAATGGAAAAGAAGGAAGCGGATAGAACTCGAACACGTGCTCTGCACGCGCGCACGTGGTCGTGACCGTCCCAGTATATACATATGTATATAACATAAAGTTATTATAGCAAGTATAGCTGTATACCCATAAGACGCATACGTGTGCGCATCGCGTATCGTATCTAGCTCGCGAGCTGGTACGCGTATAGGCCAATCCTCGCGCCGCACCCTCTGACGTCACGCGCAGCCTCCGCTTATTGATCCGAGCGCCGCGTTCGCGAAAATGGGAGAGATTGACGCCTGTCTCGTTGCTATCGCCCTATAGTACGATTCTGACAAAACTGAAAAGCAATCGCCGTCCCGAGACACTGCGCATTTTCTGCAGAGGTATGATAACAGACCAAGCAAAGCTCGCCGTTCAAGCCCTCAGCTCGGATGAGCTAGAAAGCTTGCATTGTAACACGCACAGGCTTCTGACGCTCGAACTATGCCCCGACGATCCCAAAAATTATCGACGTCCCTGCACGCGAGTCTGCTTTTTCTCCCTTCGCCAGCTAATACTTATTCACACGCTTCGCCCCTGTCAGATTGAGGAAAATCATGGGAAAATCGCTCGCGCGGCGTTTCTGAATAATTTGCAACTATTACCTATGATAAACTCATCGATGTTCGCGCGCTCTATCTGTCTCTGCGATTGCTGAATGTTTTTTTTTTTTTTTTTTTTTTTGATTTTCGAGACTGGCCGAAAAAGCGATGTCGAAATTGTCATTGAACAGTAGATTGACGAAAAAAGGATCAAGGCGGGCGTAAAGGAACAGACCGCAGCCTCGTGTCGTTGCGCAGACGATTTCGGCGCCTGCGGATTAGGCATCGCGCATATACACGGCGGCGGCGGCTCTCGCGCATCAGTATCAGTTTGGTCGCAAGCTCTGCAGCGCCAGGACGCGTGCGAGGGATCCTCGCAGGCTCCCTCTCGAACTCTCCCCGAAACGAGCTTTCAGATGGCTGTGCCTTTTACCTTTCCTACGCTTTCCTATGTGGCGTCCGTTCGCGCTGCTTCTCCTACTAGCTGCCTACGCTGCGTAATAACGCACTGATCCCGCAGGATGCCCAGGCAAATCGGATTCAGCGTTTTGTCCGCGACGAGTAAGCCGCTTCTCTGCTACGCGATTTACGAGCGATGTCTCTGCGGGAAAAATATCATTGTAAGCTTGATCTTGTTCACGGGGGTGTTTGCAGGTGAGGACGAAAGGCACTCGTCGCTCGAATTGAACATTCACGGCCCGACTGTCCGTGGCTGGCAAAGTGCAAGGAGATGCACGTATCCTCAGGAAATCATACTTCGCCTTAACAAGCCTGCCAAGCTCACCAGAATCCAAGTGTTGGCTCACCAATATTTAATTCGTAAGGCAATTCCTTTACTTTCCACGAAAAATTTTGTAGCAGATGCTTTTTACGTAGACTTATATCGTATAGTTGCAAGCTTCCCAGACAAACTCGTTCGACTAGCCTCGAAGCTTTTGCGCCTCACTGCAGTCTCTGATGCGTGTGTATATCAATTCCAGATTCATCCTAGATCTCGCTTCTAACTGTCATACGGACGAATTATATATGCATGGATTCGTGGTTGGTGTGCAGAGTTGTGCTCCTTTTTGAGATTAGTTATAACATATTAGTGTGTATCATAATTAACTCGCTTCTCATTTTAATTTTAATAATGAAAGAGCTATAGGTATTATAAAGAATACTGAAATTAATCATACATACTCGATGAATTTTGAAATTTTTCGAATACAGCTGAAAAATTAGAAATCTGGACGTCGAATAAGGAGCACCCAATGTGTTTGTCCGACTTTACTTATCTAGGTTACATCACATTATCAGATAATGTATCAACCCTGTACAAAAGCAGAGAACTCAAAAGCGTCGCTCTTCCAGAAACTGACGCACATTCGATTAAGCTAAGGCTCTTTAAGCCGCACTGTAACGCTCATAATGTCTACGATCAGGTGAGCCTCTATTTTATACTTATATTGCAATTGATGCTTACAACTGTCTCCATCGCATATAACTAATTGATTACGCATAACCGGATACCGATACGTTGTGCCCCTATTAAAAGTATATACTACGGGATGCAATCAATAAAAGACCTCGCGTTGCAGGTTGGCCTCATTGCCGTGAACATTCTCGGGGAACCATGCGGTCAACATCAGTCAACTGGTCAAGGCGAAGCTTCGCACAATCCGCATTATCTTTCGCCGTACGACGATTTGTCTTTCGATATGTATGTCGATAGGGAAGTCGCCAAAATTATCAGGCAAATGGAATTGAAAAAGCTGGCTGCTGTCGAAGGCGAGTTTCATTGCTTCTTTTTTATATTAATGATATATATACACACACACACACACGTACAGTTTATTTTCGGCCTTCTAGCGAGCTTAAAAACATTTTTTTCTACCTCTCCACACAGATGAACGTTTCGAGTACGCATCAAAGTTGAAAGTAGCCATGGAAAGTTTGAGAAAAGCGGGAGAGCGTTTGGGAAAACTGGAATTGGAGAAAAAATACGCGATAGCGCTCGAGGATTATGACAAAGCGAAGACGAAAAAAATTCAAGCTGATGAATTTAGGCAACAAGTTTACGATAGTTTGGAAATCGAGGATTTGCTCGAAGTAGACGGGGTATGCGTGTTTAATTCTTTACCTATAATTATAATTCTATGTTTTCATGAAATATTTATTGAATCGAGTATAATATGTGTAAAATTATTGTTTTACAGCCGCTAGAGAAGAATAATATGCTAGCCTTCGAAGAAAAGGAGGATGCTTATGTAGATGCCGTAGCTTCTGTATCCGTGAGAATTCGAGAAGAAGTGGACCGTCACAAAAGATTGTCAGTTCCATCAAACCGCGAAGGTGCCTTGTCCCCAACTGGGCCTGCGATTCAACAGCCAATTTCACCTCTGCACCAAAAGCCGAATAGTCCCGGTATTTCATCGATTTTTCATACCGTTGATACCTTATTTTAAATGAATTTCATTCTGAGCAAAGCCGTTTGTTTTTAGAAATAACGGACAGTCCTCCGAACGGTCTTTTGGACCGACAAAATATATACAAAGGATCTCTCAGAAGAAAAATAAAATCTGCAGGACCAACTCTCAGAACAAGCTACGAAGCTTACGAGGAAAGAACGATTCCTGCTTTGAGACAGTGTGTTGATATTATAATTTATCTACATCTACCTACATTTTCCTTTGTATTTATATTATTGATACTTTTATGAATATTTATTTGAAGCTCTCACACAAACGAGTTTACTAGAGAATGTCACACGGATAATGCCGAAGTTAAGGTTCCATCAAAATTAAACGACAGAGAAAAGAAGCAAGCTGCCTTGCCGATAGCAGTTTTCGGAATGGAATTGGTAATATATAATATTTACTCATCCATCTGCATACCCGAATTCATTAAGGGTCTACCAGCTTATCCCGTGCGTCAGCGTGCCGTGTTAATTTGTATTAATATAATATTATTTTTAATACAACATTTCATGATTCAGGTGGAAAAGTTTTATTCAAAGCAGTTTACTGATAAAGAAGAGGGACTGATCAAATTAAAAGAAGAACTCCGATCGTTCGATCCAGAAGCATCAAAACACTCGGCAAATAAAACGGCTAGAGCAGCTATTTTATTACTACATAGAGCCCTTAGGGATAAAGTCTTTAGTGTTTATAGTTTAGCAGCAGAGCTCATAAGAATATTTTTCTCAGAGTTTTCTAGTGAAAGGTACGCCAGTAGATAATTAAACATTGATAATTTTTTTTTTTTCAATGACCGTTGATGTCCGGTCGAAAAAATATTTGTAAAATAGATTTAATTAAAAGTCATGTGCATGCAGTTTAATGTTTTTAAATCATCATTTGATTTTTCATATATAGTATATATTCATTATTCCATTCAATGTTCTTATAACGTTCCGTGTAATAGAATTCTCATCTGCAATCTATAAATTACTTTAGATGATCGACGTTGATATTTTACAAAATTTTAACTTTTGCTGCAGTAGAAATGGAATTATTCCCTGTAATTAAATAATTGTGAAAACGACTGATTTTAGAGTATCTTCGACGGAGCTTGCGAGGAGTGTAGAAAAGATACTTCCTGAACTTTTGACCAAGTCAGGCGATACGACACCTAGGATGCACAACTTGGCCGTGCACACTATTCTCAGTATGGCTGATTGCAAATGCGTTAGAGACCTCCACATTATACCAGTCCATCTTACGAGACCCGTTAGCAGCAGCACGCACCAAAGGCTAGCGCTCAGCAGGCTTGAAATGGTCGAACAACTGATTCTCAATCATGGGATTTCAACAGACAAACAGAGGTTATTAAGAATGCAAAACTCAATTTTAGTTGACATTCTAGAACAATCAATTCTCATAAAATCACAAAATCCAATTTATCTGATTATATCAAACTCTATTATATAGTATACGCGAATAAAATTCTATTATATTGAAATCAACTATTAACTTTTCTAATTGGAGCTATATTTGAATTTTTTATACATTTTTTTTTATTTTTTGGTTAGGTAAATTTTATTAGGTAGTTATTTTTTTTTTTCTGTTAGTACTTTTAGTACTAAAAAATCCACCATAATTTCGTCGTTTTTTACAATTGAGTTTGTGCCGTTTTTACAATATTACGTTTTTTTGTGTAGGAAATGGAAAAGTCAGCACAAAACTAATCAAATTTTAACTCGTTTTAACATTTTAGATGATTTTTAATAATTTTATAAATTTCTGAATATTTTTTGGAATTTCTAAAATAATTGCAAATTTATTATAGCGCTATATTTTTGTTGTAAATCTGAGGTTTTGCATAAAGATTGCGACGATTTATGTAAAAAAAAAAAAAAAATCAGAGAAACAATTTGTTTCGTGAAGATATAAATTTACTTGAGCAGCACGCTATTACCATCATCGACTTTTCATTCGCACAATAAATTTTCTGTGTTTAATTACTGTACTCATTGTATTTTAGCAGGATAATATAACAATATAACAATTAATGGAAGTATTTTTTAGTGGCTTAACATGTCGGACCTTATCTGAATTGGGTTGTTCGGGATTGCATCACCCTGCAGAAGCAGTCAGAAAAGTTTCTGAAAGAATTTTAGTGCTAATATACAGAGTAAACCCAAGATTAGTTCGTAAACAGCTGCCACCTGACGATGACGTAACTAGAAGAAATCTGTTGTATCGTCAATTATTTCACGAATTTGATCTTATAGACCTTGAGGTAAATATATGTGTTAATTTTCATTAGTCAATGAAAATATTCAACAAAGTATAATAAATTTTTGCAATTATATGATTGATTATGGATCATTTTTTACTCTTAACTGTTGTTACTAATTAGTAGCACTTTCCTCTAAACTTATTCTACTATAAAAACTTAATAAAAAAGAATTTTTTTTTTTTTAGCGAGGAAAAGAAGTAGAAGTTGGTAAAAAAACAACACCAACGCGAACGAGATCAATTGACAGGAATGTTGCAAATATAGTCAAAAGTCCACCTCATGCTAGTCCACCAGTCAGCGTTAGAAGTTCCGCGAGTGTTACTTCGCAATCTGATACAAGTACAGAGGAGAAATCGGAAAAGTAAGATTTTCAAAATAATTTAGCAGGTTCAGTGTAAAATTATTAAATGAGTATTTGTTTGTGTTTGATTGTATAATAGAATTTGTTGAACTACGTATACGCGTTTAAAAAAATGACGAAATTTATAATTGTTGTAAAAGAGTGACTGTTTCACTGCACCTGTTAAATACGCATGGTTCTAAATGCAGGGAGGTCTAATCGTTTTTTCAGAACGTGCATTTTCTGCTTATCGAAGGGGCAAGTTTTTACGGAGGAGGACTTAAGCGATCATTATTGGCGAAGCTGTCCAATGCTGACCAAATGTGAAGCTTGTAAACAAGTCGTAGAAATTTCATATTTGAATTCTCATTTACTATGTATGTTCAAAAAAATTACAAAAGTTTAGTCATTTACATCATATATGTGTTACAAACGAAATGTCTACAGTAATATTTTGTTTTTCTTTTTTCAGGTGAATGCGATCATAGAAATAATTATGTTAAATGTAGCATTTGCAAACAGGCTGTACTCGAGAAAAAATTTACCGAACACACAGAGGATAACGTATGTACAAGTGAGTAAAAATAATATGTCTTACAGCGACGTTAGTTTTGATCAAGATTTTATAATTATATAGTTTGATTAACAGTTTTATAAATTTTAAGTTCCATTTGTTATACCGTACGTAATATTAAATAAATACGCGCAGATCGAGGTTTTTTTTGGATAACAATGTAATTATTATCTCGTCGGTATATATTATAGTTAAGCCATTTTGGAATTCAATAGCGAAATCCTATATAAGAATAGAGAAACTTAATTTCAGTTCAACTCTCAAAGCATTCTGGTATATCAATAGTACGCGTGCATTAATCAGGAAGTAAAAATAGGCTCGAAAAATAAAAACTCGGCTTAGTTTATTTCATCAAAATAAAAGCTTTAATTTGTCCCTAAAATTCTCATACTAACAAGTATACACATATGAGGAAATTCAGAAAAAACATGAATTAGCGTCAGATGGATTAAAAGAACTGTTTGATGCTATGTCACGCACGAGCTCGGGGTAGAACCATTCTCCCCTCTCTGTTACAGCTACAACTCTGTGGAACCCCTTTTTCCTATTCTACAGCACATTGAAAATACTAGAGAATACTAGAGAATGATCCTCTTTAAAATCTTTCTCGGCACGCCATTATGTAATCAATTCAAATTATGCGACAAGCAGCCATTGTTTACTTAATTTTTAAATGTGCAACCCGAAAATCTAAATTATTACTAGGATTAAAGTAAGAGAAAAAAGCTTTAATTTTAGCCCTGTCATTTTTGATCCACCAGTTTAAGCACTGGTGGATCAAAAATGACAGGGCTAAAATTAAAGCTTTTAAATTGAAGCTCTTTTCTCGTACTTTGAGTGCACTGACTCGCTAACTACATGTTTTTTTCTGAATTCCCTCATAAATAATTAATCAAAATATATAATGTAAATATCCTTTGTCAGAGTTAAACATTTAGTTGTTAGTCATCGTATTGTTTTTATTACAAAAATGTTTTGGAATTGTTTTCAGAGCCCATCGAAGGATGCGATCGATGTCCACTTTGTCAAGCATATATTAATAAAAATAAATGGAGAGAACATTTAATGGGTGACCATCCATGCGTAAAAAATTCAAGAATCACGCTACAAAAGACTTGTATGTTCCAAATTTTGTATGAGAACGAGAATTATACTTCTTTCTTATAACTTCTAATGAATTAAATGCTGATTTATTTTTTAGGTTCAAAATCGCCTTCTAATTCACAAGATATTGGCAGTAAGATGACATCTCCGACGGGCAGAGATTATTAACGATGGCAATCGAGAGCAACGAAATGTAAATAAATATTTTTAGGCTAAAAGTTTTGTTTAATATTTTTATCGATTTGTTAGTTCGCGGTCTTTTTGTATATTTGTACACACACATTTTGAACTAATAGAATAAGTAAAATAGAATAAGAAATCCCGTCCTTTGAAAAAAAGAATGCAAGTTCTCATTGTAGATTATACATGCAAAATGAGAGCTTTATTTCTTACGTCGCATAGTTATAAAAAAAAGTTGGCGTTATTAACCGTATGCGCGGTTCGTGATAAAGCATATTATTGTTAGCACTACTATTTCAATTGTCTTTTTAAAAATCATATAATATATCCATACGTCCTTTTGATCCGGCCAGATTTATATATCTTCAAGTAACTATTATTGATTATTTTGTATGAATGTTGTGTTGATACTAATAATGTGTAAAATATACTTCAATTCAATTAATATGAGAAAATAAAATAAAGAATTTTTATACAAGAATTTTTTTAATAAAAAATCTTTTTATTGATCGTAGCATAATAAATATACCATATTATAATATGTTGAACCTATTCGCTATATGCGCTGACGTATTTTGCGCTTATTCTACATGAATTGGTGGCCGTCTTCGGGACTAAACGGTTGCAAATATTGCATAGCTTATATGGAAAAGTGACAAAAAATATTTCTTATAAAATCCCTAGATGTTTAGAGTGCTTGTAAAGTTTTATACGTATCAAGTGCACTGATATTTATCCTACAAAACAGTTTGCGTCGGTTTAAAGCAATAGTAATTTTTTATTAAACTAATTTGGTCTAACTTTTCATATAAGCCAATGTTTTTGGCGAAGGGCTTGATATAATAAGCTCGATATATATTGGGATTTGACATCGGGGCGGAGACCATAGCTATAGATAACCAACATGGCGCCGCCTGGCCAGAGATTAACACAGAGTCAAATGGAGCAGAGTTCGTTTTCTGACAAAAAAATAATTTCTATGCCAAGTATTTGCGAATAATAGTAAGGTATCGACAAATGGCAATATTATACGTTGTATTCATCGCGCGTAAAGCGGGCCCAGGCGAAAAAGGTCTAAATATGTACTTAAACGCCAGAGGATAACCTCACTTTTTTCGTGAAAAATACCTTGCTTGCAAAGAAATCACAATTTTTTACGAAATCCAACGATCTTTCTTTAATTATACTCCGTTGGTAATGTTTAAAACAATTTTTGATGCATTAAACAGATCTTTTTTTTTTGGATTGCCAAAACTTCTGCTTGTTTACATACAAACTAAGATTTCAATTCTGGTTTTCTCTGGGCTCCCACAATTTCCCACTGCACAAAAATTGTTAACAGTAATTATTAGAACTTTTTCTACATTGTCTAAACTTTCTGACGTCCACTGCACTTATATTATTAATAAAAATGACAATTTTATCTTAAATTCCTATGCTAAGCAATGCTTTCGCCTGGCCACGTTTACTTCCACTACTCGCCACGAGAGGTCGGGGCAAGTGTGTCAAATCCCAATATAAGAGCCTGAGAAACCAAAGTTTCGTGCACGGAGTGTCAAAATAGTATATTACGATACGAGTGCGCGAAGTAAGTGATTTTCGCACGAGCGCATTTTTTTACACATCAATAAAAACTGATATAAAAAACCAATTTCGTTGCAGACGCAAAAAAATTTCATGAGGTCCTCTCCATATTTGATATAGTACAGTACTACTAATATGTATCGTAAACGGGGCAAAACTAAGGTCCCGTTGCTCCAATACGTCGCTCCATAACGAAAAGTAGTACATGCATTTGAATTTCCTGATGAAAACTAGTATAGGATGTTTCGCACGCAAGCTCGGGGTAGATGGCGCATTTCTAGACCTCGCCATCGGCCACCTCGTATACCTAGACATCGCCCTCAAATGATTTTTACACCTACACACCGAAAACCACGGTGCGAACTATCTAGACCTCGTCATCGGCCACTTTGTACACCTAGACACCGCCCTCGAATGATTTTTACACCTAGACACCAAAAAAAAATATGGTGCGCGCCACCTAGACGTCGTCACCTACCACGCCACTTGATATTGTAGGCAGCATGAAGAAAACTGTGGGAAAACAATATCTTTTTTCATCAAGCCAATATATCTTGTCAGCGGCCAACTTCACGGTCTAACCATACTGGTCAGACTAACGCCACTTGATTTGCATAAGATATTAAAACTGCTCCTAACTCAAGTTGACCCAAAACTGGAGTTAAGCGGTTCTTCCTGAGAACCACAGATATATATATATATATATATATATATATATATATATAAAAAATAATCACTCAATTTTAAATCAATTTTATTGAAAAATTTTCAGTTCATATTGATTTTGACATATTAGTTATCAACTGGCGTCTCGTCCGTTTTAATGGAATCTCCGTTTTCGTTGTGTACATTGTCGATAATTTCGTCGTCATTGTCTTCTTCGATTTTTGATGCTGCTGCATCGCGGTTTACTTGAAATTTGTTCTTCTCTGTAACATATAAATATTTAGATTAGCTTGCATATTTGCGATTTAGGTGATTAGGTGATTCAGACGAAATCTCAATATGATGATCTCAATACCTCACCAACTAGTGCACAAAATTAGTATATTGCGATACACGTGACTTAAGTAGCCCATTATTTTACGGCGTAAGGTTAGCGCTCGAGCCTAGCAAGCTCGATACTCACGCAGTGTAATGGATCATTTAAGTCACGAGTATACGCATACAATTTTATAGCACTGCTTGCCTAAATCCGCTATCATGCCTATTCGTGCTTAAGCAATCAAATTTTTTGCCGCGCGGTTATGCACATTGAAATAATGGACTACTAATTCAAGATAGGCGTGACCTATGAGCGGATATAGGCCACCATGTGCTATAATAGGTAATTCACGCATGAGTCGGATTTATCAAAAAGACAAGTGCGGGAGACACCTATGCGCATGGATGGCGTACACCTATTATTTTCCAACGTTTTGCAAAGTTTTTTATTCGCACCTTATAATGTTTTAGCAATTGCACTCTCAATGTTTTATCATTTTTAAGATTTTCTCATAAGAGCTTATGTGTAAGAATTGAATTTCGAAGTCAATTATCTTGACAAGAGACCAGCAATGGCTCCGTGGTAAACCACCTGCCTCCCGGTCAAGGAGTCGTGGGTTCGAGCCCCCATCAGCGCGATCAGTTTTTTCAGATATGATGGAAATCTTACTCACGACACCGGGTTTGAGAAAGGCGTAGGTGTGATGAGCCTACCCTGGAAACTTTCGAACGCTAAAATTCATCTAGAAACACAACACGATACGTTGTGAGGCTATGAACTTTCGAGTTCGAAAAAGCCACCCATTTATTATTTTATTTTTAATTATCTTGATAACAAAATTGTCGATTGCTTTTAGATTTACGTGCTATTCAAATTTTTAGAAGAATAATATGCTACATTTTTGCAAACATATTATTACTTGATTTGGATTATATCTGCAACCTCTTTAGGTGATTTTACCAGCTATATATAGCTATAGTTTAAATATAATAAAATACGTACCAAACTTAGAACAATCACCTCCAAGCAGTCGTAAATAATGGATTGCATCATGAATAGATACGTATGCCCTTAGTGACATAGTTCCCCTCCAACCAACCATTTCTAACCTCAATGGATAAGGATTGTCAGTATTCTGCTCTTCGTAAACGAGAACACAACTTCCTTTGGCTACAATAATAATAAATGGATTACAAAATTGATAGAAAAGTTTTTATACAGAAACTTTAAAGCTTATTTTAGCAGTATTTACCAAAATCTTTTAGCCTTTCTTGGGTGATTGAGTTTAGTTTAGTGATTTCTGGTGGAGTATGAGGATTATCATTTTGTAAAAGCATAATTAAATCTTCTTTAAAGATTTGAACTTTACGGCACTCGCCAATAAAATGAACAATACTGTTTAACCCTTCTTGAGCCAACCTAAATGCACATGTCATGTTCTTATTGTCGCAACGCACAAAAGTCTTAACACCAGTGTTGATCATTTTGACTTTATCTTCATTGCATAAAACTATATCACGAATGGCTGGTGAAGTAAAATAAACATTTTTCTTTTTTCCTTCGTGGCACCTTACTAATAAACATTGCGCATCTAATGCGTCCGATATATTGTAAAATTCTCTGTAAATAAGCAAATCTTTAATAATTTATAATAATTTATTGTGCTTGTATAACGAAGTAAATCAACATACTTTATCGAAGGCCACACGTCTTCATTTTCATTCTTAAAAAATACAAAAGGATCTTCTCGATAACCTTGTAGTCTTTTACGCTTTCTTTGTGGTCCCCACGGTTTCTTATCATCCTCTAAAATTCTTTTTTTGTCAGTTACTTTTTCTGATTCATTTTCTTTCTCTTGGGGGATATTAGTAGGCAACTCGGAAATTTCCGATTTTACAGTAGTTTCACTCTCCCAAGGTAAAGGTTTTAGCTTTTCTAAAACTGCTACAAAAAATCCTCCAGTGTCTTGGTGATGAGGCAATATCCTCATACTGTAAATAGAAATATACAATTTAATTATAATTTTAGAGTTAATAATAGTACATTATATAACAAGGGACTAGTCGTAGATGATTCCCGCAGGTATAGGTTTACTGCCCGAGCGAAGCATTTCCATTTAACAGAGTTATAACACCTGAGTTATTGAATGTTCGCAGGTGAAGTTAGGTAACAATATTAATGCGGTCGCCATATTTGAATACGAAAATTAAAAATTCTACTTGAACTCAACATTTTAAATAAGCGATATTCAAAAATAGCAGGCCTAAATTTTAAGACAAAACATAAGATTTGTATGCTAAAAGTATTTTTATGCTATTATTTAGTAATTACAATTAAATTTGGTCTGAATTCTAGCATCATGTATGTTTTCTACTCTAACCTCAAAATATAAAGCATGCAGATCGTGCATTAATGCACTTAATGTATATATAAAACAGCAAATTCAATTAAACAAAGCATATAGTTGCACTTCATACCATCTTTCCAAATGAAATTTATCAACTTCGTCTGGTTTAGGGGGGAACATTTTTGGTCGAATTTGTGTTTGCAATTGTTCTGGTACATCTTCCCAAGAATTAAAGTATTGCAAATTTTTTGACGCTGGTTGCCAATGGCTTACACCTAGAAAATATTAAACGTAGTAAATTAAATCAAATCAATAATAAATTGTGTATAGAAAAAACTGGTGGTTGGCTTTACTCATGTGAGACTTTCGTGATCTTTTGTAACAGAATAGTACTTTTTGTTAAAAAAAAAAAACAAAAAACTAATGCGGACTGTAAAACTCTGGTAGAATTTGATCTTCAGCGCAAGGGAAAGGTTAGTCATAGAAAGTTTTTGAGTATGAAAAACGTCATACGAATAAGAAGGTGAAAACATGTTCCCCAAAGAATGAAGAGAAAACAATCAGTAGCCAGAAGTGGTAAGTCGGAGCAGGACCTATAACAAGAAACTGAGGAAAAAAAGCCGAGACTTTGGAACTACGGACCGAATTTTAGACAAATTTGTGAAACTTCGGGTGCGAATTGTAATATTGCTTTTTCAATAAGAAGTTTCGGCTGAAAATAATTATATGAAAATCATATGAGTACCCATATGAGAATCATATGAAAATCATATGTACCCATATGAGAATCATATGAAAATCATATGAGAATCGTATGAGTGCTCATATGAGTGCTCATATGATACTTTCGACCAAATTCTCATATGAGAATCATATGAGTGATGTATGATACATTCTCATAAAAATAAATAATCATACTACGCGCCCTAACGCTATCCTGATACTTATTAAATTTCTCTCTTTGAATTGCTGATAAGAAATACTTATTACGTTGAAAAAATCCAGACCCAAGGAGATTTTAACCTTGAACTTCAAGATTATGAAGCAAGCGTCATCGAGTCATCGCGATACTTGGTGTCGATCACTTTAGTAGAAATAAATAGTGATTATAACTTGTTATAACTAACACGTACGTCTTTGTAAGGTTTTTTTTTTATTAAAAATCAATTAGATTACACCGACAAAAAAAAGTTAGGGTTACTTGGTAGCATTAACCGAAGTAGTCTCCGATAGTCACAACCGGAGGGTGGTAGCTAGAGCCGGAGGCCAACATAACCCCCAAATGTATCTACGCTGTCTTGCTCGTAATAGCATTTTGCTAATAGTTATATTGCATTATCGATCATATTATCAATATCATTGATAATTTTTAGTTTACGATCAATGTAGATGCGGTAGCGTGAGTTTAAAAATTACTCTACTCCGGCTTATGGAGTTTGTCCGGTAATGGCTACCGGGCCCTTCAGTAACACTAACTTTTTTTCTCAGTAAAGTTGATTGAGACACACTGATTCACAGCCCCAGACAAAAAAAATAATTATATCATATAGGAATATAATCATAGGAATGTAAAAAGTATATTTTTAGATTCATTAGGCAGCCTTGATTTTTGTAACTATTTATTAAATTTAAAACTATTTGTTGGTAATTTGGGCTCTAATGATTTCCAATAAAATTTGTAATCACGTCCTTGAAACACAACTATGCTTCTCTCTCTCTCTCTCTCTCTCTCTCTCTCTCTGTATGATTCATTTTCGTAACAAAAATTTCATCATTTATCATCTTACGAATCTGAGGGCCATCGAAAATTCCTTCATTTACTTTAGCATCACTTAATTTGGGAAACTGTTTTCGCAAATGCTTAAAGCAGCTACCATTTTTGTCTAAAGATTTTACCCATTGTTTCACAAGTCCCAATTTAATGTGCAGAGGTGGCATAAGAATTTTTGATGGATCAACAAGTGGCTTTTCTTTTATATTCTTGGAACCCAGTTTGAACTTTTTTCTAAGGGGCCAGACACTCTTTATGTAATGTTTTTTTTCTATCCCTACTATCCTATTCACATAAATAGCAATGATATTTTGTGAATCCCGATGGTTGCCCTGGGGCATTATTTCACTAAAAATGAATAATTCTCCTTAGTCTACTGCAAAGATATAGTTGGGTTGATGAATTCCTTTAAACATGGATGTTACAACCCTAACGAGTGGAGATTGTTCATCAATTCGTCGACGAGAAGTTTAAAAGCCGTTCTGTTGCATAATACAAATGTTTATGCAGCTATTCCCATAGAATATTCACTGAATAAAGAGTACTGTAATATGAAAGTAATATTAAACCAAATCAAATACAATGATCATAAATGGCAAATATGTCGGGATCTTAAAATCATAACAATATATCCAGAAGCATCGTTACGATCCATGTTTAAAGGAATTCATCAACCCAACTATATCTTTGCAGTAGACTGAGGAAAATTCTTCATCTTTAGCGAGATAATGCTCCAGGACAACCATCGGGATTCACAAAATATCCTTGCTATTTATGTGAATAGGATAGTAGGGATAGAAAAAAATCATTACATAAAGAGTGTCTGGCCCCTTAGAAAAAAGTTCAAACTGGGTTCTAAGAATATAAAAGAAAAGCCACTTGTTGATCCATCAAAAGTTCTTATTCCACCTCTGCACATTAAATTGGGACTTATGAAACAATGGGTAAAATCTTTAGACAAAAATGGTAGCTGCTTTAAGCATTTGCGAAAACAGTTTCCCAAATTAAGTGATGCTAAAGTAAATGAAGGAATTTTCGATGGCCCTCAGATTCGTAAGATGATAAATGATGAAATTTTTGTTACGAAAATGAATCATACAGAGACAGAGAGAGAGAGAGAGAGAAGCATAGTTGTGTTTCAAGGACGTGATTACAAATTTTATTGGAAATCATTAGAGCCCAAATTACCAACAAATAGTTTTAAATTTAATAAATAGTTACAAAAATCAAGGCTGCCTAATGAATCTAAAATTACACTTTTTATATTCCCATGTTGATGAGTTTCCCGAAAACCTAGGTGATTAGAGCGAAGAGCAGTGAGAGATTTCACCAAGATATCAACGAAATAGAGTGCAGGTACCAAGGAAGATGGGAGGTAAATATGCAAGCAGATTACTGTTCGTCGTTGAAAAGAGATGTACCATCAACATCGGAAAAGCGGAAGTGTAATCCACTTCGTAGATCATTTGACAATAAAATAGTTCGTTACCATAAAAAAGAGTAATAGGCTTAACATTTTTATGGGTATTTTATTGAATTGCATATACTTCTAACAAATTTAATACCATGATTTGAGTCTCCTTTTTATGAATTTTTATGATTCGACCTTTAACTGACCTTGACCATGACCTGATAGGATTGTAATAACCTCACATTCGGATTCAGCGATCCCAAAAACCCAAGATACCATGGTTTTAGTGTATTTTTCATGTATTTTGATAATTTGACCTTTAACTGACCTTGACCAAGATCTGATGAGATTAAACTGTCCCCCTATTTGGATTCAACGACATCAAAAACATATAACTACCGTGGTTAAGTTTTTGGGACTAACAATTATTTTTTTTTGTGGGGCTGTGTTATAATTGTGTAATACTAAATAAAGCATACAAGAAAGTGTAAGTTATAATGACTATTTGATTCTACTAAAATAATCAACATCGAAGATCACGATGGCTTCGCGATATATTATGACACTTATATGATTCTCATATGAGAATTTTTTCGAAAGTATCATATGAGCGTCACATCATCATATGATTATTTTCAGCCGGGGCAGAATCCAACATTTGCTTGTGAAGTACAAATCGTCGCTCTTGAGGGGACTAGCCTGAGTTAAATAGGAAAAAATTAAACAAAACAATTATTCTTTATAAAAATCAAAATATTTATGCAACACATGATATTAGTCATTATTATGAAGTCCTTAACTGATATGGGTCACCGGTACTATCCATCCATGGAAAAGTTGAATTTTGGTTCGATCGTTGACTTGCCACGGGATTTCTCTGCTTTTGACCATTGAATCACTTTCAAATTTTAGAAGAACTTGCTTTAAGTGCTCCTCTACAGACTTGGCGGTTTACTTTTTTGAAAAAAACTATTTAGTAGTATACGATACATGTGACTTTAACATAAGTATGGTATACTATTTTATAGCTCGTGTGACATAAACCCGCCACCCACAGGGGGGAAGGTAGTGGAGGGGGGGGGGGCGGGGAGCAGAGCCCCCGCCTAAAAAAATAAGAAAAAAAGGTAAAAAAACCTATGAAAATTAAGTTTTATACCAGTCTAACCTCAAAATCAAAACTTTACTTCGATTATTCGGCGCTCGTAGTATAAAATACGGTTTGATACTGGTGTGCAATGTGATTTTTACCGAAATGTACTATTATTGTAAACCATAACATTTGAATTTCCCATCCAAAAAAATATCTCATATGTATCTCGGCATGCAGGGATGACAACTTGAAAACGTTAAGACTAACCTCGAAATGTCAAAATGATTACAACCAAATTTCTTAATTTTGGGCGCTTTTTGAGGATATTAATAGTGATTTTCCACTTCTTTCTTTTGTTCTTATCATTAAAAAAAAAACATTAATTACGAGTATTTTTAGTCTTTATTAGAGCCTACTACGGGTGTGTAAATTCATTATTTCACGGTGTAATAATGAGTTATTTAAGTCACGGATAAGCGTGACTTGAATGCGGGTTTAGGTCATGGAGTGCTATAAAAATTATTAGGCATAGTTAAGGCATAATAAAGGCATATAATTGTTAATATTTTGCACTTTACTATGCCTAATAATTTTTAAATCATTTTTTTTCGGACTTGGCTAGAGGGCGTGGAAGAGAGTGGTCGCGTGCGACAGCGTCTCCGTGAATTTTCGCGTGCTTTACCTTGTTTTTGTACAAAATTATTGCAAAAAAGTATACCAGAGTGTTAATTAGGGCAAGCGTGATAGGCGGTGATAATAATTTCAGATTTTAAGTGTACGGACGGTCTGTAAAAAGCGATAGAAAAGTAGGGTCGAGATTGCAGGTTAGGTAGGTTGCGGAGAAGCGCGCTTTCTTTATCTCGAGAGCGTGCGTGCGGCAGAGAAATGGCAGGCAAGGTGACGAGGCCCAGCGACGAGACCAAGGAGAAGGAAGATAAGAAGGATGCAAGGACGAGAAGTGGCTCGAAATCTACAGTAGACCCGAAGCAAACGACGTTGGACAACAGAATGAAGAAGCTGGCTTTCACGGAGAAGGAGAAGGAATTCAAGGAGAAAATTGAAGAGGAGGTAAGAAAGATTAGGCAAGAAGCGTTAGCGATGGAAAAAATGAAAATCGAAATGAAAGAGCGCGAAGTAGAATTAATAGAAAGAGTAGAAAAGATAGAAAAAAGAATGAAAGAGTTAGAAGATAGGGAAATCGAGCGGGAAGCACGCTGGCGCGAGGAAGTAGATTCGAGGTTAGACGAGATATCGGGAGATGGCGCCTCGTGTCTCTCTTCGATGCGAGGATCGTCGCGAAGCCTCGCGAGCGGCGGCTCAGTGGAGAGCGGGCATACGGGGATTAGCGGCGTTAGTAGGTGGAGTCGTGCGAGTTTTTCGGAGAGAGAGGTTTCGCAAATGAAAAGAATGCTATCGGAGCAAGAAAGAAAGGATAATAGGAACGTAATAGCAATAAAAGGATTAGCGTTTGACGAAAATAAAGAAACGGTAAATGCGACAGTCCTGAAATTTCTTAGGGATAGACTAAACGTTGAAATATTAATAGGAAGCAATAATATCAGAACGAAAGGCAAAGTAATTGTAATAAAGCTTAATAGCGCGGACGACAAAGAGATGATTATGCGGAACAAAAGCAAACTAGCGGGAACTAAATTTTTTATTGAACATTTTAGAAGCTATGAGGATAGGAAAAAGCAGGATGAGATCGCCGCGTGGGTTAAAGAAAAAAGAGAAAAGGGTCTGATTGTTAAAATAGGTTTCGGCAAAATTTTTTACAAGAACGCGTGGTACAGATGGGAAGAGAAGGATAAATTGCTCGAGAGAATAGAGGTAGAAGAAAGGAAGAATAAAGAAGAAGAGAACTTGAGATTAGCTGCAGAAAATAGGGAGACAAACAAGCGGGTAGAGATTAAAGAAGGTTTGAATTTTCATTAAATCAGGAATGGAATCAAGAAGGAAAGATAGATGACGAGGTTGATAGGGAAAATGTGAGGAAATTTATTTTCTGGAACGTAGCAGGGGTTTTTAATAAAGATAGAAATTTTTGGAATTATATCGAATAAGGGGATTTTATAAGTCTTACAGAAACTTGGATGGAAGGAAAATATATTGAGGAATTTAAAAAGAAATTATCAAATGAATTCGAATGGAGTTTAATACCTGCTAAAAAGGACCATAGGAGGGGAAGAGCAAAAGGGGGTTTTATAATAGGTGTTAGAAAGAATTTAGTTATTGAAAAAAGTAAAATAGGAATTATAAGCGAGGAAGGGCTAATAAAATCAGAAATAACAGAGGGGGGGGGGGAAATGACAATATGGTCAGTGTACAATACAGGTAATGGGGAAAAAATATGGAAAAAACTTGATGAGGAGAAATTTACAGAGGAAGGGGATTTAATAATTGGAGGGGATTTTAATATTCGTATAGGAGAGGAGGGGAAAAATTACAACCTAGATGGGAGGGTAGGGGTTGACAAGAGAGTTAGCAAAGACAAAATTATAAGCAATGGGGGTAAAAAAATGGTAGATTTTATAGAAAATAAAGGATGGATTATTTTAAACGGTAGAACAGCAGGGGACGAGGAAGGTGATTTTACGTTCATAGGACCTAGGGGAAGTTCGGTAATTGATTACATAATAGTCAACGAAAAAATGAGGGAAGGGATAATCAGTTTCAAGATAGAGGAAAGAGTGGACTCGGATCATGCCCCTGTTTGTCTGATGGTGGCAAGAAGTAATAAACAAAAGGGATACCAAAAAAAGAGGAAAAAAAGAAAAAACGGAAAGAAGCGGATGAAAAAGAAGTGCTGTCATGGAGCGAAAAAGACATAGCGGAATTTAAAGAAAAAACATCGAATATTGAAGGGGAAATAAAAAACGAGGATTCAGCACAATACACATGGGAAGAAATTAAAAAAGTGATAAAAGAGTCAGTCAAAATGAAGAAGATCAAAATAAAAAAGTGGAAACTAGGCATGAGAAAGTGGTGGGCAAAGAGCTGTGCTAGAGAAAAGAGGGCTGCACACAGGGCATTAAAACAATGGAAAAAAGGTTTTATCCCCAAAGAAAATTATATTAGGAAAAGAAGAGAATGGCAAGAACACTGTAGGAAAAAAGAAAAATTGTGCAAAGAACTAGCAGAAGCAGAATTGAGAAGCATAAAAATGAAAACGACGTTTGGAATTTTCTAAACAGATTTAGGGGGAAAAAAAGAGAAAAAAAAGAAAACAACATTATAGAAGAAGATTGGATCAAACATTTTAAAGAACTGCTACAAGGAACAGAAGAACGTCTACTGGGGGTAAAAAGAAAAAAAGAAGAAGAATTAACAGAAGAGGAAAAAATTACAGGTTTAGAAATCAAAGCGGCATGGAAAATGTTAAAAAAGAAAAAAGCAGCGGGAGTCGGTGAGATACCTAACGAAGTTTGGATACACGGAGGGGAAGACCTGGTAAATAGACTGATATGTGTTTTAGGAAAAATCTGGGATGGTGACGACATGCCAGAGGAATGGAAAACGGGATTGATAGTGCCGCTTTTTAAGAAAGGCGACGCAAATGACACCAAGAACTACAGAGGAATATCTCTACTATCTACGGCTTACAAATTATACACGGAAGTGATACGAAAAAGATTAGAGGAAGAGGTGAAAGAAAAAAATATTTTGCCGGAAGGCCAAGCAGGATTCAGGAAAGGAAGGTCAACTTTAGATAATATATATGTTTTAAACTACCTAGCACAGAGGGCAAAAACAAGGAAAAAGAAGTTATACTCAATTTTTGTGGATCTAAAAGCAGCTTTCGATACAGTAGACAGAAAAATCTTATGGGAAATTATGAAGAAACTAGGAATCAGCAACTACTTAATAGAGAGAATTAAAGGAATATACGAAGAAACCAAAGTTAGCATCAGGATGAATGAAGGAAACTCTAAAGAATTCTGGACCAACATGGGATTAAGACAGGGGTGTGGGCTGAGTCCACTACTCTTCTGCATATATACAACGGAGTTAGAAAGGGAATTTCAAGAAAGAAATATAGGTGGGGCAAAAATAGGAGAAACCAGAATCTGGTCCTTAGCATACGCGGACGACATTGTGATGTTAGCGGAAAATAGAGAAGGTCTAGTAGATATGTGTGATACACTCAAAAGGTTTTTAAGAAATAGGAAACTTATTTTAAGCGCGGAAAAAACAAAGGTATTAGTTTTCAACAAAGGGAAAAATAGTAAAAAGGAAAAATGGTTGTGGGAAGATAAAGAGATCGAGGAAGTCAAGAGTTTTAAATATTTAGGGTTCGTTTTTAATAGGGACGGAAATTATAAAGATCACATCGAGGAACTAAAAAAGAAAGGAATATGTGCAGCAAAAAAAACATGGGGGCTAGGAGAAAAATGCTGTAGGAGGGAGTTCAAGAGAAGAATTAAACTGTTCAATTATCTAGTTAGAAGCGTAATGGAATATGGTGTTGAGATATGGGGATGGGAGGTTAAAAAAGAGCTAGAAAAAGTAAAAACGGATTACATCAGATGGATATTAAAGCTCGACATATGGACTCCAAAGTATATATTATATAAGGAAACATGTACAAGAAAAATGAATTTAAATTGGGGTGCGAGAGCTATCAGATTCGATCAAAAAATAGCGAAACAGGCCGAAAACAGGTTGACTAAAATATGTTGGAGGGAAATGCAAAAAGAAAATTACGAGAACCTATACAACTTAGAAAGCAAAAGGTATTACAACGAGGCAGGGCTTAGTTTACAGTACATTTATGATAAAATGGCGCAGAACATTGACGTAGAGAGCGAAGTATTTAGAAGGAAAGTAGATATAGAAAATCAAATGTTAAACGAGAATATAGAAAATTCAAGATATAATGTAAAATACAAAGAAATATCATGTGATAAGCTACCTAGGTACCTAAAAAAAGGAAAAAGCGGAAAAGTCATGTCGGTAATAGCTAGGGTTATTATTAAAAAGATCATGTATTGTAATGCGAGTTTGCTTTGGTAAATAAAAATAAAAATGTATTGCGGTCTAAAATTCACGGAGACGCTTCGGTGTGCTGGTATGTTCTGTATGAATGTGTAGAATAATAAGGTTTAGAAAAGAAAAAAAAATTTTAATGTAAATAGGGTAAATAACAAATATTTATATTATATTTATTTATTACAAAATTATAGGTATTAGGAGACTGCGTCAAAGAAATTGTATAAGGGATATTAAGTACGAAACAAAGCGAGACTGTATTATAGCTAAGGAAACGTAAAAAATGTAAAAATGTTAAAAATGTAAGAGATGTAACGGTAAAAGGTCAAAAGGAAAAAAAAAATGTTAAATGTAAAAGCGTGAAAATGTAAATACGAAGGAAATACGAAGGATATGAAGCACACAAAAAAAAATGTAAATAAATTAAAAAATGAAAATGTAAAAATGTAAATATAAATCGTAGGATGCATGTGTATGTGTATGAGGTATGAGTGATTTCTTTCACATGTAATAGCCAAGTCCATTTCTGGGCCAAGAGGCCGAAATAAAGACTATTAATAATAATAAAAAATAAATCATTTTTTTCAAAAAAGTAAACCGTTAAGTCTATAGAGGGGCACTTAAAGCAAATTCTCCTAAAATTTCAAAGTGATTCAATGGTCAAAAGCTGAGAAATCCCGTGGCAAGTCAACGATGGAATTAAAATTCAACTTTTCCATGGATGGATAGTACCAGTGACTCAGATCAGTTACAGACCACATAATAGTGGCTAATATCATATGTTGCACATACCTCATAAGCATGAAAAGTTCGATTTAGTTTAAATAAATATTTATAAAATATTGTACGATACTCGAGTCGTATATTCATTTTCTGGCACGGCGTAAGCACTCTCGCTATGCTCAAGCAAGATCTCACCCGGGTCAATGTTAAGAAAATGAAAATAGTATACTGAAAAAACTTTGGGGCAACAGACGTCCTACGGAGTATGACTGTTTTCCTAAATGCATCCTTTCATTCGGGGCGACTGCTGCCCTAAAGAGGGACAACAGCTGCCTTAGTGCGGCGCTACTGTTGCACCAAAAACGCGAGACGTCTGAACTCTAAATAAATACCAAATCTGCCAAAACTCTGAATAATGTTTAAGTGGAAGTATATTAATAAACTTGTTGCGGTTATTAATTTTGTGTTATGTAAATACATTTAATAACGTTAATATGTGTGCGCGCGTAACCTAACCCACACCTATGAGTCAACGGAGGGACGGTTGTCTCGCATTTTTGGGTACTAGAGCTCACAAAATCGGGGTTGGTGCTATCCTAAACAGAGGTACAACAGTTGGTATTCAACAAGTGCAGCAGATACCCTTAAGTTTTCTGAGTGTAGTGTTTAGCAATGGAGATAGAAAAGTAAAAAAAATAGCCACGGGTCTAAATAGCAATATGCCAGAATATGTTTCGTGTAAAGAATCAGGATCATTAAGCCTTAGTATTGAAACATTAGAAAGAGCAAGCTATTTACACTGTGTGTGTTCGAACAGAGGTAAGACCGTGAACACAGGCAATAGAACGACATCACAAAATGATATGTGCTTAAGAAGCAGGGATTTGGCAGTTTTTAGAGTAGTACTAGGAATGAAGGTGCGCTTCGCGCGCTCTTGATTCTATCCCTGTTTTGAGGTTATGAATTTAAAGCGCGCGGTTCTGATCTCGTTGCCTAGGCAACCAACCAGCCAATCAGAATCACGTATTAAATGCTTCACAACAAAGGCCATCATTTTTTATAGAGAGGATCAGAATCACGTATTAAATGCTTCACAACAAAGGCCATCATTTTTTTAAGAGAGCATGGTATTATGTGAAAGTTATTCTATCGGGTAGATTATAGCAGAAATAAAAAGCTGAGATTTGAAAAGAATTATGAAAAGGTTATTATTAAAGCGACGCATGTAAAAAGTGGCGAACTCCCTGATCTGCCGTTAGTATCAAAATTTTTGCAAGAAAGCTTGGTCGGCCTGTCTGCAGAAGAGAGAAAGATAGCTCTTAGAGAAAATACTCATGATGGACTTTAACCGATAGTCAACAGAACCATTGACAATAGGGAGTTGCATGATCCATCCAGGGAATGTTTCCGTGAATAAACTGAGTGTAAG
Organism: Pteromalus puparum; assembly: GCA_012977825.3. Taxonomy (NCBI): domain Eukaryota; kingdom Metazoa; phylum Arthropoda; class Insecta; order Hymenoptera; family Pteromalidae; genus Pteromalus; species Pteromalus puparum. The sequence continues at coordinate 7,960,048 of CM053171.1, read as the reverse complement.
CGTTCTGAGCACGTTGCAGCTTAAAATTTAATTCCCCGGATAGATCATGATATACCAGGCAGGCGTAGTCAGAGAAGGGAAGACAAAGGGGCTGAACAGTGCTTTATTTAGGTCAAATGAGAATGCTCGCTAACGGGGCCGCAGTCGTTAGAAGTGACAGATATGTGGAACGTGACGTCTCCAGTTAAGTTTGGAGGCAACCTAAACCCAAGATTTTTCGCATTCAACACATAAGGGATGGAAGTATGATTAAGTAGCATAAATGGAAGGTCAGAAATGTAGATAAGTGAAAGGTTAAGGGAGTTGCCAAGGACTATTATCTTAATCTTAATGAGAATAAGGGCGAGGCTATTGACAGCTGTCCAATTAGCTATATGCAGTACAGTCTGAACATTTTTGCTGATTAATTAACATTTGTGTAGGTTAATTAACATCGTTGCGAGCTTTTTATACTCAGAAAATATTTATCATCAATCAAAAGTTTCATATGTTTATGCTAATTTAATGAACATAGAAAACTAGTTACCTTGATTATATACTAATCCAGGTACAGAATCTTTACAATCAATTAAACGAACAGAGTCCCCAGTTTCATTTAGTAGTCTATGTAAAACTGCTTCATTTTCGATAGGATTCAAAGAGCAAGTAGAGTAAACCATTTTTCCACCAACAGCCAACAATTCCACGCCCCGCTTCGCTATTCTATATTGAATCCTTAAAGAAAAAATTTATTAAGTGAGAAGAAGTTCTCTTTAACTGTTAATTGGAGATTTATTTTAATGTTTTTAACATGAGGGGATGTCGGAACCACCGTGACTAATTGTGACCTCACTTCGAACCATAGTTAATATTTTTTGTTTATAATATACTTTATACCATTAAAAAAACAAATTGATAATTTTTTGTTATTATACAGGTCACCGCAGGACAGAGAGTTTTTGTTAATTCAATTACTTAACAATTTTATTTAATTAAATATTATATAGGAAAGTGCCAGTCATCTTGGTGATTTACAGATTTAACCCTTACCTCACCTAGCGCCTTGGTAATCATTCTTTGCACAGATGTAAGACTTAATTGATATAAATTATTATTATAGCACTGTGTGACATAAATCTGCATCTATGTCACGCCTATCCGTGGCATAAATAGTCGATTATTGCACCGTGCTGATCTGCTAACTGCACGGTGCAAAAATGGACTGTTTTAGGCCACGGATAGGCGTGACAGCGGATTTATGCTAGTCAGTGCTATAAAATAGCGTACGATACTCGTGGTATAAATAGTCCGATACGGCACGGCGTTTAGCTCCCTCGCTACGCTCGGGCGCTTAACCTCACCGTGCCAGAAAGTGCCTCACACTTGTATCGTAATGTACTATAATAGCGACCACGAAACACTGCGTTTTGATGTTATAAGCAAGTGTCTTTATTTATTATTTATAATAAATTTTTGAGGTTAGGTAAGCTAGAACATTTGAATCAATCAGCGTAGCTCCGACATTCCCTTAACCATATTTTTTAATATATTACCCATGAAGGTTATTCCCATTTGCAGGGCTCCATTTACACCAAATATCTGGATTTTTTCTCATTGTACCATCGCCGCTACATGGTACATCAGCTAATATTCTGTCAAATCTTGAGGAAAAAGTTTAATGGTTTAATATTAAAAGTTTAATATATATATATATATGTGTGTGTGTGTGTGTGTGTGTGTGTGTGTGTGTGTGTGTGTGTGTGTGTGTGTGTGTGTGTGTGTGTGTGTGTGTGTGTGTGTGTGTGTGTGTGTGTGTGTGTTGTGCTGTGTGTGTGTGTGTGTGTGTGTGTGTGTGTGTGTGTGTGTGTGATGCTTGTTATGCATTGCAACAAAGTTACTAACTTTAAAATCCCCTTGCTACCATCAGCTTCAGTAACAGTAAAGTTTGGCATAACTGAAGAATCGTGATTAGTTATCAAAATGTTTGGACTGTTCAACCGTTTTGCTTGATGTACAAGCATATAACAACGATTATTATCCAAGTCATTAGCTATCACAAAGCCATCTAAAAAAATGATATTATTTATTATGATATTATATCATTATAATAGAAAAAAAGTTTGTTTTTGATGATTACCAGGAAGTGGTATTTTTTCATCTGCATGTATCATTTCAATCAATTGAGCTGTTTTCGATCCAGGTGCTGCACACATGTCTAAGACCTAAAAAAATAATATAATTAATATATGTATATAAATTATAAATATATAAAAAATGTTTGCTATTCCTTATAAAAGAAACTTTTATCAGTAAAATTTTGTATTTTTCAAAGTTTTCCTACAAAAATATATAGTAAACGGGAAGCGCAAGTATTCGACAAATACTATGATGACAATACTATGTTCTCACAAAGATAACTACCGGATTTCGCTAAGAGTTTCACGGATGTTTTTTGCGCGAAAAAAGGTTTCCACGAGTAATTTTGGCACCGCTTGAAGTTGTAACATGTTTTTCTGTTCCACGTACGACTTATTTTAGAAAAGTTGTGTGTAAAAAAACTGATTGTAGCACTGCAAAAGACACTGTTACGGAATTAAAAACTCGCTACTGCTTGTGTAATCTGTTTTTTTTTTCGTGGAAATATTCTTTCATGTGTGGTACCCTAAAATGAACGAGTTTTCAGACATGAGATTTTGCTAAAGTTTTCAGGGACGTTTTTTCGTACCCTAAAATGAAAGAAACCACTTGTAATACAGCCGTATAGGTCTGTTCCGGACGTAACGAGGGGTTATCAGGGAAAAGAGCGAGTCCGACGCGTTGATATTTATGAATAATAATAATAATAATATCTTTATTTTCCTGTATAGACTTTACATCTGTTTACGTGTTTTTTTACATTACCATATATTAAATACATTTTTATTTACATTATGTACACTATATTTTTCTTATTCTATATTTACAAAGATTCCTTATTTCTACGCCATTTTACATTAATTACGCCGCTTTACATTTTTCCTTATTTTATACATTCTTTTCATTTTCTCGCTTTCCTACCATTCATCGCACTAACCCCCTGCCTTTTGCTCCCCCTTCCCTACTGATCTCCCTTCTTACTCTACTTCCTAAACAATTTTTTCCTAGCCCTTCTCCCCCCCTCTCCCGTTCCTAGTTAGTATCTATTTCCCTACTGGCTCTTAGTCTAGCTATCTTTTCAAACTGGTGCGCATACATGCAGACCTTTTCATTTGGCTTTCCTTTTAATATCTTTTCTAGTTCTCTCACATTCTCTTCTTCCTCCCCTGTTAGCTTTTTTTCGTCTACCTCTTCTATCCACTCCCCGTCTATTTCTTTTCTTGCTTCTTTGCACACCCAGATGTGCCCTAATGTTTCCTCTTTTTCCCCACACACCCTGCATTTATTATCCTTGAATCCTTTCCATTTTTCCCTACCTATGTTCCCACACCTCAGTCTAGCCCATTGTTCTTTTATGAAGCCACTTATTTCCTTGTTTTCCCAGTATCTTTCCTTTCCTATATCCTCTTTCCATTTTTTGTATTCCGGACAGTATCTCGAACTTTCTATTTTTTCCCAGTCTCTTTGGATCTCCTGCTCTAACTTTATCCTTATCCCCTTTTCTAACCTTTCTTTTATTTCCATTACGTCTTTCCTATTTTTGCATTCATACATCAGTCTTATCAGTTCCTGATCCCCTACCTCTTTCATTGCTCTCTCTAACTCTTTTCCCCACTTCGACGGATTTTTGTTTATTATTTCCCTTAGCTCTTCTTTTAAACATATTCTTGGCCATCTTTCCTTCCCCATCTCTAGTACATATAACAAATATTTGCTTGCTCTCTTCCTAGTCTCTATCTCCATACTGTGCTTTCCTGCTTCTCTTCTCCATATATACCCCGGCGTATTATTATTTAGTCCCATTCCCATCTTCATGTACCTATTCTGCACTTTCTCTATCTCTTCCCTCCTTCCCCATCCCCATATTTCTGCTCCATACAAGCAGCTGGATTTCACTATGGATTCCATTAGGTAGGTTCTTCTTTTCAAGCTCCCTATTTTCGCTCTTTTCCATATTCCCCACACCGTATTTGTTGCTCTCCTTACTTTCCTAGCTAATTTTTTCACGTGTACCCCGTGCGAATTCGTCGACGTAATCCACTGACCTAAGTATTTATATTCCTTCACTATTTCTAGCTCTTTCCCTTCATATACCCATTTGTCTCTCCTATTTCTTCTTCCTCCTTTCTTAAAGCACATTACCTTTGTTTTTTTTGTATTTAGAGTCATACTATTCCCCTTACAGTAACTTCCTAGATCGTTTAGCATACTCTGTAGTCCCTCCCTTGTGTCCGCTAGAGCAATCACGTCATCTGCAAACTTAAGGCAGAAAATTTTTACTCCTCCTATCACCGTTCCTCCCTCGTTTCTCTTTTCCCATTTATCTTCCAGATCCTCTATGTAGATGCTAAATAACGATGGGCTTAGCGGACAGCCTTGCCTCACCCCTTTGCCTGACTTAAAACTCTCCGTTGTTTCCCTTCCCACTATAACCTCGTTTTTTGTCTCTCCATATATTCCCTTAATTAGGTTTAAGATTTTCCCCTTGATTCCCTTTTTCTCTACCTTTTCTATTAGAATCCTTCTATCCACCGAATCGAACGCCGTCTTGAAATCTATCAACGCAGCATATAATTTCCCTCCTTTTCTTTTTATCTTATTTCCTATTATGCTGTTCAGAGTAAAGAGATGGTCTCTCGTTCCCCTCCCTCCTCTAAATCCCGCCTGGCTTTCCTTTACTTTCCCATTTAATTCTAACCATTCATTTAATCTGCTTGCTATAATATTTGTCAATACCTTATATCCCGTATCCAATAACGAAACTCCCCTGTAATTCGACACCTCCTCTTCCTTTCCCTCCTTGAAAATTGGGTATATTCTAGCAGTCTCCCATCCTTCCATTAATTTTCCTTCCTTTAAAATTTCATTCATTATTTCCGTTAGCTCTATTGTCCAATTTATTGGCAAACCTTTTAAAAATTCTACCGTTATCCCGTCCTCTCCTGGAGCTTTTTTATTTTTCATCTCTCCTATTACCTGCTTTAATTCCCAAGGCGATATTTCTTTATTCAGTTCCTCTACCTCTTCTCCCTCTGATTCTGTTTGTTTTTCTATCTCTTCTCCTATTTCCTGTTCCTCATTTCCTCCTAGCAATTTCTTAAAGTGATTTTCCCAATCTTGCTTCCCTATTGCCCCTCCTTCTCCCCTTCGTTTTCTTGGCCTATATCTTCTGATTGTTTCCCAAAATTCCTGTAAGTTTTTACATCTTTCTACCTTCTCCCAACCCCTTTCCATTTCTTGTCTTTTTTTCTCTCCCCTTATTTTCCTTAGACATGCTCTCTCTTTTTTCAACTCTGTCTTTTCCCTATCCTCTTTCGTTTCTAGCCATTTCTTTAACGCTTTAAAAACCTTTTTTTTCTGATCTTTGACTTCCCGCGTGTTTTCTATAGATTTCTTTCTCATTTCTTCCGTGTCTACCCTTAGGTTTAACGTATCTGCTGTCTCCTCTATTTCTTTTTTTAAGTTGTTCCATTTTTCCTGGCTACTTCCTTCTTTTGATTCTAAAACCTCCCATCTTTCTCCCATTATTTTCCTATAGTCTGCCCCCCTTCTCTCTTTCCATTTAAGCTTCCTGTTCTCTTCTGTCTCCTCTTCCTTTGCCTCTCCTCCCTCCCTTTCCCTTCTTTTTACGAGGAAGGCTATCGGTAGATGGTCTGATTCTATCCTTTTTATCACCTCCATTTCCTCTATTATACTTTCCTTTTCTGTTTCTATTTCTAACACTAGATCTATCACCGATCCCGCCCCCTCGCCCGTGTAGGTTAACATCCCCTCCTCGTCCCCTTTCGTCATTCCGTTTCTTATTTTTAAGCCTATTTCATCGCATAATTTTAATAGTTTTTTCCCCTCTGCATTTAGCGTTTTATCTCTTGATTTCCTTTTGTTCTCCCCGCTTCCTTCCCCTTCTCCTTGTTCTTCCCCAATCCTAGCATTGAGATCTCCTGTTAACACCACTCTCTCCCCTCTAATAACCCCTTCCTGGACTATCTCTTCTAATTCATTCCCTAATTTACTCATTCCCACATTATTATAACAGGTAATCAAGTTCATTTTCTCATCCCCTCCTACGTCTATGTTATGCATGCTTATACCGTATTTCCATTCTTTTATTTCTACATTCTTCGCTAGTTCTTGTTTTATTCCTACCAGTATTCCTCCTTTTGCCCTCCCTCTGTTGCTTTCCCTTTCCGCTGCTTTTGCTTCCCACTTATATCCTTGGTCTAATGATTTTATTACTCTACCTTCCCTTTCCCTCTCAAGCCATGTTTCCTGTATCATTATTATATCTTGCTTTCCTAAAATGTCCCATGCGTCCGTTATTTTAATTATTCCCGCTATGTTCCACGTTATTATTTTGATCGTCCTCCCCTCTTTTTCCTTCCTTGCCCATTCCCTTCCGAAAAAGTACCTTTTCATTCTCTAGTTGTCCCTTTCGTTCGTTCCAAAAGTACCAGCTTCCTTCCACTTTAATCTTCATGTAGCCTATCCTAACCTCTAGCCCTCTTTTTCTCTCACTCTCCTCAATTTTCTCCAGCCATTTTTGCACCTCCCGCTCCCTAGGTGTGAGGTCATCCTCTATCCAAATATTTTTTCCCTTTAGCATCTGTTTCCTTTTCATTAGTTCTATTTTGTTTTTAAATGATTCTAATTCTATCAGTACCCCTCCCCCTATTGTTCTTATTCTACTTATGTAAATATCCATTTCTAAGTTTGTCTTAATTATTTCTTTAATTTCTTTTTCTACATTTCCCGTTGTTCTAATTCCTCTTAACAATATGTTATTTTTTCGACTTTTCCTTTCTCTGATTTCCCATTCTACCTCCTGCTCTTCTAACGCTTCGGGTATCTCCTCAAGATATTCCCTGTTTTCTCTATCTATTTCCTGTGTTTTTGCTCCCGCTGTCCCTCCCTGTATCTCCTCATCGCCGCTACCTTCCGCCTGGCTGTCTTCCGCCTCATACTCATCGATGACTTGTGCATTTTCTTGCGTTCCCTCTGTTTCTTTTCCCCCGAATTCATTTATTTCCCTTGTCCCTCCCCTCTTACTTGTATCCTTTAGCATCATTAACTGTATTTTTCCTTTTAACTCTTCGATTTCTGCTTCTAATTTCTGTGCTTTCCTTTCTGCTTCCTCCCTCCCCTCTGTAATCTTATTTTCTAAATTCGCATTCCTATCTACTACCTCTCTTATTTCATTTTCCAGTTTTTCCATTTTTTCTTTCCAATCTCTATTATTATCATCCGTTTTCATTCTGTACTCATCTCTTTCCTTTTTTATTCTATCTATCTCTTTTTCCAGATCCCTGCTCTTATTGATTTCTTTATTCAATCGATCTATTACCCCTTTTAATTCTTTTTCTGTTCTTTCGGTTCCTAACTTTACATTTTCTATCTTATATTCTAATACCCTAACTAACCTTATATCTACCGTTGAATCTTCTCTCTTCTTGTTCTGTGTTGAATCCCTGGCGCCCTCTGTTATCTCCTTGTCCGAGTCGTCATCCTTCTCCTCCCCGTCCGTTGGTCCGCCGTCCTCTCCTTCCCCGCTCTGCTGCGTCGGTAAGAAAGGTCTCTTCTCCCTCTCTTCTTCCTCCTCTGGCTTTCCTGTTGCCGCTTCCCTGGGTGTTGCTTTCCTGGCCTCTTGTTGTTCGACCCTTTCCGTTTCGTCATCTTGTTCGTCATATTTTCTGTCCTCAGCCTCCTTTTCCTTATCTCTCTCACCTTCCCCTGTCTGTCCGTCTCTCTGCTTATTTACCGGAGACCGCTGCACTCTACTTTTTCCGAACGTCACCTCGAAGCCGCAGTTTCCTTTCTCGAGGTAGTTCCTCATTTGGTTGCTCTGGTTTGTCTGGACGTTCGCTTTTTCTATTTTCCTCGGCCTCCCTCTGAGTCTCTTGGATCCGCTTTCCGAATTTGCGTTGTCTGTGGCGTCCGCCATCTTCTCGCCGCTAACCTCACTCTCTCCTTCTGATTTTCTTTCACTTTTCTCTCCTTCTATTTCTCCTACTTTTTCTGACCCCTTAGTTGCTCTCCTTCCTCTGGCTTTTGTGTTCACTTTTCTATACTTTTCTTGCTTTTTAGTTTCCCTTTACCTCGAGAAAATCCTATTTTCGCCGGAGCTCTCCTTTGCGCGTCCGCACTCAATCGCGCTCCGACCTAACCTCTCTGATATTTATGAATATTTATTTATTCATTTTGCATTAGTTTGACGAACGTTTCTCAGCCATTTGACCCATATGAACGCGAAATGGTGGTGCTTTTCGTGGCGATAGGCCAACACAGTTAGGAATAATTTTTAATTGCTCCCAGACTGCCAGATCTCAAGTAGGGAGTTCGCACGGGAAATATGTCTGCGTTTGTAGCTATAGAGGAGCGTTCGCACTGCTTCGAGTCCCTTCGGTGGTCTTCGGGAAAGCCCTTTGTTTCAGCGGGCCCGAGTTTTCGGTGGCGACTAAATGCGCGTTACGTCAGTTGGCAACGGCGACTAGAGCAAGAGGTTATGCAAGCACCTTTTTGCTAGAATTTAATAATTAAAGTTTTAACTCAGGATGGACAATGGTTTTCTAGTTTATTTGAACCTTGAAATTAGTCTTGTCCCGTACAAGGTCTTTTATTAGTTATTTTATTGTTAAGTCAAGATCAGAAAAAATATAAGTTTCTTCAAATGAGTATAATTTTTATAACATACTTCTTATATTATTCTATATAAATAAGTTTAAGGGGTTTAATCTCAAACTAATTTTTGTGATTTTACCGACCTTGCGGTCGATAGTGTAGCTAATGCATATGAGCATCTCTGTCGCCATCTATCGTCAATTACTCTAAGTAAAACCAAAGGAGTTTAAGTCGTATAATACAAGCATATTTGGAATACATGCCTTTTTATTATAAATAATTATTCGTATTTTGCATGTACATGCATGTCTCGAATACACGCTTTTCTTATTTATTATGAACAAATATGCATGTTTCCCTTTTAGCGCGGGTTTTCTTTAGAACTAAATAAATCTTCTGGTTGTAGAAAATTTATCAAACTTTATTTATCAAACAAAAATATATAACTTTTAAGACGTGCGATTTTTAGTCACATAAATCTTTAAAAACTAAATTTATGCATAAGTGATGTATCGTGTAAACCTAAAACTTGATGTGCAAGCCTTTATTTGCAACATATTTAGACCTCTACCACCGAGAGACTCGGAGACAGAGAGGACCTGAACCGTCATAAACTGTGCGACGCCCGGTTTACATTCCTTCATACAGCATCTACCTGAGGCCTCTATGTTAGCTTTGAGTCCATCACAATCCCGAGGTTCCTTACATTGCTCGAAAACGGGACCACCACTCCGAGCCACACATCAACTCCAGGAAGATCGAGCTCATTAGCTTTATCAACATTAGCAACAGAACAGAAAATAATTGCTTTAGTCGTCCAAGCATTGAGGCGCAGGCCATTGTAAATGAATGCAGAGCCAGGTTGATCCTGTACTGCCGGTGCGGCGTGACCGATAGCGGAGATGAGTTTCCGTTGTCAACTGTTTTCTTCTTTCGGTTATGCGTCCGCAAGTGCTTATTGACGTGATCCTTCCTCATGAAGGCTGGGAATATGGACGGGCTTACTTCTGTCTCTTTGAGGATTGCGGTAAGTCGTGCCTGAAATGGTCCCATCTAGAAACACACTACAATAAGCATACAGGCGCAAGGCCTTATCTTTGCCATCATCAGGACTTTGGCAAGAGTTTATGGTTATTGTCGTAGCAGGTATATAATAAAACACCTCACTTATCCATTTGATTTTTCGCTTGTCATTCTTTCGTGAGTCCATTAAGTAGGCGTTGAGCGGCCTGAGAAGTTCAGCTGCATGTGGGATGAACTCGCGATAGAAATTGATCATGCCTAAAAATCTTCTGAGCTGTTTGATCGTTTCAGGCTTCGGAAATTGAACAATGCTCTCGACACGGTGTTGTGGAGATTTGTAGCCGCCTTCGTTGATTTGATAGCCCAGAAACGTGACTTCTGATTGACCGAAACAGCATTTACTGGAGTTGATTGTTAAACTGTGTTTGCGTAGCTTATCGAAGGCTATCTGCAAATGCTGCATGTATTGTTCGTGGGACTCTGAAAAGATCATAATGTCATCAATGTAACAGAAAACAAAATCAGTGTCTCTGAAAATAATGTCCATAAATCTTTGAATAGTTTGTGTGTTGCACATCGTAAACCAAAGGGCATGACCAAGAACTCATATAGGCCAAACGGCGTGATTATGGCAGTTTTCGGTATGTCTTCCTCGGCCATTTGGATTTGGTAGTATGCCTGTGCCAAGTCGAGCGTCGAGAAAACTTTTTTGCCATGTAGCATCGGAAACAGGTCCTGTATGAGCCTCGGTGGATACTGATCGTGGATGGTCTGCGCATTTAGCTTATTGTAAGCACCACAGGGTCGCCAATCTCCGTTCTTCTTAGCTGCCATCTGAAGCGGGCTGGCCCAAGAGCTGTTGGAAGGTCTAATGATTCCCTGGTCCAAAAGAGTGTCGATCTTTGCTTTTGCTGCTTTGAGCTTTTCGCCGGATAGTTTGCGTGGTCGTTCTGCAGTAGGTGGTCCTTCAGTGACGATGTGATGGGCGATTGTGGTTTCGGTGAGAGGACGACGATGAAACGATGGCTTTGTGATGTCAGTGTATTTCTGGAGCAGTGTTGTTCTGCCCTCTGCATCTCTTCCACAGCTGATATTTTTGTCGCCGGATCGATGATTTTACTTTGTTTCAGATCTATAATAAAACCATAATGAGAAATTAGATCCACTCCAATAATAGCCACCTTGACGTCGGCTACAATGAACGGCCATTTGATTTCACGTTGCAGGCCAAAGTTGAGCGTGACTAGCTCCTCTCCGTATGTTTTGATATTCGTTGAGTTGGCAGCGTATAATCTCGTGGTTGACGCGGTGAGTTTGTGTTTGACCTGCATAGAAGGAATTACGGAAAATGCGGATCCGGTGTCAATTAGAAATCGTTTGTCACTTTTCTGATCGATGATATGGAGGCGATATTCTTGAGTGTCGCTTGTTGTGCTACCGATCGTCGCCCCATGCGATGGCAGCGCCTTCAGTTTCCCTGTTTGCCTTTGTAGTTGCACGGAGAGCGGCATCTGCGAGCGTTTTCCCCGAATCGCGTGTGGTAAAAGCACATGTTGGCGTCTCCCTCGTTTAGTGGACCCTTGCTGGCCGAACGCGCGCGAGAGCGATTGCGTGTATTGTTGCTATTTCGATCAGGCTTGCGGCTTCGTTGAAGTTCTTGGACATGCCGCGTTAGCTTGTCGATGGCGACTCTCAAGGCGTTGAGGGTCGAATTCTCGGTATTGTTGATCGGACAGACATCGAGAGAAGCGCTTGGTCGCATGATGTCTACGATTTTGTCGGCCTGTATGGTGAGTTTAGCGAGGTCTGCCGTTTCTCCAATCACTAGATGCGTGCGTACGTTTTCTGGCAAGTGTTCCAGGAAAAGAAGCCAAAAAATTAACAGAGGAGAGGGATCAGATTATTATGATAGGGGTCTTTGATGCGAGAATAGGGAAGTGGCAAATAAATAAAGAAGTGAAGAGGAAAATAACTAGGAAATAAAGCAACGAAACTGTAAATAGGGAAGAGGAAAAATTACTGAACTGCTGTGAAGAATTAGGTTTATGCACAAAAAATGGATGTACAGAGAGAGATTGGGAAGGCAAACAAATCTTTGTAGGAAGCGACAACCACTCGGTACTTGATCTTGTGCTAGAAAGAGAAAATGAAGAGGGAAGTGGGATAGAAAGGATGTTTATTAGAGAGAGAATAGAGTCTGATCACTTACCAGTAGAAATAGTATTAAAAAAAGAGGAGGAAGTTTTCGGCAATGAAATAGAAGGGGAGGATAGAGAGGGAACGGAGAGGCTTAACTGGGTGGAGGGAAGAGGAATAAGATATAGACAAGAAATGGAAAACAAAGAGGTTGGAGTAGATGAAGAGAGAAAGGAGGTGCAAGAAAGATGGGATAGATTGTATAACATAATTTGGGAAACAAGCAAGGAACTAGGTCTAACTAGGAAACCGAGAACGAACAAGAGTAGGAGGGAGGATTGGGAAATTGTAGAACAAAAGAATAGGGTGTGGGAAGCTTTGAAGAAATAGGTTGAAACAAGGGAGGAAATGGATAAGGAGGTACTTAGGGGGGACAGGAAAGTACTGAAAGAAGTTATTAAAAATAGTAAGAAGGAGTGGAGGGAAAAGAGATGGAAAAAATTAGAAGACAGCAGAGGTATGAGAAAATTCTGGGAGGCGATAGGACTATTTAGGCCCGAGAAGGAAAAACAAAGGGTCGGGGATTAATAAAAAAGCATGGGTAGAGCACTTTAAGAGGCTGCTGGGAGCGGAGAAGATAGAAACCGTAGAGGATAGTAGGAGGAGCCTAGAGGGAGAGGGGTGTATAGCTAGAGCAATATGTAATGAAAAGGAAAGGGACTTAGACGGGTTGAACAGAGAAATAAGTCTAGGAGAATTAGAGTGGACTACAGGAAAGATAAAAAAGAGAAAGGCGATAGGGGAAGGCGTAATGGTAGCATAATTTGTAAAAAATTTGCCGAGGGAATGGATGGGTGAACTCATGGGAATAATGAATGGAATTTTCGAGGAAGGGAAGATACTAAAAGGGTGGGGAACGGCGAGAATATTTCCAATTCATAAGGGAAGGGATGAAAGTGAGGTCAAAAACTATAGAAGGGTCTCCCTTTTAGATGTGGGGTATAAAATTTTAACAAACGTTATGGCAACAAGGCTGAGATTATGGATAGAAGAAAATAAGATACTAGGGGAGAGTCAGGCAAGTTTTAGGAAGGGAAGAGGAGCTAGGGACTACATCCCTGGAAGGGAGTCAAGCCAGGGTGACCTTTAAGCCCGACGTTATTTAACCTATATATAGATGACTTAGAAAAGCAATGGGAAGAGAAGAAGATAGGAGGCACAGTGATTGGGGGGGGGGGGGGGGGGGGGGGGGATTTACTGTTTAAAATTCGCGAACGACGTGGTCATGGTATCGGATACTGAAGAGGGACTGAGCGGGATGTTTAGAGAGCTGGGGAAATAGAGTGATAGGATAGGACTGAAAGTGAACACGCAGAAAACAAAAGTGATGATCTTTAAAAAGGGAGGGAGAAGGAAGAAAACGGGGAAATGGGTGTATAAGGGGGAAAAGCTAGAAATTATTAAGGAGTATAAGTACTTGGGTTTCTGGTTCAACTCAAAGAATATGTATGGGACGCACACTAAAAGGATGAGGGTAAAAGGGGTGAAAGCTATGAATACAGTATGGGGGATTTGGAAAAGGGCTAAGCTGGATATTTAGATATTTAGATATTTATTTACCAGAAATAAAATACAGAATAAATAAATACTCCGCATTCCTGCAAACATAAACAAAGTTATCTGACCACAGGCCTGGCATTTAATTACAAACTAATAAAGATATAAATATAAAAAAAAACACTTAAAAACTAAAACTTATGCTATATTTACGCATAACTAGTAGTGGCCTCCTCACTACTTTACACATTATATGTATATATAAATTATTCCAAGATTAACAATTTTCCAAGAGATGAACATTTCAGATATCAACAGTTGGATTTTATCCATTCTTTATTTATCGATAATTTAAAAAGAAGATTGTATCTCATGGATACAATTATTAAATCAGAGGTAAATATATGGGTCAGAGATATGGGAAAGGAGGGAGGAGATAGGGATGGAGGAGGAGATAGTACAGGGGAAGTATGTTAAAATGGCAATGGGAGTTAACGAGAATACACCGGACTATATCTGGAAAATGGAAGCGGGTAGAGGTAGCATAAAAATGGAAGCTAAGGAAAGGGCTGGGGATTACTTATTAAGAATATGGAGGATATATAATGGTAGATGGCCAAAGATATGTCTAAGGGAGGAAATTAGCAGCATAAGGAACGGATATCCATCTGAGTGGGAGAAAAAACTGAAAAAAGCATTCGAAGAGACGGGGGATGGGGAAGGAATAAACTGGATGTATGAGCGGAGAGAGGTAGGGGAAATTAGGAAAAAACTAGAGGAAGGACAGAAAAGAAGGGCAGCGCACGAAATTCTGAGGATGTTGAGTAAAATAGATGGATCGAATTATTGCAAGGGATGTAGGGAATGGAAGATAGAACTAGGGTATGAGGAATATTGGAATAGTAAGAAATGGGATGGGAAACAGAAAGAGCAGTGGGCTAGGTTACGTTGCGGAAGTTAAAAGTTTTGCGGAAAGAAAAAAGAAATGGTAGAACATATATGGATGTGCAAAGAGGCGAAGGAGTTAGTACAGAGGGAGAGGGTGGAAGAGATAGAGGATTTAGGATTAACAGGGTCGGAGGAAGTACTAAGGGATAAAATGATAGAAATTCTGAAAGGGGAATTATGTGTAGCAATGTGTGAGTACAGTCGGGAGTTCAAAAAACTGGCAAGATGAGGTACCGAGGGTGTTGCGGGGGGGGGGGGGCAGGAAGCCTAACAAATAGAGGAGTTATAAAAGAAGGGGTAAAGGGAAATTAGGATGAGAGGCGAAGCGTAATAGTATGTAAGAAATTATTGTAAAAGCGTAAAATGTAGATATGGAATGTAAATGTAGTATTAGGAAAAGATATGGGAACGAGGCTGTCAAAAAATATTAAGAATAATTTAAGAAATGTAAATACAGCGAAAAATGTAATATATAAACTATAAATAAATGTATAAGAACTAGTTTATAAGAACAGCGTGAAAAGCTTGAAAGAGGGAGTATATGTAAAATGGCAGTAGCCAATACATGGAATTTCGAATAAATAAATAAATATAAACTTGACTTTGTTTGATTGATCTCAGTTCTTTTTTATCAGTTATTTCGTTGCGGAATATACTTAACTTGCCTAACCTTTTACTTTTTAAATGTTAATTTTTTTTAGAGATTTCAGTCCTTTTAAGTCAATTTTTTTGTTTTTCATATTTTCCCTAAAAATAAAATTTAAGCATCTTTAACATCTTTTAACCATGGCTTTTTTGTAACATTTTTATCACTAACATGAAAACACTGACTGTTCTGTCACAAAATATTAGTATGGTCGCTATAATGAATGTTAGAAAAATATGGATAGGTATAAATTTCCGCTTTCCACGAATATTATTATTACACTCAGACACCAATATCTACGAAGCGCACCATCTAGACTTCGTCATCGGCTACCCTGTACACTAGAAACTGCCCTCGAATGATTTTTACACCTTGCAACATGTTGAATTCCCAACAAGTGATAAGCCGTCTGGGAGAGGTCAGGGCAGAGCGTCCCAGGGTCGAGTGAATGAATGTATGAATGGGTATAACTCGCGTTAGTTTTATTTTTAAGCAAACAGCGCCAGAGAGAAGGAGAAGTTCGCGAAAGACAAAAGGAACTCTGGCTGTCGTCAGCTCCACGAAGGTCGAGGAGGAACGAAGAGAGACGACAGGCGTGGTTGGCGCAGCCGGCGAAGTCTGGCAGCGCTAGTCTCTGAAGCAGCTGGAGCAGCGCTGCCGTTCATCCGCAAAGCGTCGGGGATAAAAACTGCTGCGAATCGCGCTCGAGATATATTGATTCACACTCGGATCAAGGGCCCTGATGCCAGTGGCATTTAATTGTCTCGGGTCCCGTAGAACAGAGCATAAAGCTCTGGGCTATCTGCGAGAGTTGGCTATCTAACGGTTGCGAGAGTTTGAATTTCGCGGGCGTCCACTTCCACGTTTAGTCGTAGAGAGAGAGATAGGGAGAGAGAGAGAGAGAGAGAGAGAGAGAGAGAGAGAGAGGGAGAGAGAGAGCAAGAGAGAGAGAGAGAGAGAGAGAGAGAGAGAGAGAGAGGGAGAGAGAGAGAGAGAGAGAGCAAGAAAGAGAGAGAGAGAGAGAGAGAGAGAGAGAGCGACTGCGCATGCACCGCGGCACGGCGAGCGAGAACAGTGCGCGCGCATCTAGACGGTAAGCGAGAGCGAGCGAGACGACAGTCCCGCTCTGCAGCGACCAATAGGCGAGCGCGCTGCCGCGGCGGCTCATACTGAGCACCGAGTCCGTCACACTTCTGCCCTGGCTAAACCCGAACGGACGTGTCTTCAGCAGCTCCCGGTGGATCTTCTTAGTGCTTCAAGTGTGGAGGTTCCGAGGAACAAAGGTTAGTGGATTCGCTTCCGAGTTTTTTGTCTAGTTCTTGCGTCAAGTCACAGTACACCAATAAGCAATAGTCAATTATTGGAAACAAAAGCATTTGTACAAGATGTATACAGTCTGAGGTTGGTGCTCTTACTAAAGAAGTAATGTTTATACATCAATGAGTAAGCACGTTTACACAGTTGTACAACGTGCTCCTTCCAGGAAAGTTTGGAGTTTAGCACCAAACCCAGACTGCGGACAGACGACGCCAAATCGATCCGGGCTCCCCCTACATTGATTGATATAGTTGTTGGCAAAAGAGAGTAAAGCATTAATATAATAGGGGGAATCCAGAACGATTGTTTTGGTCATAAGAACATTGAAATTAAGTCGATTTTCTTTATCCCAGCGCATTATCCTATCGGCATTAGCACTTATAAAGCCAGCGGATGACTTGAAAAAGCCAAAGGAGGATAGCTTTCCCAGGAGCCTGACGTGACACACCTTGTCAAACGCCTTGCTGAAATCAAAGGGAAGTAGTAATGTGACCATCCTGTTATTTATACCAAGCCTGACATAATCAGTAAGCTTAATTAAGCCCAACTGTGTGCTGCGGCCGGTGCAATAGCCTATCTGGAAATCGTTCGAAGATCTATACTTATGAATATGAAATTTTAATTTTCCTTTAGCTGACTCTTATGACCAGACACAGCTCTTTCAAACTTCCGTAGCATACGGCGTTCGTACTCCTGTAAGAACGCCATCTTCGTCTATCAGATGTAGATCATTGCCATCAGCGCTACATAATTACGCTGAACAAACATCATTGATAGCCCCTCTCTTAAGGTCAACGACTAGAACTCCTTCGAGGGAGCTTTCACCGCTTGCAGCAGTTGATTCCTGTGATCTTCATCAAACTGATTCGGAGCCTCGATTAATTGTGAATGGTCAGCCAATAGAAGCGATTTCGTTGTGATCGATTACGGAAAGGTATTTTCTCTTAATTATATATGTATTGTATGAGCTTCTATTGTTCCTTTTAGAAGCAGCACATATAGTTTCCACTCTAGAAGCAGCCGAATTAGTTTCTCCAGTAGCTGCAGTGGAGACTGTACCCGAGGCTTCGCTTAGTATTACAGGAGGTTTGACCTCTTACGTGGACGAATTATTTCTTAAATATAAATGTAATAGATGAGCTTGTATTGTTTCTTTTAGAATCAGCAGAATTATCTTCTCCAGCTGCGGCAGTAGAGGCTGTACCAGAGGCGTCACTAAGTATTGCGGAAGGTTTGATTTTTTTACGTGAACATATTATTCATTTAATAATGTATTAAAATAAGCTTGTACTGTTCCTTCTAGAAGCAGCGGAATTAGTTTCTCCAACTGCGGCAGTAGAGACTATACCAGAGACATCGCCTAGTATTGCGGAAGGTTTGGTAGAATCGTCGCCGAGTGAAAACCTATATTTGTCAATGTTTGCATCTACACAACCTATAAAAGGAATGGTACCTATGATTTTTCAATGCCTATATGATAAAAACCGACCTCATTCGCGTAGAATAGCTAAATCAACTAATACACGAGCTTACTAAGAGCTTTGGGGCTAGCTCCGTGCTCTTGCTCACGGCATATGCATGCGCAGATCCAAAAAGCCACAGTTTCCAGGCCAGCACCGTGATCTGGCTCACGGAATTCACAGGAAGACATACACCCGGAAAACTAGAGCTTTGAAACCAGCCCCGTTCTCTGGCTCACGACATTCATACGCAGGCACACTCTAACATTCTCGCACTCGTTCGCTAACATGCTGACCCCCACAGTCACGCTCGCATTCGCACATGAACAAACTCTCAAATTCGTACACTTATTCACGCAATCGTACACACCCTCGCAATCGTAGAATTCTCGCAAGCTCAGAGCTTCGAGACCGGTCCCGTGCTCTAGCTCGCAGCATTCACACGGACACACGCACCCGGAAAGCTAGAGCTTCGAGGCCGGCTCAGTGCTCTGACCCACGGCATTCCCACGCATACACATTCTAAGATTCTTGCACTCGTTCGCTAACATGCAGACCCCTAAAGTCACGCTTGCATTTTCACATAATCTCAAATTCGCACACTCATTTACGCACGTGTACACAACCTCGCAAGCTTAGAGCTTCTAAATGCTGAATACCATAATAATTCCAGAAATAACGATCGAAATGTACGTGATTTTCTTTTTTGTAGGTACGCTTGGAAGATGGCTTTGACATATTTGTATTAGAAAAAGAATTGTTAGCGATACAGAACAGATGGAAAGATAATGCCAAGGAAATGATTCGAAGATTAATAAAAACAATTATTGATGAATCTAAATTGAAGCTAATGACACCCACTGGAAGAAACGACACTGAGAGAATACCTCAATGTGTCTACAACGCTGTTTATAGTAAGACATCTTAAAAATTAAATAACAATAGTAAGTTAATATAATACATTTCATTTATCAATATTTTCTTTCAGAATTTGTTAATAGGAATGTAACTGTTGAAAACCTGATCAATCGCAGCGATTACAGAATAGTGATTACAAAGATGTGTAATGGATTAAGAAACCCGAAAAAACATTAACAGTTCTAAAAATTTGATTATTTTGTATTAGTTATTCATTATGCCTGTTATCACTAGAAAGAAAAATAAAGCTCATGTTGTTTTCCTTTAATCTCTCTCTAATCCACTCTAGTAAACAAAGTAAAAGTGTTACTTCATGGCAACAATATGGTAAAAAGCCAAATCATCCCAGAAACTACACACAAACATCCTCTCGTTTGCACAAACTTACGCAGCTCCGACTCAACCTTGAATAAAAGCTCGAATACAACCTATAATCATACATCTTCAAATTATTTGAATTATATACACCCTTCCATTCGCATTATTTTCGCAAGCTTTGATACGACGCTGTATTTTCGCACGCATTCTCACATACGCACTATGACATTCTCGCACTTGTTCGTTAACAGGCCGATCCCTAAAGTCACGCTCGCATTCGCACATAAACACACTCACAAATTCGCACACTCATTCACGCATGCCTACACACCCCCGCATTCGTACAATCCTCGAAGCTCAGAGCTTCGAGGCCGGCCCCGTGCTCTGGCTCGCAGCATTCACACACACATACGCACCCAGAAAGCCAGAGCTTCGAGCTTGTGTTGTTCGTTAACATAAAGAGCCTTGAATTCACGCTCGCATTCGCACGTATACATATCCTAAAATTCGGGGAATCATGTGTAGGCTTTCATTTGCACAAACTCTTGCAAGCTCAAACTTACTGTCAAATACACGCATGCATTCGCACCTATACAAATCTATGAATTCGCGCACTCGATGACGCACTCGTATTCGTACAAAGTATTTACACACAGACACACACACACACCCTGAAAGCCAGAGCTTCGAGGCCGGTCCCGTGCTCAGGCTCACCACATTCACACGCAGACACGCACCAGGAAAGTCACAGCTTTGACGCTATCCCCGTGCTCTGGCTCACGGCATATTCACGCAGACACACTCACGAAAAGCTACTAGAGCTTCATGGCTGGCCCCGCACTTGCACAATTCTCGCAAGCTCAGACACACCACTAAATATTTGAACGCATACACTGTCTAATATTCTCGCACTCGTTCACTTACATAAAGACCACCAAAAACACGCTCGCATTCGTACATATACTCACCCTCGAATTCGCGCACGCGGTCACAATCGTTCATGCAGTCGTACACACCCTCCCATTCTTATGATTCTCGCAAGCTCAGAGCTTTAAGACCGGCTACGTTCACTGGCTTACGACATTCATATGCAGACACACTCCCGGAAAGCTAGAGCTTCGAGGCTGGCCCACGCGATTGCACAATTCTTGCACGCTCATATTTACACACCGCTGAATCTTGGCACGCAAGCACACTCCAATATTCTCGCACTCATTCGCTCACATAGAGACTTTCACAATGATTTATTTTTTGTCTACATGGCATAGCGAGACCAATGGGATGCAATAAATCTTGTTACGTGTTTCGTCTTCTAGAAGAGATTTCAATTTTTTGCATCTACTTTTATATTTAACTTATAACGAAAGAAGTTAAAAGAACGATCGACAATTTCGAATCATAGAATACAAGATGATCGTTACAGCCAAGTCAGTGGACCTTAATTGCGCGGAATTAGTGCGAATGCCAGAAGCAGCCGGTGGAGATGTCCGCCAACGAAATTGACAGTCACACTTCCGCTGATGCACACTTTCTTTCGTCTTCATCGACGGGCTTATATACCGAACTGCGATTGAAATTCGAGATTGCATAGCTTGTATTTCTAACTTCTTGCATTCCATAAGTCCTTTTGAATCTCTTATACTTTCTCGAACACGGCTTTTGTTTTTGTAGAAATGGACACACAGCCAAGTACACGCGTGCTGTGTACACGCCTTTTCTCAGACTAAACCTATTAGATTTATAGCCAAAGGTTCACGCACACGAAAATCGTGCGTTCATAGAGTTTGCTTCTTCGATTCTACGTACGTTCTTGATTTTCCCAAAGGAATTTTAGATGTGCATTACAATCCTTCAGAATATTTCGTGATCTCTCTCGCTAGAGATGCGGAAAAAGTGATCCGCGAACAGTCCCACCAAAAGACCCACACTAAGTCCCGCGAACAGACCCATGGTAAATTCCACAGAGATTCCTGCACAACGTGCCGCTTATAGGACCACAGAAAGTTCCGCCTATAGACCCGCGTAAATTATACCGCAGGAAGCACCACAGAGAGCTCCGCTTGAAGTACCACAGAAAGCTCCGCTTGAAGTATCACAGAAAGCTCCGCTTGAAGTACCACAGAAAGCTCACCTTGAAGTACCACAGGAAATACTAGAAAAAGCTCCGCTTGAAGGACCACAGACAATTCCGTCGATAGGCCCGCGGAAAGAATCGCAAAAGGTTTCGACAATACCACAGAAAGCTCCGCTTGAAATACCGCAGAAAGCACTATTGAAAGCTCCGCTTGAAGAACCGCAGATAGTTTTACCGATAGGCCTACGGAAAGAACCGTAGAAGGCTTGGACAGTACCACAGTAAGCTTCGCTTAAAGTATCATAGATAGTTCCGCCGATACGCACGCGAAAAAAACAGTAGAAAGCTTCGTGCAGGGAGTAAGAGAGAAGGAGACCAAACTCTTATATGGCTCGTATTGCCGAAATGGCTCCCTTCTCCCGGCGAAGATCGCCGTGTACGCTCGGCGGAACCCACCGTGACCTAGCGAGTAACAGAGCCGCCGGTCGGCGGCTTATCGTACTAACCAGCAAAATTCTGATTGCAAAATATTTTCGAGTTCAAATCCACGTGGAAGAGAATTTTTTTTAGCTAATTTTTTTATTTTGTACACCAATTATAATGCCGTTGTTAATTTTAAGATGAAAAGTTGAAAATTATGAATATAAAAGTTTATACTATATAAGTGAAGCGTGTTTAAAACGGGGTTAAAGCCATCGATATATGTGTAAATAAATAAATGTTAAAGAGATTTTTGTAAAAGCTATTATACGCACATTACTTTATGATTGTTTATGCACTTCTGTCTGTAATTTATAATGTCGTATAATAAAATATCCTGAAAATATCGTACTTACTATCCTGATTATTTTTATATCCGCAATATGTTATGTGTTTCTGACATGCATTTTAATCTACAATATGTTATGTCTAGAAGATCAACCAAAAACTTATATATCCTAAGTATGAATAACTGAATGCCCACAAATTATTATTGAAACAAAATTTATTTACGTTAAGGCCAAAGATCAACATATGCTACTTTTGTAATATAACTGTCGCATTCAGCGTTAGTCGAGTGGTTATGTCGTAGGCATGGAAACTTTTTGACACATGTTCAAATCTCCGACTCGCAATTTTTTTTTTTGAATCAGCATATAATTATTTTAAAAGTGCTATACATACCCATGCATATATACATTATAATAGTAAGTATGTTTTAAAAATATTATTTGCTGTTTGTTATAACAATAAATATAAATATATAATAAATATATATTATATATAATAAAAACGTAACAAAATAGATAAAATAAAATAACAATGAAATTCAATTATTAAATTAACTGCTTTTATTTACTCGTTTTAGATTTTTTTGTTTTACAAGAGCCAGCGTTTGACAAATTTCGCTTCCTCTTAGTTTATAAATAATTGTGCTATATGTTAACATTTATGTTCCTGTTTATACTCTACACATTTCAAAAAGAATATTTTTAAATATGCTTTTAAATAAACTTACTATTATATTATAGACAAGTTCATATTATGATTTATTTAAAATGAGATGCATCTTTGAAAATAATTATATGCTGATTCGAAAAAAAAAAAATTGCGAGTCGGAGATTTGAACATGTGTCAAAAAGTTTCCACGCCTACGACATAACCACTCGGCTAACGCTGAATGCGACAGTTAAATTACAAAAGTAGCATATGTTCATCTTTGGCCTTAACGTAAATAAATTTTGTTTCAATAATAATTTGTGGGCATTCAGTTATTTATACTTAGGATATATAAGTTTTTGGTTGATCTTCTAGACATAACATATTGTAGATATAAAAATAATCAGGATAGTAAGTACGATATTTTCAGGATATTTTATTATACGACATTATAAATTACAGACAGAAGTGCATAAACAATCATAAAGTAATGTGCGTATAATAGCTTTTACAAAAATCTCTTTAACATTTATTTATTTACACATATATCGATGGCTTTAAACCCGTTTTAAACACGCTTTACTTATATAGTATAAACTTTTATATTTATAATTTTCAACTTTTCATCTTAAAATTAACAACGGCATTATAATTGGTGTACAAAATAAAAAAATTAGCTAAAAAAAATTCTCTTTCACGTGGATTCGAACTCGAAAATATTTTGCAATCAGAATTTTGCTGGATAGTACGATAAGCCGCCGACCGGCGGCTCTGTTACTCGCTAGGTCACGGGGGGTTCCGCCGAGCGTACGCGGCGATCTTCGCCGGGAGAAGGGAGCCATATTCATAGCATGTAGTTTGGTCTCCTTCTCTCTTACTCCCTGGCTTCGTGGAATAAATCCGATACGTCGCAAGCGCTGAAGCCACCTCAAAGCTCTTCACCAGCAAAGAGTTAATATAGTTCTCACTTGATCGATTTGATGTAGAAAGATATACTTGTACTTCTCGCGACTGCATGACGACTCTTTGCAGCTACGCGATTACTTCTCGCGACTGCTTGATCAGTCTTTACGGCTGCCCGGTCACTTCCAGCGACTGCACACGAACTCTCGCTGCCGAAGGAAAATAATAAGCATTGATAGGGGGTTAGGTAAATAACAACAATAACCTGTTGCGCCTGCCGACCGTCTGAAGTTGCACGCTCGGCCTCTCTAACCTTCACCAAAATCGGCGCATTAAATCATTATTTTCTCGAAAACGGCTCATTTTCCTGATTTGGGCCCATAGGAATTATGACCGGGAGATGATAAACTAAAATATATCAAAATTTCAACCCATTTGGCAGGGAACCAAAATCCCATATAAATCTCCGGGGTCCTTTGTAATCATTCTTTTTGGCCCTACTTTCTTAGTATCGGTACCGTCCAGTAAACTTCTAAAATACCATTTCCATTCCTCTAACTTCACCGAACATTTAAAGCTCTCTCTTCTCTTTCTTGATCTATTTAAAAATTTCCATACCTCGTTCTCATTTTTTAGGCTTTTAAGTTCCGCTTCTTCCATTTCTGTATACATAACTTGTTTTTGTTTGCAGAGTTCCCTTCAGGATCTTCTTTCAGATAGATACATACCTTTTTCTGCCTGGCCTTTTCTCCACATCACATAAGGCTTTTTCGCCTGCCTCTTTGCTTTGGAGCAACTGCTATCCCACCATTTTCTAGTTCCTAATTTCTTGAATTTGATCTTAACATTTTTCTTAGTTACTGCCTTATCCACAATATCCTTCACTCTTTCCCACCATACTTGTGTGCTATCTGACTCTACATCTACCACTTCTTTGGCTAGCATTTTTGTCTTCTCTTTATATACTGCAATGTCTTCTTCCGACCAGGAGAAAATACTTCTAGAAACCCCTCCATCCTCTTTTCCAACCTCTACATTATCCACCTTATCATTTATCTCTATTTCGACTAGAAGGGGCAGATGGTCCGAATCTATTCTCTTACCTATTTCAAAAAATCTAACCTCATTCCATAACTTTTCGTTAACAATCACATAATCTATCAGTGTATGTCCTCTAGCCCCAATATATGTAAATTCTCCCTGATCGTCACCCTCAGCTACTCCAGTAAGCATGATCCATCCCTTGCCCTCAATTGTTTCACTTAGATACCTCCCTTCATTACCTATTATTTTATCTTTACTTTGCCTATTTGTGATAATGTTACTATCATCATTTTTATCGATACCTATAAATTTACCTAGTTTTCCTGTCCTTATATTAAAATCCCCTCCAATAACTAACTTTCCTTCCTCTATAAACTCGAGCTCCTGCATGTTATCTATTACCTTTTTTAAATCCCCAGAGTTATAGATTGACCAAACATTAATTATTTCCCCATACCTAACTATTTTTGATTTTACAATTCCTTCCTTCACTTCCGCAATCACTTTGCTGCCTACCTCTAACCACTTCTTTTTTATTCCTACTAAAAACCCCCCTTCGCCCTGCCTACTTTTTTGACTCTAATCGCTGGTATATAGTCCCATACAAAATTATTATCCAATTGCTTGCTAAACCATTCCCAACCCTTTTCCTCTAACCAAGTTTCAGTTAAACTAACGAAGTCGAACTCGTCAACAAACTCCCAAAAATTCCTATTCTTATTCGTCACACCCGCTACATTCCAAAATATAAATTTAAATTGCCCGCGTTGTGATTCTACTACACCTGACCTCAGTCCCTCTACCTCACTAATGCAACACCGTTCCTGCCGATTTAAAAAAGGCCCGCGGCCGCGTCCGAGGGCACAACCTCGACGTTCGAGATACGCTTGTTGTCGTCTGCTACCTGCTTACGCTCGCTCTCTAGTTTCGCTTCGTCCCACTTAACTGATTTTCCTTCAATCCACACTCTACCGAATCCCGCCTTTACGTTTCTTCCTAACTCTCTTTGTCCCTTTACCCATCTGTTATTATCTTCCTGAAGTTTCCTTTCCTCATACGACAAATCATTCTCGATGAAAATCTTGCTCCCCGATAGCTTAGACTTATTTTGCATCACTGTTTTTTATCCTCTACGCTACCTAAACGCGCGACTATCACCTTGCCCGCTGGCCGCACACTCGTTACCTCTACTTGTACCTCTAACCTATTCTGCAAAAAATCGATTGTCCAGTCTTTCAAATAACTCAGTAAAATCTCTCCCACTCCCTTGATTACGATATTTTGCTTTCTTTCGTCCCTGTCCTTTTCTTTGATCAGACTTTTCATCTGCCATACCTCTCTATCGGTCAAGCAGCTACTAGCGCTGCCGACAGTACCGACGCTGCGGAGACTCCACGCTGATGCTGCTCTACTCCCCATTCCAACCGCGCTCGCGCCCGTCGATCCCCCCTCTTCCGAGAACGCCGCGACCGATGCCGCGGCCGCTGCTTCGGCCTCCTCTTTTTGTTTTACTTTCTCCTCTATCGCTTTTAATCTTCTTTCGAACTCTTCGATTTTCTTAACTAAATTTATCTCCGATTCTTTCAAACTTAGCCTAACCTTCTCAATCGCCAATCTTTCTTCCCTAATTTTATCAAGTTCGCGTAAAAACATCTCTAAGTGCGCCTCATCTTTTTTCTTATCGTTAAACGCATCACTATTCCTAGAGTCTTTATTCTTTTCTTTCACCTGTTCCTTGAACTCGACTTTCTTTACCCTTCCGTCCAGCGTTGTCTGGCCCTTGGGTGCCTCGGTGGTCCTGCCTCTCGCCTTCGGAATCGTGCCAGAGCCCGAGGGTGGCTGAGTCGTCTCCTTTGTTCCATCTTTCCCTCCGCCTCTCGTCGTCACGTTCGGGCCGGCCATCTTTGTCCGTCTCACTAACCTCGAAACGCTTACGCACACTTAATCACTTAATATCTCGAAACAAACCTATTATTACTACAGGTACCCTATGCACTAATAAATCGACTAACTACCAATTATGCAATTAACCGTATTAAATTACCACTAAAAAACGCGATTTAATCCGGAGAGACGCCGCAACGCAACCACTCACACACGCGCCATCTAACCAAGTCCCTATAATATATTATATATAATATCATTATCATAGTCTGTTACAAATAGGAGGGGCTGACGTCCCCAAGCATACTTTGTGTGTGCATCACACACATACTGAATGCGAAGGTAGTCGGAAACACTTGGCTAAGTCGTATAGTAAGCCAAGCGCGACCCAGGCGGAAATTTATTTACCTAAAAAAACTAATAAAAGCTTATAACTTTTATGATCAGTTTATAATATGTAGATTTTGGACTCTAAAAATGTTTAGTAATAATTTATAGCTTTTATTAGTTTCTTTAAACTTTTATCAAATTTTCTATATATTCTGGCACAAAAATAAATAAACGCGTGACCTCTGAAAAATCTAATAACTTCTAATAAATTTTAAAAAATATTTACTTACAATAATTTAGATTTATAGGTATTTATAATTCTTACGATATGTTAGTAAGTTTTTCAAAAAGATAATAACTGCTATGAAATTTTATAAATTATTTTTAGTTTTGTCTTCTAATATCTTTAAAAAAATTCTTTAATCACTTTTTTTTTAATGTTCTAAAAAACACATAAAAATACTAATAAAAGCTTAAAAATATTTGTAAAATTAAAAAATATATAATTAAATCTCTCAAACATTAATAAGTGTTATAAATTATTATTAGAGTTCAAATTCCACACTTTATAAATGGTTATTAAAATCTAATAAAAGCTAATAAAAGCTAATAAAAGCTAATAAAAGCTAATAAAAGCTAATAAATTTTATTAACAATTATGTGAATAAGATTATTTCAGCCTGGGGAGCTGGAATAAGAGCCAGTGAGACGACTAGAGAAGAAGTGACTCGCTACAGCTCGCGGAGCTCCTTTTTTTTTCTCCTTAGGGTTATTTCAGGTCTAGCGACTAAACGCGGCCCGCATGTACCCGCTACCAATTTGCGTACTATGTAGGCTGTATCAGCAGACGTATCGTGGCGTCCTCTGGAGCAGGAAGAGTGTATTAAAAGCGAGCAGCGGAGGGGACCCGCCAAATCTGAATAAAGTCCAGATCAAAATGATCCTCTCCCCCACATTACACTCCCCATCTCCAACGTTGATTCTGTAGTAGCCAACCACGTAGATCCACTTAGCAGCTTATCGGTTAGTTGAAGTTTGTCTTTTTCTTATTGTTTTATAAAAAACATGCGTATAAAGATTATATTAAGAGGTATATGTACTACAGATCTGCTTTACAAAAATTTAAAAACGACGCTATATGGAGACCCCAGTTATGGTGACATTCATTGACTAGATTACAAATGTTAGATCCTCTATCTATAGAATTGTCTGAGCACCATTCAGCGAACTCATCTCTCCCGTCCGCAAGCAAGGGGCAGTCCCAAACCAGATGATCCACATCATGAGCATCCTCTCCACAATCACAGAGATCGTCAAAAAGAATATTCTTTTTAAATAAGTGGCTTCTAGATTTGGTATGAAATGTCTTTAGTCTATTAAGCAAACAAATATTCTTCCTGCTCTGCCTGACCTTGGCGAACCAAGGGGAGAAGGCGAAGTTCGGATGGAATTCCATATATCTCCTTCCCACCAAGGAAGAGCCGTAATTTTGAGTAAATAACGTCATCTCAGATAAAGAGGTATTTTTAATTTCATGCAAATAATCCTGATGTGGAATTCCATGGAAACTCAACGTCCCCAGTTTGGCAGCACCAACGGCCACCTGATCTGCCCTCTCATTTCCCAGTATTCCCCTGTGACTGGGGATCCAGAACAGAGAAACATTGAATCCCGACTGGATCAACCTATATAGGAGCAGTCTGATCTGGAAGACAAAGAAGTGCATGGCAGAGTTCAATCCTCTACGAGAGATGGCCATTAGTGAGCTGAGGGAATCAGAAAAAATGTTGTAATCACCAGGGCCCAGATCCTTGACGATACGCAGAGCCTGCCAAATGGCACGCGGAGCTCCTTTATACCTGGGCCAGCCCCTCTACACAATGTTTTATACGCGCACGCTATCTGTGTCTTTGTGGTGAACTACTTAGTAGCCGCTCGCGTGGTAACCGACCGCTGTCGGTAACTTTTTGTAATAAGAATGGCGTGTAGTCGAAACACGCGTGTATATGCGATATACACATAACTATTTGTAATAGAAAGACGCGTGTAGTCGAAACACGTGTGTATATTGCGAAATACACATAACTATTTGTAATAAAAAGAAGCGTGTAGTCGAAACACGTGTGTATATGCGAAATTCACATAACTATTTGTAATAAAAAGAAGCGTGTAGTCGAAATACGTGTGTATTATATGCGAAATACACAAAACTATTTATAATAAAAAGAAGCGTGCAGTCGAAACACGCGTGCATATACGAAATACACATTTGCTTTTGTAATATAAAAAATGCGTACTTATGAAAACGCGCATTATTTGTTTATAATAATTATTTTCAGACTTGACAGCAATTTTTTTACGCCTGGCGTATCTCTAAGCGTATCTTGGTTTTATGTGCATCTCTGGCGATCGTCGCCAGATGGCGCCAGAGGTGATCATAAGCACCACCTGCATAACCGGTGCTAGGCCGATAAAATCGCAGGAATGGGTGTGACACCCCCTTAATGTAACTTTCTATTGTGATGTAATTCCTCCTAGTAGATAATCTAATATACAAATAATAAATTTAAAAAAAAAAACAAAGCCCGCACTTAGGTCACGCCTATCCGAGACCTAAGTAGTCCTTTTTTGCACCGTGTATATCACACTCGCTACGTTCGTGCGCTAAGCTCACGGTGCAAAACAGGACTGCTTAGGTCTCGGATAGGCATGACAGTGGGCTTAGGTAGGCTGTGCTATAAAATTCTATACGATACAAGTGACCTAAGTAGCACTTTTTTGCACGGCGTGATGTCCTCGCTGCGCTCGGGCCCTAATTACGCCGTGCAGAAGTGTTACTTAGGTGACGAGTACTACAGTCCGAGAAATGCACTTCTACCGCTTTTACTATATCTTTCATGGTCACGTTAGGACGTCAAGCATCCAAGTTCTTCACCAGCTTGCACCTCACAGTTTCTACCTGGATTCTTAACCCCCCCCCCCCCCCCCCCCCCCCCNCCTCCAACGTACTCATAAGAAACCGAGGGAAGCTCATTGAAGCTCAGTCTGCAACGAAGTGCTTTCATACGAAGTTATCTATTAACTAGTCTCGTGTTATTTTTCATGTTTGCACACTTTTAATGCAGCCTATTGTCGGTATCAATCCTGAAGGAAGAGAGGAGATGTCATTTAATTACAAAATCATCGTTTTTATTAAATAAGTCATAATCGCGTGATTTCAAATAGAAATTTAAGTTCTAAGGGCGAAACGAACTAACCTATATTACTAGACGCGGAACGCGGAAAGAAAGTAACACTTCAGGGAGTTATAGGTAATAAGTTTTTATGCTGGTAACTAGAATAGTGGAACAGAGAATGAATGAATGTCACATTTTTTTCGGCTCAGCGTAAAAAAAATTTTGCATATTTTATGCTATGGTGGCTAGAAAAAATAGTATACAATGCAACAAGGGGCAAAAGTAGCAGATTTTTCCAGCGGGTAGGTTTACTAGGCTTGAGCGAGTAGATTGTTCGCGAGGACAGTCACCCGAGGGAAAAATATTCTCGCGAGGGCAGTAATCACCCGAGAGAAAATCTACTTTCGTCCTGAGTTGCATATAGTATTTATTCCACTTTCGGCCGAAAGGCCACTATTTGAGCCTAAAACGCGGGGTCGATGACAAGTATACAAAATATAAAATAAAGAAACACAACTGGACAAATTTTTTGAAATTTTTTTTTTTTACTTTTATTTGGCAATTTTTCTCATTTTTCCCGCAAACTTCTCATTTCTCCCGTAGATGAAATTTGCGGGGAAAATACCCTACTTTCGCCCCGCATTTCAGGGACAAAAATTTGCCATTTCGCTCAAGTGTGAAATAAAAAACTTTTTGCTCACTTTTTAAAAAATTTGTAAAAATGCTTGAAATGTATATAGATATACTCACACACATATATAGGTATATTTATCATATTATATAGAACTAAATACTGTGAGGTGCCGTGTCACAAAAAGTCACGTCAGCTGCTTATAGGCACAAAAAACGCAGAAATCAATACATGGGTTACAGAAACTATGGTCGGTCTAATAAAGCCCACTTTATGCCCTTGTTACACAATATACTACAGTTAATTTCTTTATTTTTTATAAAAAAATGTAACATAAGATTTTAAATGCAATATCACCTGAGTACCAATAAGGCATATTAAATTTGATTTAGAACTAATTACTTTTGTTTTTTGATCCATAATCAATTTTGACTTGTAAATATACATAAGATTTTGCAATAGGGCGGTGTTGAATATTATACAAAAACAATAAATTTATAAAGGATCATTTACAAAGGTACCTCCAAAATGTTCAAGTTTAGAAATGTATGCATGAGGTTGAAAGCCATATAGCTTGTGATATTATAAAAATATTAAATATAAAAAAAATAAAATATGCGATTGTAAGATGTAAATGATGTATTTGGAGAAAATTGATTAAAATAAAAGATTTCAATTTGTGATATTTAAAAGATGATATTAAATAATTAATTAAGGGGGTTCTACCGGTACTGCACTAGTCAAAATGTGTGCCCTTCTTATTTAAAGTTTATTTATGAAATATACTTTGTTAAACAAGCTGTGCACAGTTGAAGTTACATACAATAATGATTATGTATGATTTTTATATTCAATGAACTCTTACAATGTCAGAGCCTCTAAACAATATCTTTGAGGGGTAAATAATGTTTGTTATGTATACATTTACAAATACAATAAATTTTAACAAAATCTCATTTTTTAATGCAAATTAGCACAATTCCCCATAAGAGACCATGTTAATTGGTATATAATAAAAACGTTTATATTTTAGCTTCTATGCTGTAGTCTTCTGAAAATTTATATGGGTGTTTCTGAGATACCAACCTGTACACAAAATTTTAATAATATCTCAACTTTAATTCTAATACCGGTAGAACTTACTTAAGGAGGTTCATCTGGTACGTCGCTAGTCAAAAAGAGGATCATTTTTAAAAATTCTTATTTCCTTTTGATACAAGAGACATAATTTATTTAGGACTTATAAAAAGTTAATTTATAACAAAGAATGATTTTAGATAAAGAAATCAAACTCTTTATGTGACAAAAAAATTTAATACAGACGACATTTAACTTTGTTTTTGAGGTTAAGTGCACATTTTTTTTATGAGATCAATTAATTAGTATAACATACCCATCAATCGTATTCAAAAGCAATTTAAATTCATCAAATATTAGTTTTTTCATACAAAAATTTGCAACAAAAACTGTTTGTTAATTCAATAATTATTTGCAAATTAAAACGAGGAAAATGTGATTCTCCATAAGACTCCATGTATAAATGGAAAAAATACTTTTATTAATATCTCGTCTCAAAGGTATCCAAATGACTCAAAATTTTGCATAAGCTTTTTATTTAGACATATCTACGTGTGTGAATTTTTTCCCCCGAATCTGTTTGTTATTTCTAAATCAGACGAACCTCCTTAATATAAACAAAAGCATACAAATTTAAACAAGAGCAAAATTCATATTAAAGATAGTGAAATTTTTTGTAAAAGAAACTGATTATAACTTTAAGAAATAAGTCATTTTTAACCCATTAAATCAAGTGATATAAATGATATTGTTTCTTTTTTATATTAAAGTAATATATTAATATTTATTTTCTACTCCTGGTGGCTATTCTTTTATCTTTACGTTTATTTTTGAAATTTTGTGTTTCGTGTATAAAAGTAATATTATTAATTATTCTTTGTTAGATAATAAAGAGACATACCTTATGCCATGGTTTCACATCAAGAACTAATGGTGGCACCATACTGACAACTTCTTGTCTACTTATATTTCCACTGTTTGTTTCAGCAATTAGGAAATTGTGTAACCTAAAAAATGCTTCAGACCGTCTTATATCTTTGCGTGTAAGTTGTAATTGCCATCCTAAATTTTCTGGATAAAATGGTAGACAGTGGGGCTTTACTTCCTTGCACTGGTTGTCTTGGCTGTCTTGGCTGTCTGGGAGTTTTGTATTTACAATTTCTTTAAAAAAGTCTCCTTTGATAATTTCTAGTAAAGCTTTAGTTTCAGCTTTTGATCCAGTGATGCGAAATGCAACAGGCAGATTTTCTCTCATCGTTTCAATAAATGCATCCCACTCTCCTTCAGGAACTATTTTCTGAGTTTTATAATATGCTTCAAAATCTTTGTTTTCTCTAATAATGTCTGCATAAGAACGTTGAGGTGTTTTATCCCATTCATCTTTCTTCTATATGAAACATGTATGTACACATAAAAATTTGAGAAATAATCATTCAAAATTATTTAAAGTTCAAAATTAAAATAAAAATAAAATGATTTATTTGATGAAAATTTAAGATTTAATTGATCAGACAATTAGAAGTACAGGATCAAATATATTTCCGAGATGAAACAACTTATAATTGCAAACAACATTTGTAATAAACTCAAGATAAATATACATAACCTAAATAAAAATTATTTATTTTTAAACATCAAACTCACTTTTTGTTTTTCTCTACGCTTTTCGGCAAAATTTTTCTGTGGTCTGTGTCTTCGACCTTTTCCCATATTAATATATTATATATTAATACAATTTATGATGCTTGCTAATTGACGTCTACACCAAACACACGTGTGCATCGGCTATATAGTGAGAGTTTGTATATATATATATATATATATATATATATATATACACACCTAGAAACTCTATAATACAGTCTGCGAGTTATGGCTTATTGCGGCTATCTGATCTGCAGCGCTACCAGGGGAATGCAATGAATTTCAGGTTAGAGTTCTGATTCTACAAACTTACAAACAAGTCACAATAGCAATAGGTAGCGATAGAGTATACGATTTTAACCTGACTGTAACTGAATTAGTCAAAATGCTTAGACGTCAAGTTAAGAAAAGCTGTTGAAAAATAAGATCTAATATTGCAATTTTCGTGTGATTGAATAAAATAAAAAGATAAATATTAATGATAACTTTATAAACATAAATTGTAAGTTTTCAAGTTTTGTTGGTTTTAATTGGAATAAAATAAACATGTATAAACTAAAAAAGGAAAGAAAAACGAAAACATAATTACGTAAGTATAAAAAAATCAACAAAAATCATATTTATTCATAGCAAAAATATAGGGGAATTTCGTATAAAAATTTATCATAATTTAATTCAATATAAAGGCAAATAAGTCAATTTTATGGTTGTAAATAATAAAGGAGCATACAGCTCAAAGTTATGTACATATATTTAGGATATTTTATGAAAATATAGATTTACTGTTTTTTTTTTCAATTTGAGTATAAGTATGCATAAGTTACATTGGGAAGTCTAGGTATGCATACAATAAAGTAAATACATACATACAATAAAGTAAACTTATAAGGTTATCATTTTTCTAGCTATAGTAGATTCCGTTTTCAGATTTTCAAATTTAGCATATAGTAGCATGTACTTATAAATACATAATATATAGCGTTTCAACGTGCGATTAAAAAATCCAAACAATAACATTATCCGTACATTTTTGGTTAGCTGTACTAGTGCACTTTTTCAGTAGTGGCTCCATCTACCGCGGACTGATTACCGCTATAGCTATATATGTATCCGAAGTCCACCATGTTGACGCTCTAAAAGTAAACCGTGAAATGTATTATCGTTATGATTAACCAAAAACTAGACATTTTCATTTATTCATGGATATCAAAATTTCAAATCTGTCATTATTTCCAGGTAATATAGAAATACTGTCTAGTGGGAACTTCAGTCTAGTAATAGCAAGTAATATGAACCATGACTAGTTTTTCTTATTAGAAGACTTGTGGTGTAACAATGGTAAGTTCTGATGCTTGAAATTAATTTTAAATTCCCTTAAACCAACCAAGTAATAATAAAGTAAAAATAAATAATACCTTTACTGCATGATATAGTTCTAGTTATTTTAGTTATAACTAAGTATATACATTTCAAGTATTATTGTGGTATAATCGTATCGTTAGTTACAAGTTCTTTATGAAATCGTACTTGATTCTTAGTCAGGAACATTGCAATTAAGTATTGTATTCATTTTCATGGTTCCAATAGAACCAAAATAAGATGACAATTCAAGTAATACTTATATGATAACAGAACAGTTATTTTCAGCGGATAAAAGGATAATTCGGAAGGAGTTTTTAACTTTAAGAAGAAAAATACACAATCTGAATTTTCTAAAAATTGGATCGTATAATTTTACCGATTGAGTTAGAAATAACCGTAGTATTGTTTAATAATTTCTAATAAACTAAAATATTTTTGTATAAGTCTTATACTTTTTAATTTTTCAGCTTTAAAACTTACTGTCTAATTTATTGGTTATGTATTCTGTTACTATAATTATTCAAAACGAATAATAATAAAAGTGTTTATTTCATTTGCATAAAGAACTTAAATTTCTGTAAATATTCAGATAGAAATATTTTTCACATCATTAGTTAGCTTTTATATTGCCAATCGTAAATTTGTAATTGAAATCTATTATTGAGGTTATATATTCATACCATAAAAAGTATTTTCATATCCATCCGTATAAAAAACATATATTATTTTAGTAAATTACATTCTAAATATTTGAAAATATTTGAAGGTTTGTTTAAAGGCCTTCATTTGCCCATGCACAAATATACAGAATATAATGTTTTCTTGCCATAAAATAAATTTATACAAGATTTGAGTAATTATCTTTTCTTTACATATTAAGACGAATGAGAATTCACAGTATAAGATTAGAATAAATTATAGTATTCATAGAATTTGCAGAAACCGAAAAAATGAGAAATGATTGATATTAAAGCCCGTCTTATATACTCAGTAAAGTACTACAGATATATCGTAAATAAGAAAAAACTACAATCCGCTTGATTAGATTTTGGCAAGGATATGAGATCATGGTATGAAAAATTACCTGTAATTGAATGCGATACATAGATAGTGCAGACGTAAACTCAAGCCTCAGCTCATTGCCAATTCAACAGAAAAATTAATTAATTAGGCATCCTGGTTGATTAGTTGGGTAGGCTGTTATAAACCTTTTTTTTTGTTAATTTGTTTTTGTGCAACTAACCTCACTGCTCAAGTAAGATACATAACATTTTAACAATTTTTGCTATTAAATTGCCAAAAAAATTACAGTCAGAGCTTAGATCTACGCTATCTGTGTATCATAACCAAACATTAGTAGTTTTTTTAGATCAAAATATTATTTTCTTACCAAGATTTATTGTAATATTAAAAGAGCTATAGTTTTTCCTGCATACTATATATATATATATATATTTATTTTTTGTTAATATATATGTATTTTATTAAGTGTTATAGACAAATCATACATTTCTGTAATTACATTTTCTTTACAATTAAATCATATTTTTATTATAGGATATGCATATAAATAGACACTCAACGGCAGTTTTGAATGATGTAACACAACCCATTGATGAATACGGAAAAAATGTTACACATTCTAATAATACACGTATTTTTCAACCAAAATTAATAGTTAGTGAACAATCAAAAAAACAGTATGGATCTATGTATGTCAATGCATTGCGAGAAGCCCTTTTTACACATTTTGAAAAACCATATAGAGCACCAGATGTACCATTATCAATAATTCAAGAAGGAGACAATGTCTCTAAATATGTTTGCAGACAATGCAAGGATTGGTGAGTACATGAATCTTCAGTATTAAAGATACTTATTACTTATTATTAAAAAGTTGGTTAGAATCTGTTGATTTATGTCTGTATAAGTATTAAAAACTAGATATTCAGTATGATATCGACACTCCCAACAAAGACTAGCATATTACATAAAATTCTAGCAGTTTCACAGTTTTAGTTTTATATGATTAAAAAAAATTGATAAAATTTATAAATGCAAAAGCGGCATATAATATTCACGTAAAGAGCCAGCTATTATAAAAATT
This sequence comes from Pteromalus puparum, assembly GCA_012977825.3. Taxonomy (NCBI): domain Eukaryota; kingdom Metazoa; phylum Arthropoda; class Insecta; order Hymenoptera; family Pteromalidae; genus Pteromalus; species Pteromalus puparum. The sequence continues at coordinate 7,923,344 of CM053171.1, read as the reverse complement.
ATTAAATCATCATGTTTTTTTCGTACTGCGAATAATATTAGTCTGGGCCATAAAATGTGCTAGTTTTCATAGATATAACTGAAATGTGGTAGTCTTTGGCATGAATATTGAAATAATATGCTACTATTTGTAGGGAGTGATGGTATATTATTGATGAAATAAAACAAAAAATATATAAAGATATGGATAAATTTATATAAAATAATAAATTATAATTTTTTCAATAAAACTATTTGTTATTTGAAAACAATTACTGTCTTAGGTGTCATTATAATTAAAGTAGTGCATTTTAATATTTGTATTCAGAAAAAATTCAATAGTACGATTTTTAAATGTTAATTTTTTATATTTTATAAAATTGTGAATTTATTATAAATAGTTAAAATTACTTAAAATAAGTATCCAATAGTGTACTCATTATGATAATCATCTATATGTGATATTTTAACTTTTTTGTTCATCAACAATTTAATGTAAAATTTTAATGACTTCTAAGATTATTTATTACAATCAACATGAAAACAAAATTATTTCCTGTAAAAAATATTATCTAAAATATTTATTGCAAGGGTAGTTTTAACTCTAATTGCATAGTCAATTGATTGTATATACAATTGTGCAGAACGTATACATTTTTTTTTCTTAAATGAAAAAGTCATATGAACATTTAAAAATGCTCTGTATATCTACTACAAGTGAAAATTCTGGAATTCATTCTGAGAGTAGTGAAATTACTATACAAAATAGTGCTTTTGTGATTTTGTAAATAAATATTTTTTACAAAATTATGCGCGTGGAACCTCCTGCCGCAACGGAGTACCACTATTACTTCTCTTGCATCATTTAAGGCTAGCCTCCGATCGCTGGTCACAACTTCTAGTCAAATTATTATCATTCATAGTTTCCTATTCTCTTATGTACTTTTTCTTTATTCTGCGTTTATAATGTTTCAATAATTTTATTTGTATTTAACCTATGGGTTATGTAAAAAGGACAAGTCTGTCCGTTGATTTTGCAATAAACAATAAACAATATGGTAAATTTACAACTTTTCATGATAATTTTACTAATCTAAGAATGAGCCTCACAATTTTCTAATTTTTGTATGTTCATTAGATTGATTTGTTTATACTTTTCAAGTATTAAAAAACTTTTTAACATTTTTTGTTGCACAAAAAGTATCACAGTTTATTTTTGCATCATAATTTTTATACAAGTACATACATACAAGAAGTAAGAAAAACCTTGATTTAATTTTTGTAAAGCATTTTAGATGTATAAAGTTCACATAAATTATGTCGTGCAACTGCTTTAAAAAATGAAGTTGCCATTGATAATCAATATTATTTTCATAATGAAAAATAAGTACAAAAATTTTATTGTAAATGTTTTTTTATAGTTTCCATCATCAAACTAGCTTAGAGGAACATACTTTTCGAGGGAGTTGGATTTTAGGATATTGGTGTACAGATTGTTTTCAAGAATGTGAACATTTATTAGGAAAGAAATTATACTGTGCAAAATGTATAAAATTACAAATACAAAAATTCAAAGCTCTACAAGCAAGAGGGTTAAAAAAACGCAATGACCCAGGAATTGTTAAGATATTTTTTAATCCATGTCAGTTACTAGAACATATGCAAATGCATAATTCAGAGGATATAGCTGTGAGTCAACTGATGCTTTTACCCTTTCCAAGTGGTATTGGAAAAGAGTATTTTCCTCACTTAAAAATGATCAGTGAAGCATTGATGGATTTCATGTTCCTTAACAATATACATATTGTTGACTGGTTAGTGCAAAATAAAATCCATAAATGGTGGCGCATGGCAAAAGGTGATAATCCCGTGGCTAATATTATAAAAAGATATCCTTTTGAAGTACAGCAAATAAAGCAGCTACTTAGTTGCAATAACAAAGGCAATCAAACGTCTAAATCCAGTTTAAATATTGGTAATGTTTCAATATATGACAACAAGAAAAATAATGCCAAAAACACTGAAAATCTTTTAGATAAAAATAAAAACAATTCTAGCGTGTCATTCCCCAATTTAATGATATCAAATACTTCTGAAACAAATGAAACAAATAATATTCAATCTAATAATGACATTACTTTCATTGATTGTGGGCCTTGTGATAATGAACAGAGTTGTAGTACAGATAAGCAGTTATTTGAATCATCAAATATTGTAGGAGACTTATCCAATTTAACCAATACAGCCACAGTAGGTACTAATCAAACTAAAATTTCTACGGTAAAAGGAAAAATATCTGTGAAAAAATTTGCTAAAGTTCCTCCATCTCCTGTAAGAAATAGTAATGCCAAAAATGCAAGTCCTACTGCAGCTTGTTTGAGCAGAGTAAATACTACAGCTAATCATCGTGTTGTTACTATTCGTTCTACAAAACCAGTAAATTTTTCATCTATTATAAAGAACTTTCCTCAAATAGCAGATAAAGTTGCAAACAAAAAAATTGTTTTTGTACACAAAAATTTTCCAAAAAACGTAAATTTGACAAACTTGAACAATTCACTTAATAATGAAGGTCAAAATGTTGGTTTCTTTAGTAATGGAAGTAGTAAAGATCAAAATATTGATAACCAAAAGATGATCCAAGCCCATAAGCTCCAACAGTCAGGCAAAAACAGTGTATTACAAAACAAGTTAGAAAGTTTAAGTAGTGGATCTAAATCAAAACCAGTGATAAAACCTGTGAGTCAACAAAACATTAAAAATAATAGCAAAACTAAAACGAAAGTAATCAAGAAGGTTTATCGTCCTATAAGACCAAAACCAATTCAAAGAAAGAACATACAACAAAAACCTAATATTGAAGTTCCATCTACAATATGTGTTCCAACTAAGGAAAATTCTGATTTATATTTAGCAACATTGAAAAGTTCAACTAGAAAAATACTGGAAGAATTTTTCCATGAGAATGAATTGATGTTCTTGACAATAAAAAGAAATGAGAGATCTGGCAAAAATTTCCTAAGTGTGATGTACAATAATGATTCTTCATCTGATGATATGTGTATTTATAGAACTAAATTTTTCTCTAATATGAGTAAAATGAATCGATCTAAAATTTATGTGCGAATTAATCATATTAAAGCAATGAGCCGAAAGTTCTCTGAAAAGGTGGGTTTTAATAATGTAATTATTAAAGAACATCAAAAATTAATTTCAATATTAGATAGTATTGCTGCAAATTTAGATTCATCAAGTCAATTTGTTGATGATTATTTTGGTCCATTACTTAATGCAAGTAGTGGTGAAGTATGTCCAGTATGTCATAAACTTATAAAGTCGGAAGAATATATAGTTGGATTTACAAATGTGGTAACTGATTCAGATTATTGTTTGTGTTACGATTTTATCTGCTATAAATGTAACACTTTCCAAGGAAACAAAGAGCGTCTTGAAGCTCATTTGAGATATCATAATATTGAAAGTCCTTTCATTTGCCCTGAATGTAATGTAACTTTTTCATCTTTTCAAAGTCTCAATGTTCATGTGTGGACAGAATGCTTCCATCCACTTATAACACGATTTCTATCATGTAATATTTGCGAAATTGGAGGTTTCTGCAGTTTGGAATCAATTATAAATCATTTTGTTATCATGCACAGTATCAAAATGGCTGCTTGTAATGTTTGTTGTATGGTATTTGAATATAAACGTTTTTGCATAAGTCATATGAAAAAGGGCCATTCAGCGAGTACAAATGTAAATAAGCCATTATTGCTCACTTTTTGTCAACTGGATGATAAAGTCATTCCAATCGAATGTTACAAATTGCATGTGCAAAATCATAAATGCTTTCAAGAATCATATTTTTATACCTGTAACTTATGTTCAGGTAATAGTAAATTGTTTATTAGTAAAGAATTAATAAAAACACACATTTACAAATGTCATTATACAGAACTATCAAGTTTTATTGATGCAGCATCATTAAAAGAGATATTATTAAGGAATGATATTCAACAATTATTTGAAGAAAATTCGAGTACCAGTAAATCAGACGTGAATCCATCAATTAATAATGAGTCTGAAACAAGGCAGTCTATCCAAACACTCCACACAAATGATAGCATTTCAGAATTAACATACTCATCATCATTACAAACAATAGCAAACATGAAGACAAATAACATGGATCCAGAAACAACAGATATTGTTAATAAAAGTAATTTAGTTATTGACTCAGAAAACAAAACAACACGTAATTCGAAACATTTAAAAGATTTACTTAAAAAAAAGAAAAATACTGGAAGAAAGTGCATCAATCCTGTTGATCTAATACCGGACAAAGATGTATTATCAAATGATATTACAAATTCAAAGCTTAATCACAACAATAAATCTAGCGATTCTGAGTTATCTAAACAACTAACATTAAGTAGAGAAGATTGTAAAAATAGTAATTTTGATACTGTCAATTCAAATTTAAGTCATATGAAACTTATGATGTCAGTTGATGAAGAAAACCTGAATACAATTAAATCAAGAAATATAGAGAATGTAATACTTGATAAGCCAAAAAATATTGAGCAGAATCGTCATGATACAATATTGGATAAAAATTCTGCAATACCAATTAATGCTGACTTATGTATTGATAGTGAGTCAATGGAAACTTCAGAAGAAACGTGTGTCAGTTTTCAAAAAGATAAGCCAAATAATATTGCGCAGAGCCATGATACACCATTGGATGATAATCTAGATACACCAGTTCACTCTGACTTATGTGTTGATGATGATTCAATGGAAACTTCAGAGAAAGCGTGTGGTAGTTCTCAAAAGCTAAAAGTTAAGTCAAATAATGTTGGGCATGACCATGATACATCAGCAGATGAAAATTCTGATATACAGCTTAACTCTGACCTACGCTGTGACAGCGTTTCAATGGAAACTTCAAAGAAAACATCTGTTAGTTTTCAAAATTCTGGACTTAATATTGTAACAAATAACTCACAATTCGCCACTGAAAAAAATGTTAGTTTTAATATAACCGATGATAACAATAAACGTAATGTGAATTGTGAAGAAACTTCTAAAACAAGTGATAATATTGATTCAGTAAAAGAAAATGCAAGTCCTTTAATATCAGAAGAATGGGATACTATTTCAAGAATCATTTTAGGTAATGATTCTGACAATCCAAAAACAATTAATGTATGTGATAGTGTTAAAGAGAACAACTACTGCGATTCATCTGATGGCTTAAAAGAGAGCTGTGAAACCTCTGAAATGAGAAACTTATCAGTTCATGATTTAAAAGAAGACAAACAATGCAAACATACAACTGCAATATCTAATAATATTACTTCAGAATGTGAGTCCACTGATCTAGATAAAAATTTAGTAAACAGCGCTGAATTATTTGATGTACATGAAAAAGAGAAAGCTGCGAATATAGATTCAATAAGTTTAAAACCAAATAATGAAGAAAATTTGGAAGATTTATTAGCAGAAAAAGAAATAGAAAAAGATTGCAGTTTACTGACTCTTCAGAAAGATGATACACAGGATCTCTCTAATAGTTGTAAAGATAATAGTGATCTTTTACAAATTCATCAATTGGAAAACGATAAAAGCCAAGAATCTCATGTCACAACACTTCATGAGAAAAGTGAAAAAAATGAATTGAAAGAAATGTCTTTGGTACTGCTTGAAGAGCAAGATAGTCGTGTTGTGAAAAATTCACAAAGTGAAAAAGTTGATACCCAAAAGACAATGGAGTATCCTACATCAGATGACGTTTCCACAATTGATGATAGTTATGACATATCAAATGATTCAATTTCACTGAAGAACAATGATGCGAGATTAGTTATTTCTCAAACACATGATTATATAGCTAAACATAATTATGTTGAAATTGAGAATAAATCTGATAATATTGAGGATACTTGTAGTTCACCAAATATAATGGATGGCGCAAAGGACAATAATGAAAATTCAAATTCAGCTTTACAAGAATTAACTTACGAGTGTGGAAGTAATAAGCAGATACAAAAAGGAATTGACGATCTGAAAATTACTACTGCAAATATACAAACTGAAATAACTGAAAGTGAGTTTACGTCAAGTATGACAGATAGTATGACAGACACCCAGATCATTGAAGACAATTCGACAAATTCAGATAACAGCATGGAGCTGCAAGATGATAGAATGCACATAATAAATCAATGTAAACAAATTTTAAACGAGCCAGTAGAATCCTCAGAAATAATAATAACAGATATGAATAATTCAAATTTTATAACAAATGAAATGCCAATTTCACAAGACATAAGACATAATGAAGTAAAAAATACAAAAAAGCAAACATTGATTTATGAAGCTGTTGAGGAACAACAAGTATATGAAAATAATCATACAACAAGTAATGAAGAAGAAGAATTTACCAATGAAAATATCAAATCAATTTTATCGGAATATGATGACACCTCAATTGACAATGAAACCGGGAAAGAATCATTAAACAATGATACAGAATGTCATGAAAAAAATCATGACAATAACTTTTCCATAATATTGCCAATTGAAAACACTTTGCAATGTATTAATGCGGAGCATGAAGTAAATATTGAAATGGCAGATAAGGACAGTATTGATTTATCAATGGAGCAAAGATCTTTGCCAGGTAGCGATAAAAATGAAGAAAGTGAAGAAAGCCTGGATAACGATGAATTATTAGTTACTGGAGAAAGCACGATTTTAGATCAATGTATGAGCTCAGATAAAATGAACAATGATTTGAAAAATAAAGATACCTTTGTGAATAGAGTAGTTGAGAAAATACCTGTATCAGATAGAGATATCTCACAAGAATGTGAACATTTTGAAGAAATGAGTGACTCAGTAACGATTGCAGGGACTAATGAATTGGACCAATGCAATGATAAAAAAGATTTAATGAAACAAAACAGATCGTCAGAGATAGAAAAGTTTGGACACTCATTGATTGGAGATATTTCTGTATTAGAAACTTTTAACCAAATAAATGAATCGTCAACTATTCAAGAAAACAATTTATTAGAACAATGTATTGTTAAAGAAAACCAATCAAATATAAACAGTTCTCCAGTCAAGGACTTAGCTATGCACACATTGACTGAGGAATTGTCTGTATCTGGTATAGAATGCGAAAAAAATAATAAAAAAGTTGATGAAAAATTAGATAAGATACACCAATACTTTGTTGAAAAAAAACAAATTAACAGTAAAAGTTCACCGGACAATGAAAAAGTTGAGCACATTTTGATTGAAGAAATGCCTATATCTGATAAAGATGTAGAAGAATATGAACATTTTGAAGAAAAGACTGAATCAGGAACAGTTATAGAAAATAATGAATTTGAGCAACCATTAGATAAAGAAGATCAAACAAATTCAAAAAGTTCATCAGATAATGTAATACTTGAGCATGATTTGATTGAGAAAGTATATGTCTCAGGCAGTAATATTGTTAAGGAATTCAAACCTTTTGAAGATGTTGAAGGATCAGGAACGATTGAGGAAAATGAAGACATACATCAATGTATAAGTGCAGAAATTCAAAGTGATAATAAAAGTATGCCAGATATTGAAAAGGTTGTACATTCGTTTATTGAGGAAATTACTGCATCAAAACAAGATATTACCTCAGAATTTGAAAATTTTGAAGGAATTGATGAATCAGTAATAATTGAAGAAAGCAATACGGTTGACCAATGCTTCGATGAAGAATACACAAATGAAAAATGTTTTAAAGTTAGTAAAAATATTGGCCACTCATCGAGTACAGAAATATCTGTGTCAAACCAAAATATTACAAAAGAATGTGAAAAATTCGAAGAGGTTAATGAATTTGTAACAACAGTTGAAAGTAAATTAGACAAGTCTTTTGATGAACAAAATCAAACAAATCAAGAAAGTTCATCAGATAATAAAAAGGCTGAGAGTTCCCTTAATAAAGAATTTCCTGCGTTAACAAAAGATATTACTAAAGAATTTGAAAATTCTAAAAAGATAAATGATTTAGTAGAAACTGAAGAAAATGTTGAATTAGATCAAGCCTTTGATAAAGAAGATCACGCCATTGAGTATTCATTGCTAGAAGAGATGTTGGAGGCAGGTAGAGCTGTTAATAAAGAATTTGATAATGTAGAAGAAATGGATGAATCAGAAACATTTGAAAAAGGAAATAAACCAGATCAATCTTATGATGTAGGACATCAAATAGTTGAAACTCACTTGACACCTGAAGAGGAAATTATACAGTTAGCTGTAGAAAACAACTTGATGTCAGACACAGCCATTAGTGAGGAAAATGAAAATATTAAAATAAATAACGATCCAATGGATGTTAAATGTGTTGACCAATCAATTAGAGAATCACATGTAAACAGTATCACTGCAAATAGGAATATTGATGATTATAATACGGTAAAATTAGTAGTTGAACAAGATTCGGAGAGCAAATCATTTGAAGAAAAAACGACAGAACTTGAAGAAAGATCAACTGATTCCATAATTAGTAAAAGCAATATTGATAATGAAGAAATATCGAATTTAACAGATGATTTGTTTGAAAATAGTAATCTTCTAAATATAGATCAGTTAACAGTTAAAGTGAATCATAAATCAATTACTAATGATAAGGATGAAGCAGTTTTAGAAACAAAAAAAGAATCAAATAGTAAAGATATCATAATTCCATCGTCGATTAAAGTTAAAATTACAACCGATAAAATTAATGTAGATACCTTATCTGGTCATTTTATTTCTGAAAATTTAGCATCAGAAGAAAACAAGATGGTACGAAAAGATTTAACGCTAATGACACAAAACTCTTCATGCAGTAGCAAAGAAAGTACTGAAGCACAATATATCAAAAATACAGAAACTGTAGACAGTGAAAGTAATGAAATGTCAATTCACAAAAAGCAAATTGATATAAGAAATATTAGAAATGATTTAGTAGACAACTCTTACCTATCTAGTGATGTATCATCGTCAGCTGAAGCATCACCAGCTGTTGAATCTAAAATAGTAAGTGAAGATTCTAGTTCATTAGATTTGCCGACAAGTGTGAAACAACCAATTGAAAAAACAAACGCATATATTGATGAAATGGATGATTCTAGTAGCACAAACGTTTTGCTCGATGTAAAAGAAAAGAAAGATATTTCTATGACTGAAGATGTTATAAAATGTAATGAGTATGAGTTAAAGAATTTATCATTAACTGATGACGAAAAAATAAATTTATCGCAAAATTCAATAAGTTTGGAATTTCAAGTAGAAAATTCAGTTGTAAATGTCAAGCGATTGAGAAGTAGATCCAGTAATAGATTGAATAACTCCAGCTCTGAAGTTATAAAAACAAAACGAAAATGTAAGATAAAAGCAACAACTCTGCTAGGCGAAGCGCAAAACTTGACAGAAAAGAATTTCAAAAAGTCGAGGCTTGAAACCAATATTGTCAATTCCATTGATAATCTGGTAGAAGAAAATGAATTAATAAAAACACAAAAAGTAGAGATACGGAAAACAAGATCAAAGTCAAATAGAAGAAGGGACGAACGCTTAAAAAATTCAGATGTTCATTTGGATACTAAATCCGTTAGTTCAGATGCTGAAGAAGCAAAGGTTGTTAGAAGAAGTCGTAAAAGGAATCGATCAGAAAACATCTTGAATACTGATCAATGTTCTGAAAAAAATAAGCTAAAAGAGTCTATACTTATGCAAATGCCAACTCTTCGACTAATTAAAACACCTACAAGGTCAAGTCCTGTTGATTTTTCTGCTTTGCCTGAAAAAGCGCCAAAACTTAGAGCAGTTAAAAAATATAAAGTTGGCTTTGACAATAGTACAAACGTGTCAAATAAAATTTATAAATTTAAATGTCATCTGTGTGGTGATGCAATAAGTACTAGTTGGTCAGTAGTAAGTGATCATTATAATAAAAAACATGCTCACAATTATGAACTTTGTATTATATCACCAAAACTGACACGTCTTTCTGATGAAGATATTAATATAAATAAGAGGAAAAATAATAAAAAACGAAAGTCTTCTGAAGCATCCTTAGCAAATCTTAAGAAGAAAAAACGCTTGAGTCCAAAAAAGGTCAATGAAAAAGTTTGGATAAGTTCAGATCGAACTTCTGGACTCTTTGTACAGTTAGAATCGGTAATTGATGGAGAAGGACATTTTAAATGTAAAAAATGCGATGAAAGGTGCATAAATATGGCGGAGTTGCGACAACATATTAGTGATAATCATCGAATCGCTAAGAAAAATCTTATTTGTTTGGAGTGCGGCGAGAATTTCGTCGTTTCACCTAGTTTACAGATGCACTTGAAAGCTTTTCATGGAATTGAAGATCCAGTCGCTTACATGAACAAATATCCAACCTATGCACCAGATATTGATGATTTTGAAGCAGACGCGAAAACAACTGCTGCTAATCAATGTCATGTTTGCATGGCTGTTTTCAAAGATAAGCTGTCTGTTGATAAACATCTTAGAGTTCACGGGATGGCCTTTCTCAGTAAAAAACGAAGAGAAGCTAGAAATGCTCAAATGTCTAAGTCCAAAGTCGAAAAATTCGATAAAGAAAGAAACAAAGCTACATCCAGTTCGAACGAGGATAAAGCTAGCAGCTCGGTGAGTTATTAATTTATGAATCTTTAATTAAGTATCTTTGTTTTAATAGTATCAGCTTTGTTATTACGTTACTTAATGTTGGTTCCAGATTTTGTCAAGATGATCAAATCTAGAAGGCAGTTTCCTTTCCACGTAAATCATATACCTAAATAGTAAGTTAATTTTTTTTTAACTAGACTTTCTCAAAGCAAATCAGTCGGCAATATTGGGGCGCCAAGTTTCGATATTTCAAATTTTGATAGTAAGACAAAAATTTTCTCTTTATTATGAATTCGGTTTCTATAATTTTTTTCAGATGCACGATTGCCGAATATGTAGCCAAACGGTATAATAAGATACTTATAATTTATCTTTATAAATATATCCTTTCTTAAATTTCTGGAAAAAAATATACATGAAGAATGCTAACAGCTGAAAAATTAATAGATCGAACTGATTTGGCTTGAAATTTATAATATTTTGTTTCAATTTTATAAGTAATTGTATTTTTATTGTATTTTCACAGATATTGGTGTTCATAAATTAAATCGACAAATGCGAGTATGAAATGAAAGGATAAATATTATAATGAAAAAAAGACTGTGTACATAAAATTTGTTCGTGATAAAAAGTGTTTGGTCTGTTAATGATTATCAGCATGTTATAATTTGTAATTGAAATAAGTCGGTTTTTATAACATATGCACATTCAAATCCATCTTACGTATAACAAAATAAATAGTTGTATTTGTTATTAGGCTATCTAGTACTAATCGCTGCAAGATTTGAAATAAACGTTTCAATGTTGCATACAAATTTTTTAATCTTGTAAAAATTAGTTTATTATTAATAATGATAGTATGCACTGTAATTGGTCACCATATATTTGACGCTAGAGGTCTTAAAGATTTATGAAACGCTTGTTATGCAAAATAACAAGCAGATATTTGACATAATTGAAATAATTTGTTAGCAGGTTTCAATTGATAACATTTAATGAAAGTAAAATATGTATATATCATCACAAATCTGACAATTGCATAAACAGTGAATTAAATATTTTAGTCTAATTTTCTTGACTTTTTGTTATTTCAAGTATAAATGTCTTTTATGATAAATATTATTTATATTTTTGTCTTCTCCAAATGACGTTAATAATACACTAAATGAAATTGCATACGTCTATTACAATGTATAAATACAGCGCTATCCTTTCATCAAAATACGAATTCTTGATATAAAAGTTTAAAACGGAATCGGTTGTAATACCTTTCACTAATTATCAAATTCCATTCGAACTGTGATCACCGAAAGAATATAAAATTAATTGGAATTGTTTTTAATATTTTCGTTTGAAGTCACGTATACAATCACAGACTCATTAATTTTATAAAGCACATAAGAATAGTTGTCTTTTAATCACGAGACATTGTACGTTATTGATCAATGATAAAATCAAGTGTTAGATGCGCTTAACTTTTAACTAATCAATTAGTGTGTATATATAATGGAAAATTATATTCTTATTATTATTATAAACACGCCCATACACAGCTCTACAAAATATATTTTGAAATCGATATAGTACTTTTGTTAATTAAATTTTAAAAGTTTACGATAGGTAATGCATTAAATGTACAGAAAATAAGGACATATTATAATTATAAGTTTTATGTATAAAATGTGTATGATTTATAAATTATAAAAGAGGTTGTATCAATCATCAAAACAATGCAACTATGTATAAAATTGGCCGAATGTTGTGAAAATTATAATAATAAGATTTGCATATGCTAAACATCTCTTTATTTGAAATTATACATGATAAAATAAATGACGACACAAAAATAAATAACGTAATTAATAAACAGTAAAATTACTGTTATTTAACAGTAAACCTACATAAATAATTAATATATAGCAATTAAGTTTATTAAATTATAAAAATTAGTAACAGTAAGCAAATGTAAAAAAGAAAAACAAATAATTGGTGGAGATTTGTTTTGAATCTTAAGTATTTACAATGTACACTTTTTGAAGAAATTTTCTTTGCGTTATGTATTTACCATTTAGCTTTATTCTTACACTATAATATACTTCCATCTTAAGTTTTGTTTTGTAATAAAATCGACATTGTTATAATAAAATAACTTTCTACAACATAATAATATAGATGTTTCTTTTACGGTATCATCTTTAACGATTATTGCACAGTCGACGCTGATTATTGCTTAAAGTACGTAGAGAATCAGACGATTGACACATTGAGACACGGAGTTACGAAAAGACCCATCATCTCACTAAAATTCAGCTTTGCTTAGTTAAAACTCACCTTTTTTTTAAATAATTTGTATACAATTGCATATATTACACTTTTATTACACAGCGTAACGTAAAAATATAAATTTTCGTTATATTTATGAATTAATTATTATAATAACGTTTATTATAATATCATTTTCTAGTACTTATAGTTATCTTCAAATGAACGCGCTAACGTTTTCAAAACGTCAAGGTTTCGATGGGCAGGTACTATAGGCTGGGCGTTGGAGTTTTTGAACACTTTATAATCTTTTTTTTTTCTCGAGGTATCTTAGAGGTACTTATATCTTGCATTTTTCAACTGATCTTTTGACCTTTACCGTAATTAAGTGACAATTTTTTTTTCTTAATGAAGATACGTCTTGAATAGATTATATGAAGTTTAGGTCAAGATGTTTATACATTAAACATCATGTATTTTAAAGTAATGTAAAATTATAAATGTTTACTTCGTATGGTTATTCATTATACATCAATAAACTTTTATAGTTTGTGGATGTGTTATATCACCGCATTATATGGTGCATAAACAGTTAGATACAATAGCTGTATTCATATTCGTAAAAGAGAGGGAAAATAAAAAAATCTATGGCTACCTCAGGTCGTGATTATCAGTCCAACGACAGCGTCTTTAGAATTACATAAATTACACAGGAGTAAGAAATAGTCGCTACATCATTAACAACGTCAACAAAGACATATCTGTAATACGAATTTACTTACCTAGCGGCGGGAAGCGCCAATTTCCCGCCCGCGCAATTGTCACTTCCCACTCGCTAGGCAAGTAAAATCGTATACAACCCACGGGAGGAAATTTTGTCCTCCCTATAGGTGTGTAATATACTATTTTTCTTACTTAATTGATTACGTATGATTGCACAGTACGAATGTTTACAGAGATAAACTAACAATTTATAATTATATACAGTTGTTACTATATTCTACTAAGTACCTGACCGAGCGCTAGCTCATTTAAATTTATCAAAACTGACAGCTATTTTTTTTACTCGATCTACAGCTTTTTAACGTAGAAGGTCACATATGACATATTATATAGTTCTTAGTTTTTTGAAACACATATATACAGTTACAGACTTTCCTGTAGTAAATTCTGTAATATACACACGTTCAATTTCCATAAGTATGATAGTCGAGGCAATAGTGAGGAACAGGAAGAGAAAACGATTATGTGTTCGGTGTAATTATCAACAACGTTCTTATTGCGCAATAAGAAACGACACAAGCACACATCATGTTAACCGACAACAAGAATTCAGATTGACACTTTATTGTTTCTCGTTATTATTTGCTATGGCCGATCGTGAACGAAGTTGAACAAGATTTTGTTGATTGGTCCCCCGGAATCACTCGAAACCGTTTATTACTGACTCCTGGTCTCTAATATTATTCAACGGCCGCGCACTATAAATTTTCTATAATACGCTTGCAACAAATTTGTTTAATTTGTTTAATTAATACAGAGATGCGCCCAATCACGATATTGTCCCTGATAGAAGAGAAGCCAGATTCTGGCCAAGATTTTTGGTCAATACCTGTTAGAATGAAATTTACCCGAAAATTCTGGAAATACTCTGAACAGAATATCAAAAAATATCTTATTTGAAAAAATTGACGAAATTCTGGCCAGAATCTGGCTAATTTTCAGCCAGGAGCTTGAATAGAAAAAATAAGGGATGATTTATTTTTACTCTCAACGATCTTTAAAAACATCTGCGGGAAATCCTGCCGGTATTCTTGCGGTGATTCCTGGAAGGATTACCGGTAGTGAACGTTTGTTTATTTTTTCAGATTAAAAATTTGGGTTTAAAACGTTGAAAGTATGAAAGAATAACGATTCCGCAACACAAAAGAGGTTTCGAAATCGAAAATCGACAGATTATAATAAGACTAAGAAATACCTAGACTTTTAACATTTTAAACAATTATTAATCTAATGAACAATATTTTATTGCAAGTAATTCTTGTAGGATCTAGGATTCCTGCGATAACTTAATTAGATTTTTAGCAGGACTTCCTGCAGGTATTCTACAAGATTTCAGCTGCGAGATTCTTTCGTATTATAATATACTATAGGGACGAGATAGAAGTTACATATTACAGGAAACGATCATACTGACAGTTAACGCTGCTTCTCGTTGAATTATGTTAATTAAGATACAATGTTGAAATGGTGTATGAGGATTATCGAATAATATGGATATCGTGTCCCACATATAGTAATGTCCATTGGAGAAACGTTTCTGTAACGGGGTTTCAGAAACTTAAAAACGTTTCCACTGAAGTTTCAAAACGCGGTAGAAACGTCTCAGAAACCTTCAAATGTCCGTTTTTGTTGCTCAGCCGACATCTTGGAATCGTTGAAGAAACGTTTCTGTGGAATCGTTCCTGTTACATTTTTTACATACAGTTTTTGGAACATTTTCTGAATCGTCTCTGGCAAACTTCAAGTTATCTAAGTTTTTGCTTCAACGTTGCAGAAAAGTTTCTATGATGTTTGCCACAAAACTAAATAAAAGATCATTAAAAATCGAAATAACAAACTTTTTATGTTTGAAATTTACCATACTGTAGTATCATCCGAGGTATCATCCGTTCTAGAAACGTTTCTAGCGCATTTTGAGACTTCAGTGAAAACGTACTTTCTCCAACGAACCTATATGCTATGTGGGGTATCATCGAGGACATCAAAACATTTTGTACACTGCGAGTTCGCGTATAAATATATAGGCCACTGACTATTTTGGCACGTTGAAACAGAAGAAAAATGTGAACGAGAATTAACACGGGAAAACAAACAACTGAAAGAATACTCTTAATCCGCATCAGATCCTTGATGCCGAGACTGATCGTCGATCCCAGGAGAAACCGCATTATCCTGCGGCTCGTCGCTGCAGTCTTGGGGGTCCTCGCAGGCTGCAGTTTCAGCCGCCGATTCGCTGATGACTTCGCTCTGGACATTCATTATGACGATCACGGGGCTCTGCGATCTCGCGTGCTCAACTTCGGGAGAAGCATTTCTGCTCGGCTCTGCAGCTGGTTGCAGGCGCGGCGTCGACGAGTTTGGTTCCATTATCTCAGCTGCAAAGCAAAAATCGCGCCTTGGTCAGTATATTCTAAAACACTTCGCTGATACGACACCGATTCATCTAGATGGCACTAATCGCTTGCTTTGAAATTTCTCGCACTTGTAGGTAAAACTTTCATCTCTGTCAAGCAGAAAAAAATATTTACGGCCAAATGGTGTACAAACATCTACAACTAATACTCGTAAAACGAAGGCGTTTAGTGCTATCTATACCTATAACTATAGTTGCGCGTGCAGAGTATAAAGAATACCAGTACAGTCGGCAATGCTGGTTTCCCGAAAGAGTTCTCGCAGGTCGCTGCCGAGTTTGGCGTCGTCGCAGAGACTGAGGTCCGGGCGGCCGAGCTTGCTTAGCGGTATGCCGGTCTCTAGGCGCGGCTTCCACGAGTCCTCCATCGAGTGCCAGCGGTGGGGAGTGCCCACGGCGCTCAGCTGTCCCGGGCCTATCGTGCCCAGACTGTTGGCCGGCATGATGCGGTGCGGGAAGCGCGGCGAGCCGCGGATCTTGTCGCGCGACGAGCTCGAGCTCGCGCTCTCCTCTGAAACGAAAGCGGCTCGTAATAGTCGTAATTCAATAATTGCAATGGTCGAGTTATTGTCATTATGTCATTAACGACTTTTGGAACCTACTTGGCAGATTGAAGTTGACTCGGGGCTCGCTGCTCTCCTTACGGCGCAGTCCGAGGCTGAGCCGGCGGTCCTCCTCGCTGGTGATGTTAATTATCGGCCCCGAGCCGCAGCGTAGCTGCGAGGAGCGCGCGCCCTGGCCGTCCACTTGACAGCTCGAGCCCGCCTTCGTACCGGGCACCAGGCCCGCTATGTAGCCCATGTGCACCCGCAGCGCCGAGGCCACTCCTGAAATCGCAATTACACATCGTGTGGGTGCTAATTGCACTTCACCCGCGCGCGACGTCTCTCCGCGATATAGCGCCGGAGCTTCGTTATTCACGTTATAATTATTGTCATGGAGAGGGCTGTATCGAGCCGCGAGTCGGGAAAGCGGAAAAAAATCCTTTGCAAGCTAGATATATCGAGCCGGCGACAGACAGTCGTTAGAGCGCGCGAACACAAGCGAACCGAGAAGATTTTAATACGGGCCTCGGCTCCGATTGCAGCGGCGGCGACATCGTTAGAGCGGTTAGAGTGAGAATCGAAGATAAATATGCGCGACGCGCTGACGCATATGCGTATACCTGTGAACGAAGCCGTCGAGGTTTTCCTGCTGTTGGGTCGGCTGCCAAAGAGGCTGAAGAGCCGTTGAAAGACCCCCAGTCGGTTCGGTCCCTCGGTCTCCCTGCGCTGATGGAGCTTGTAGATGTCGGCCAGGCTTCGCCGAGGGCCGTTCGGCTCCAGATCCGGCTGACTGCTAAACGCTACAGTTCCGCGACGCATGCCTGCTCATACGTATTAAGTCTGATTGTTCATCTGCTCTCCTCATTAATCGCACCGCGTGCCTCTAATCAATATTACTTTGATCGTGTGTGTGTGTGTCTGTGTCTGTGTCTGTATCCATTCTAATCGGATCATTCTGCACGCGCAAACTTTCTTGTGCGTATTGAAAACACTTCTTTGCTTAACTCTAATCTGCGCAGCCTAGGAATAAAGCTTGGGCACTTTTGTTACGTCAGTTTGTCCGAGTTAAGGAAAGAAATGTTTTGATTCCGACTTTCACTATTCACCTAGCTTATACTTACACGCATAAACAATATGCACTACGCTTGAAATGGATGGAAGAATTGATATCAGATATCGAGAAGACTATAATATTGTAGCAATATAGTGATATGTGATATGTGTATTGTACAATATCTAACGATGTTCTACCGATAACAAAACTCTATGTTACAACTTACTTTTCACAAGCTCTTTGTTTCATATACGTTATTATGCATATATCTGTGGCTTCCCGGCAAAACGACTTGAGTCACTTTTTTTGAAATTTTTTGAAAATTTGGGTTTTCTAAATTTAAACACTCCTTTTTCACGTGGAAGTGTTGAAAATTTCCTAAAACCAGTCCTTGTACCGTGAACAATGCAGTGCTAATGAACAATGCAGTCAAGTCCATTTAATACCGAAATGCCCCAGTACGAAGATGTTTAAGCTAGAGCATGGAAAATGTGTGCCCGGCATAACGACGTAAGTTAAGGTGATTTCTGCACCATAAAAAAACAATCACCTATTTGTTGTGCTCAATGTAATGATTTGAAAGATAGTTCATACTACATTACGTAAACACAGTATGTATCGCACCGTATTTCGTATGCTACGTATCAATTTAAACATTAAAATCGCAATTTCTCGAAAACACGAAAATGTGACTTAAGTCGTTTTGCCGGGTAGCCACAGATATATACTTTAATTTAAGATGTATTAGTACTCAAAGAAAGCCTTGTGATAAATGGACAACGTACTCTGCTCTATCGGAATAGTACTCTGCCGTATTGTAGACAACGCATGATATTTTTTATAACAATAACGATCTTTCAGAAAAGCGCGCTTTTTCGACCTTTAAAAGCATTTACAACTGACAAAATAAAACGCCTTTGAATGAAAAGAGGTCACGTCAGGCCTTTACACGAGCAGAACAAAAATTATAATTCGTTATTCTTCAGAATTAGGTCGTTCAGACAATACCGATTTTTTAATGCCTTAATGGCGAATGTTGCATTATTTCAATGAGAGTATTTACAAGGATTTAGAACTGTAAGGTGTGCGTGCAAATTAGAGTGCAGAGAGAATTCATGGAAGCTTTTTTTACATTTTAGCACTTTATGTGCAAAGTAAAAAAGAACGTTGATCCATTCGTCATTTTCATCTTCAAGAATAATTAATTCAATTGAATAATGCATTTCTCAAGAGTTTGTGGATGACCAAATTTTATCTTCGCATTTTTATAAAAATTTTAATGAATTCTCAGTTTCCATCAAAACTCCATGCCTTTTTTCACGGAAAAATAATTTTGACTGAAGGGTGACAGTTTTAGTTTTAAGTATAGAGTATAGACGCATATATTCTTGAATACGATTTCTCAAGTAGAAAACCTATGGATCGATACAATCCTACTCTAATATACTATAGCAAACTTTTCAATTCTATAGCATATATTATTATATAGTAAAGACTTTAGTAGGATTCATAATAAGGTAACGACTCGAATGCATGATTCATACTCTATTATTTTAATCTTTTCGATTATCTGATTGTTACGATAGATCGATACCAATTAAAATTGTTGTAAAGTTAAGCGTAACTTATTTTTTATAATGTCGAAGTTTTTTATTGATTTGTATTACCATTTAATAGTTATATTATATATCTATATTAATAAGGGGAATGTAGTTTAGTACGAAACTATAAAGTTAATTATTTATCAAGTACATCAGCCATCTCTAGATTAGATAAATGTTCTAATTTTCATACGATAGTTTAGATGGAGTATTATATCCTGCAGAATTAATGATAGAAAAAAGAGAGGTGAATTAAAGTCGATCAAGTGCATAACTTTAGTCTCCGACATTAATAAAGAAATGAAACGCAGTAATTTGATTGAGTACAAAACAGATCTTTTTAATATGCTTCAGGATCCTTCAGCTATTTCTATGTAGATTTTAAAGATGTGTTATGTGTTTTCAACAGATTCAAAGTTGGATGGATTCATTCTCTCAACACTTTATTGAGAGAACGAATCTATCCCTCATCATTGATACATAATATTCTTTTGTAATAATTGAAGGTCTATTAAGTGAATTACTAAAAGAATAATTACAAGATTGACGAATTTTTAGAAAAGATTTAAATAATAGTTTATCCATTCACGTCTATAAGATATACAAGAGTAGAACGAGCAAAGATATAAAGTGTGGGTTTTTTGTTGCAAGCAGATGCGTGCAAAAAACGATTTTATGTCACCTTTTTGTGATACCTGAATAACGGGAGAACGTCGAAACGAAAATAGCATTAATACTTATATTTCTTATAGATATATCGTTATGGTATACTTTTCGTGCAGTTCTATAAGCCCCAGTCAAAACGCGAAGACGTCTTTAATAATTGTAGGCTTTAAGTATATATTTGAACTTAAAAATAAGTAAGCCTTGACCTAGGGCTTTATCCTAAGGTGCACGGTATCATGAAGGGTGCTATTCTCGAGCGCTATATAATAAACTAATTTTTATTTTTTGTGTTGATCGACTAATTTATTTTAATTTATTTTTGTACTCTGATATTTCAAAACCAACAAATAGATTAAAACTTGATGGGGAAAATACGGCTAATATAACACTAATTTTCCTATTTACTTGAAATGTATGTGGCTACTGTTTCTCAAGATGCACGAGTTAACTTTACGTTTCAATCATCATTTTTTAAATTCCATACTTGCGTTTTAATAAATGCACTTATATGATAATGAATAATTTATATTATATAGGTATAAAAATATAAGGTGAACATTAAATGTCTAGTAAACGAAACAATAGGATCTGCGTATTAAGATTTCTATTAAACTTATTTTTCTACATATTCTGTTTATTGATTTTCTAACATATTGCGCGATTACTCGACATTGCCTTATATTAGCCGCAACTCTCCTATGAAACATCTTATATAAATTAGTAAACAAAAAGTTTTCTTTAAGAGAATGTTGGTTTAAGAAAACATATGTACGTTTGTATAAATTTGTTTAAAATAATGAAATGCAATACAGGAATTTGTATACCTGAAAAAATACGAGCGTATAGGAAATTAAAAATAAAGGCGAGTTGCTGTTTTTTTAAATTCGGACCTGCAGATTGGCGAACATAACTTTAAAAATCGTCAAAGTTGAAAAAAATGGTTTTCGCATAGGTTATAATATATAACATAAAAATTATAACTACCTATCTAAAAAAGGTAAATGAGAAAGTTGTAGGTTTTAAAAAGATCTACCGATTAATTTTTTTATGATTTTTTCGATGGATATATCGTCGCTCCCTACGAAGAGTAGCACTGTTGAGATTTCCCGCGAAGACTAGCACTACTCAGATTCATTTTTTTTCGAAAAAATTCATTATTTTTTAAAGAAAAACAAAAATTATTAAGACAAAGCTAATAAAATTGAAATCTTATTCTAATTGCCGAACAATTTTAAAAAATTTCCAAATTTTAAACAATTTTATCGAAACTTTAAAACTGAAAATTAATTAAAAATTACACTTACTATAATAGTTAAAATTTGGAAATTTTTTAAAATTGTTCGGCAATTAGAATAAGATTTCAATTTTATTAGCTTTGTCTTAATAATTTTTGTTTTTCTTTAAAAAATAATGAATTTTTTCGAAAAAAAATGAATCTGAGTAGTGCTAGTCTTCGCGGGAAATCTCAACAGTGCTACTCTTCGCTGGAAAATGTTAACAGTGCTACTCTTCGTAGGGAGCGACGATATATTAGTTTCCGTATGTACCGAAAAACCCGTTAAAAGTTACAACAATATGCTTGTTTTTGTTTTGCTGTAAATATAGCCCATGACAAGCTAAAAAAGTATTTTTCGGAAAATAAAATATTGATTATTTACCGAGATATACGTATGGCTTTGTATGAGCAATTATTAGTGACGAAAAGAATTTGAAAAATGAAAAGCAAATAAAAATTAAATATCTCAGGGTCTATTTTTATCTGAGCCGAAAATAAATACAATATTCGTGTTTATCTCGTAGCGCTCTCTCATTTTAAGTACAAAAGGATTTTTAATGTAGTGTATAAGCCATTCTAATAAGGATTTTGCAAGCGCAAGCGATTTGAAACGCACGAAACCGGTTTTGGGGTGAGCGCGTGCCGTCTATTCCCACTCCGCCGGCCGCTCCACCTAATGCGCTAAGTGCGCGCACGCAGCTCTACTTTATTATTTAATTACTGATATTACAAATCAATTAAACGTATCCTAGTATTAAAATATTGTTGTTGAATGTATCGGTCTGCGCGGCCTCGGGCGAGAACGACAATATTTTGATCATTACCGAGGGATAGCGCCAGGCAGAGGATCCTCTCCTCCGCTTATATATTTGTATCCTAGTATTTTTTCCTTAAAATAACTATTCAATATTAACCTGCATCAAGAGCATGGCTGTAAAATTTTATAACATTTAAAAAAAAAATTTTTTATCTCGGCTCCAGATTAACTTCTTGAAAAATCATAAAGAAATGAATCGCGATAGATTTTTTTAATACCTACAACTATCTCGTTTAACTTTTTTTGATAGGAGTTATGCAAATCCACGACGAGTAGAAACAGCTAAGTTTTCAACTTCCAGCACCCGAGTTGTTTCCACCTCGGTTTCCACTCGGTTTTATATTTTCACATATGCAAAAAACAATTTTTTTCAACTTATTTGACGACTTTTTAGCATTATGTTCGCTATTTAGGACCGAGATCAAAGAAACAGCAACTCACCTTTTTTTTTTTAATTTCCTAGACGCTCATATTTTTTTCCGGTAACAATTTCTTTAAGCACTTCTCTCTATTTTCTGGACTAATAAATTCGAGAATAGAACCCAGAAAAAGTCATTCGCATAAAACACTATCGTGTGAGCTAGGAAGCGCGTTCAAAATTAAAGCATTTTTGTTAAAAGGGTAAAAAATATTTTATTATAAACAGAAAAATGCTTGTTTCGACAAAGAAATAGTGGCAGCAGCATTTGCAATTTCGCGTAACCTGCCTCAAACGATAGGTTTCAAACAATAAAGCAAAAATTCTGCACTCACTAGATGGATTAGTAGATGGCCAACTGGCTCTTGGTATGACTGGAGGTAAAACGCTGAGTAGGAGCATGGGTAAACCACCACTTATGCTTGGATTTCGCTGAGGAATCGACGCACTCGAAGAAACATGTGACGGGTCTACGGGATCTTGACTCAACTGCTTTTCTAGCCTCGCAAGCTCTAACTCTAGTTGAGCCATTTCACGCCGATAAACCCTGTTTTGTACTTCGACGCGGTACTGTAACTCTCTGTAAAGACATTTGTGCCGAATTACTTTCAAACTTTGACTACATTTAATACGTGAAAGTTGAGAACGACGTTTTATTATTTACACGTTAATATTGATAGTTGCGGTGCGATAACTGAAATAAGGACCTGAATATTAAAATATATATCTTGTTGACTTGTATTTTCTTAATGGTTTGAAAATAATTGAATTCAAAAGTTGAAGTCAAAAGTTTTCATTGGTCTTAATTTTCTAATATTCATATCCTCAGACTGATATTGTATAATGCAACTAATTTAGACCGATAACAGAATTTACTTGTTCCTTTTCATAATTAATAATATTTGCGCGTT
Source organism: Pteromalus puparum (assembly GCA_012977825.3). Classification (NCBI taxonomy): domain Eukaryota; kingdom Metazoa; phylum Arthropoda; class Insecta; order Hymenoptera; family Pteromalidae; genus Pteromalus; species Pteromalus puparum. The sequence goes on along the minus strand of CM053171.1, from coordinate 7,899,949 downwards.
CACATTCATTTTCGAGTAGACACTGCACATTCTTGTAGCCCGAACTCAATCAGTATAAAAAGTGTTTTATGTGCTAGGAGTTTTTTTTCAAAACCTTTTAAAATTCTACTAACGACCTAGTTTTAAAAGTACGCCCATAAAACCTGATTTAAACTTTATTCTTATACATGGGCTGGAATAGATTTTGGTTTCAGCTTGACAGAGATAATAGACCATTCGTGTAGAGATAAGTGACGTATTTGAACCGAAAAAGAAAAGATTTGATAAAAAACAGTATCAAAGAGAAATTTGACTGTAAGTAGTTAGATCTGCGTGTGGTCAGACGGTGCAATATCGGGCGTAACTGTAATTGGTTGGAATCAAATGAGAAGAAGCATACAAACTGTGTAATTTATAATACCTCCTGTCATCCGTGACGAATCTTCTGGTATTGCATTCAATTTTCAAGCCTAGGCTTTGAACCACGGGATCCGCCCTCTCGCCAGCGAGTATATGGGCTAGTTGTGGTAGAAAGAGTAGAGCCAGTGTTGACGTCGTCGAGGCTAATATGAGGGATGTTATGGTGACGAAAGCCAGCGTCGCTTGGTCGGACATGAGATTCGCCAGAACTACCACAATCCCCGACGTTATTACGACCGAGTAAACGCTCATCCCAATATACTGCGAGTCATTCAGCGCGGGGATTTTGACGTGCCTGAAATTCGAATTTTCACTCTCCTGCGTTATATTGCTTTTTATTATAAATATACTCGGGTCGAGCAATCACGAAAAACTGATTAAAAATACGAGCGAGCTTGCGTGTTGAGCTGATGCGATTAAACAATTAAACGAACGAATGCAATATCGCGCGCGAAGTTAATCTGCGCAAAGTGCGAAAAAAAAAAAAAAAAAAAAAAAAAAAAAACAGGTCATGCTTTGCGTTTATAAGTATAAAATCTCGTGTTTCGTTATGACGCTTGGCTCGTGTAGGTCTCGCAACTCTCGCGTCAAATTAAGGCTACACGAGGCGACGAGCAATCGTTTCGAAGTAGGGAAAGTGAGAGAAAGTGAAAGAGAGATTTCAGAAAGAAAAGTCTGGAAGCAATTACCTAGTCTCCCAGGCCATGTAAACTCCAACGACGAGTAGGAGGCCCTTGTAAACGTAGAGAGCGCCGAGCCATCCGTTGGTGTGCTGAGACCGGCAGACCTCCACCTGCGCGTGCCAACAAAGCGACTGGTTAATTGGCCATGGCTCATTAACGTTGATAATTACCGCGTAGCTCGCGCCGTCCAGGGCCAAGAGAGGGCGAGAGCGATGTGAGAAAAAGCAACAAGGACAGAGCGGGGGAGGAGGAGGAGGAGGAGGAGGAGGAGGAGGAGGAGACGTCGCCTTACGTAACTCGCTCTCTTCTCTCACCGTCTAGCTCGACCTACCTGCGGCTGATAAACGACACCCCGATCTTGCGGGCTTATCTCCAGGGTGAGGTTGCGCAAGTGCCGCTGCATCGGGTCCAGTGTCACCCACAGAGTCACCACCAGGCCGTCGATCAACAGAAGCACGCAGATCAGGCTGATCAGCTGGGTGTCTTGGAGCAGCTGAAGCGTCAATCGTTATTCGTGAATCGACCGCTGTCGCGCGCGCTTGTGCATCGCCGATGCAAAGAAGCAAGAAAATAGCATACCTTGTTCTTGACAACGCCACTTCTACTCCGCGTGAAGATTCGATGAACCCTGTACGTTTTGGTAAACATGGATCCGAAGGCTAGCGAGAATCCAGCGGACAGTAAGTACACTCGGGCCTGGAAGAAACAAGCCCTAACTCGTTAAAACTTTTCCACCGGGTACTCTGAATCGCGCATTTGTGAAAAGTTATAAGTTGAGAGAAGTGCAAATCGGACCGACCGTGCAAATCGTAGGGAAATAGCCGTCGCTGTCCGGCAAAGTCGCGTGATCGAGACCAAGCAGGATGACCGCGCCGTAAACCAGAGCACAGCCGGCCGCTGCCATATTATTCAGTCGTGGACTGGATAATTTTATGCTCCTGTTTGGAGGACCGGAGAAAGGTAAAGATCGTTAAAAATCGTCGCAAGAGCGCACACTGATTTTCAATCACTTACTTGTGTCTACGAAAGTGTAAGTTGAATGCCAGAAAGGCTAGGGCTAAGGTCATTCCGACACTGGCCAGACATGCCATCGCCAGGAACGCCGCTGGGGCCACCGTTACGATTCGCAACCTGAAAAACAGTACAAGGGTATTGCATATAGATGGCATAAATACGAGCATAAATACGAGCGTCGCGAGGTAAAGTGGTCGTCATCGTTAAATTATGTAACGATCGAAAATTAGTGTACTCGAAAGATACAAATTGATAAAAATAAAAACCTGAATACACGTCGAGCAGCGGGAGGGTGTCCTCCGGGCCAACGTGTTGCTGCACAGCCTGGACAGTTCATTATCAGCTCCCTGTCCTCGGGCGTGAAAACGGCTATTCTCCGAATGGAATGCCCTGCAAGTAGAATTCATGCTTCATTAGGCATTTTTAACGATAGCAGTCTTACAAAAAACATCGAAACGCCGCGTAAGCGAAGCAATTGTACTTTAATGATATGATTTTTTTCAAAGTTTGTATGTGTATATATATAGCCTACGCGAAGGAAGAATGATCGTATTCTCCACTTTCCACTTCCAAGCTTCGATCATTGCATTCAACTGAATCGCATTATCGTTTAGGTTTTTATTCAATTCGATTCAAGTTATTGATTCAGCGGTTTTTTTTTCGTTTCTCTCTCACGTTTTCTCTGTGATGTATTGCATTCGTATAAAACGCTGGACACGTTTTAACAGTCCTCTTTCACACTGATGCCACCTTTCTGGTCCATAGACAGGCGCACACGCAGCAGGGACTATGTGCGTAGGATAGACGATTTTCAGAGGCGTTAAATAAAATGGCAAAAAGGATTCAGTTCCGCATTGGTATTCCAGAGTGAAATAGGACCATCAAGTTGGGACTTTAATTCCACAACTCGTCAAGGCTACTTGCTCGTATGCAGGACGCACAGGATCAATAAATGAATGACAGTAACGTTCGCTCACTCCCTTTTTCTCTCGGCTGCTTCTCTGTTTTCTCTATATGATTTGTCCCCGACTATATACGCGCGTTATATGTCTCGCTCCCTCTGTTTTTCTTGATTTAATTTACGCAGTGTGATAAGATCCTGCTTTTAATGCCTATTTTGTTCTTGAAATTACTCTTTCGTTGCAAATTAAGTTTTGAAAATAATAGCGGTTATATATTCTACGCTTTTTTGCATCATTCTATGTTATTCTCTTATAACTGCTGCTAAAAATAAATGTTAGCGTTATTGATGATACAGAGGTAAATATTAAACGGTTACGAGGTTTCGTGAAATTACGATCGATTCATCAAATCCTCGTTGTAACGATTGCAAACTAAATTCAAAAAACAACGAGTTAGTATAAATCTGTGGCTTACAAGCAAAACGACATCAGATTTTACCCATTTAAAATATCCCTTTTTCTACGTAAAAATCTCGAAATTTTCGTAAGGCCTGAGTCAGTTCATAATATCAAAAGTTGTGTTCGATCTATAATGACTTAAGCAAGTACCCCCGGTAATAGAACTAAAAATGAAAATAATTTAAGTGCACTGAAGCTCTGTTTCAAATTTCGTGTCTATTCGGAACTTCAGAAGCGAGAAATTAATCATTGAATTTAACATGTGTTAAACATGTCTAATTCAGAGTTATGAAGAAATGTATTAAAAATCCTTATCGATTTTCAAAATAATCATTCAGAGCTTGTAAGATGAAAAAATAAATATTTAAGCTAATCCAACCTCTTTTAACAAACAAAAAATGCTTATATATTTTTATGATTGAGGACGTGCAAACGAGTAATTGATTAAAAATTATGTGAAAATTAAAAGATTTTTAACTAATGAAATTTTAACATAACACGGGTAGTCTAGGCGCCGACCATACGTTTCGTGGCCACTTTTAGGTCCCCGCCTGAACCCAAGTTTTTTAGACGTATTTTTGGTCGCTGAATCCGAATTTCGAGGGTTCTCGGCCGAAAAAGTGGGATATCAAAAGTTATAAACAAATTAATTGTTTAAAAGGCGATATCTCCGAAGTAAAACATCGCACCAAGTTGAAACTTGTTTTAAAGGGTTTATTTTATCATTTAGAAACTTTTTTCTTTCTATACCTTTTTAGCTATACTGCATATTTTTCGAGATATCCCCGAAAAACGGTTTTTGATGCGCCTTCGCTACCTACGCCGCGCGCGGCCGCCACGCGCCGCGTCCCGTTTTTTGCGTTTAATAATTTCTTGCAGGTAAGGTTAGTATTTTGTAAACATGCTTATAAATTTATTTAATTATTGAACAATATTTTGAACAAAAATAATAATTTCTTTATTATTTACTAACAAATAAATAAAATTAACTAAACAATTAATCAAGATTTGCTTCATTTTTACAAGTATTTACAAGTCAAATCAAACAAAACGTCAAATATTCCTACAACGCCTAGCGAAAAAGTTCACCTAAAGCACACATTTTTGGTGATGGAATTATTAATTTAAGTAATAATGTAATGGAGCATGCATTTTTGCACTAACAATCATAAAATCTACTTACTTTAGCTAGTAATAAAAGCAATACGCAAAAACGGGACGCGGCGCGTGGCGGCCGTGCGCGGCGTAGGTAGCGAAGGCGCATCAAAAACCGTTTTTCGGAGATATCTCGAAAAATATGCAGTATAGCTAAAAAGGTATAGAAAGAAAAAAGTTTCTAAATGATAAAATAAACCCTTTAAAACAAGTTTCAACTTGGTGCGATGTTTTACTTCGGAGATATCGCCTTTTAAACAATTAATTTGTTTATAACTTTTGATGTCCCACTTTTTCGGCCGAGAACCCTCGAAATTCGGATTCAGCGACCAAAAATACGTCTAAAAAACTTGGGTTCAGGCGGGGACCTAAAAGTGGCCACGAAACGTATGGTCGGCGCCTAGACTAGGGGTGCCCGCTGCAGCGCGTCTCTTTTTTCTTGTGTGAAGTTTTGACACAGAAATCTTAGTTTAAGAAAGACCATTTCTTGTCGTCTAGGTATGTAAAGTCGATGGAGAATAATAGAGTATTTCAATTTTGAAAATTAAGAAAAAAAATGTAAAAAGGGACAACCACCTATATATATATATATATTCGATGTGCCCTGCATCAGTATAAATTGAAAAGTAGCTCATAATACATTAGGTATATTATCAATTCAAACAGTAAAATCGAAATTTCTCGAAAAAACACGAATATGTTTATAAGTCGTTTTGCCGGAAAACCACATCAGAATATAAATGTTCGGCAAGACTGCCTGCAGAGCCGCGCGGAATTCAAGCTTCCACAGTTCCACGTGCAAAAGAAAAGACGCTCTTGTTCGTATCAGCACGTAGGTATCAGGGGCTAGGTCATTCGATCGTGAGTGGACGAGATAGTACTATAGTGTGCAAGTGTTTGTGTGGGAGAAGGAAAGAGAGAGGAGCGAAGAGGGCAGGGGAGGAGGTAAAGTTAAAGAGGAAGAGGTGAAGAGCGTGCTTCGGTAGACTGTACGCAGGAAATAGCAACTACCTATAGATATATGTATATAATATGAATCTTTAAGAGCGCGGTCCACGTATATCGAAGATTCGCCTCTCGAAGGCACAGCCGCGTAGGCGGTATGAAGCACACTAGTGTGTATAGCTATCCATCCTGTACTTTTTTCTCTCTCCCTCTCTACCTACTACTCTCTCTCTCTTTCTCTCCCTGTTTCACTTTCTTCTTCAACGTCATTCCCTTTCATTGACTCTCTGGCTTCATTTAATTTTTTTTCGTCTGCGATACTTTTTTTATTTTTCTAAAATGCGGTCACGTGTATGCTTTTTCATTGTCTTTTAAGATGTAAGTTTGGTTTTAGATGCATTTTTCTTAGAATGCAAAAATTTTCATGGATTTTATATCGATATGTAACTTTGGACGGTGGATTGATTGCTTTTGCAAACTATTTTCTATTATAGTGAGTGTATATTATAAAACGTTTCTTTTGTCACGAGAGAGGAAAAGTTGCTTTGTGATGCTTTTAATGAATTCATTTCCTCAAACTGTATGAAGCCTTTTTCCGCACGTCGCCTGTGATCACAAGAAAAGAGCTATTTCAGGCAGCCCAAATCAGTGCACGCAATGATCGATATTTTACGCAACTTGTTTAGGAAAAAGCGTACAAAAGTCGATACGAAAGGTGATTTGTGAATACGTTGCGTAACGTTTGGCATTTAGTTGTTTTTTTCCCCCAATATAATAGAGTTTACCAGAAGTGTGTCAGTGTAAACATATTTATCGTTCGACTCGTTTTTGTGACCTGCAGAACAGTGTCCTCCCGCGTAGTGCATCGCAAAGCTGTACATCAAGGCCGAACCTTTTTTTCATATAAGGGCTATCACACACGTAAAAAAGTATAGTGATGAACAGCATCGATTAACATGGGTCATTATACCTATATCTATGGCTATGAGGAACAGCGGGGAATAAAGAAAAACAAGCTCGCTGTTCCTCATAGTAGTACAGTAACCATCAGTGTAAAATTCGTCGCTATCCTCGGTATTCCTCCCATTCCTTTTTTACGTGTGAACTATATAGTCGTTCAAAATATTTGAAGTCTTGTCCGAAAGTTTGATGATTCAAATATCTAATATATACCATCATAGTGTGGTAGAACCGACGAATTTAGGTAGTCTTTGGTCAAAACGTTGGTTGAACTAATTTGATTGGATGTGCGCAAGAGGCGAGAGCGGTTGGTTAAAGTTCCTTTTATATACCGTCGGGCAACTTACGCAGAAGATTATAACTTTTGTAACAGCTTTTGAACTGTAATATAGTCCGTGTTTATCATCATCACCTTATCGTGTCAGGCTCTCTCAATAAGTCATTTAGTCGTCTGTATTATTTTTATAAGGTACGTATGGCTGCACGTCGCGTCCATTTTATTTGTCCGATGCCTCCATTGCTCGCATTTAAGCCGCTTTCTGGGAGTACTTATCGTTCTTTTTCGCTTTCTCAAGAGTTCCTTATCTTCGCGCGGACCGCGTTCTCCGAGAGCCAACCATTATAATCCATCAAGTTGGATATCTCGAGCACTCGATTGCAAGGCTTTTCCAATGATGCTTGAACCGATCCGCCTCGGCAGTTGAAAGCGCGGATTAATCGCTGCGATTGACGCTCGAGTCTTTTCACCGTGCCGCTTCTATCTTCTATTCGGCGAGTCTATTCCCGCGGCGCCTTTTTTATATACGCTTCAATGCTGCAATATACTCTTTCATACGCTACGCTGCTTATTCGCGTTCGAAAATCATTGCCTATGCTCGATCTTCGCTTTTCAGCGTTCAATAATGCAGGCTGCCATTCAGATCGAGCTTGAATGATGTTTTCCACTCGCCGAAAGAGAATCCGATTTTGAAATTTTAACGCGGATCGTGGATGTCTATAGCTATCTATCGAATCGGTATAACTAATCGCTGCCTCGAGCTTATTGTTTCAATTAATTGCATACGAATCGCGTAATCAGTTTTTATAATCGGATCTCTCTTTACTGGCGGGGTAAGTAGGCGAAAAGAAAATTTTTGAAGAAGCAGCGCATTCAGCTGCAGGGCTGCGCGATGCGCGATACCGCGAAGCGCCTAGCAATTGAAAAAATTTTTAAAAGCGCGCAGTGCAGCTCTTTGCGAATCCGCGAGTGAAAAAAACGCTGGCCGCGTCGAGTCATAAATGGTTTCGCTCGCTCTAAAAGGTGGATAAAAGGACAAAAAACTGGCGGGAAGCTAGATGAGAGCGGGTAGAAGTGGCGGGAGAATGAAAGAGAGAAAGCGAGCAAATGCGATAGAGCGCCACTGCAAAAGTGCTCGCTTATCGCGCCATTTCGGTGTAGCTTGCGCAAGCTCTCTCTCTCTTTCTCTCTCCCTCTGCCCATAGCTCGGACAAAGATCCCTCCCAGCTCCAAACAGTCATCTGCCACTCCTCCTTCCTCTCCTCCTTCCTCTCCTCCTACCTCTCGAGCTGCAGCGGCAGGATTGTTTCTGGAAATACGCGCAAATGCGCGAGCGAAGCACATTCTTGCCCGGCCGTATAGCCTCTCCCCTATATGGCCGTGCATTTCTCGCGCGACACAACAGTCGACGCGCGGTATTTTCTTCAATTTCGCTAAATTCATTCGCGTGCCGCGCTGCGCGTTGCGCACCCTTATAATCTTGTACACCGAGAGCGGCCGTGGCGGCCTCAGGCTTAATTTCTTTCAATTACGCCGACGCCGGAGCGTTTAATTTTTTACTCGCCGAGCAACCGCCGCCGCCGCCGCCGCAGCCGTGTAATTTGCGCTTATAACGCTTTTGCAGCACGTTAATCGCGCGGCGCCGCTATAATTTTTATGGCCTTCTCTCGTGTCTTCCTGGACGGGCGTTTAGCAGTAGTTTACCTTTTTGAAGTTTCCGCCACTTTTTGCGTGAGCAGGCCGTGTATACTTTTTATAGCTTAACACACCAGACCGCTCCACGAAAGAGATCATTTTGTTTATATTTCATCGACATCGCTCGTATCCGGTTAAGATCCCGTGTCGTAAATCATCGATTGCGCCTTGATCGTCCTTCTCGACGACTTGTTGCTAAGTAAGTTAAGTTCGCAAGCTCCGCGCGCCCTGGAGCTCTTAATCGGCTCTGCGCCAACTTGCGCGAAATTCGACTCCAGCCTGTGATAGCCTGAAGCACACGGGTTTCATTTCATTCTTTGTCCGCACGTACGCAGCGCCGGCATAGAAGCTTCAGAGGATAGGATCTCGAGGAGGCAAAGCACGCTAATTGTTCGTGTTTCGCAATTAGAAAAGAGCCATAATCGCGTAGAGCGGATCCTTTTGATGCGCGAGGCACGCGGCTGGCCAGTAGCTGCGTTAGGCATCTGAAGTTGCTCTATGAGCACTCAAATTATGCAGCAGCATTGTTGTCGACTAGAGAGAACTCTTGACCCATTGCCCATTGTTAGACGCTCACGGATTCAGGGCAGAAAGCTCGGCTCCGCATCTCGTGCTGTATAGGCCCGCGATACCATACAAAGCCGGTTTTTACCGAACGGAAATCGAAATCTTGTCTTCGAGCTGATGCGGAGCGTCTCGCACTTTTTTCCCTTTTCTCTCCTCGCAAAATCCATACGCGTATTCGCGTTATGCCGAAACGCGTTGCTCTAATTAGTATTTATTAGTTTATATGAGAGCGAAAAATCGCGTTCGATGAGCTATTCCCGCAAAGAGTCGCGCGGGCGTGAAACATCCCCGCAGTCAGCGTCGAGTTCCCTTGTCACAGAATATTAAAGCCCATTCGAGCGGGGGCGTGTAAAATTGCTTCGCAGCTCGTTACTGTCAAGGTGTCGTTGCTCAAATTCGCAGTTAATTCGCAGCCACCACCGCGTCCGCGTCGCTCTCCGCTCGCTTCCCCGCCGCGTCTTCCTTCTGCACACACGTGTATATAGCTACGTTGCTCCGCACTCGCGCGCATCGGCTTGAAAATTCGATAAGCGCCCGCGAAACGGCGAATTGCAGCAACGAAAGTCCAATGAGTGGTGTATAAGCGCGTGTATGTGCTGAGACGGAATAACTGTGTGCTCTCTCCGCTCATTGGGGCTTTCGTTGCGCGCGCCGTACTTTGCCATATTATCTTGTTTTACTAAAAGCCCCCTCAATTTCTAGTCTCATCCGGAGCCGCACAAGTTGGCTTAACTGACCTACATTTTGACTAATTCCGCTCCGCGTGCTATGCGCGCTCTATGTGCTCGCCGTTATGCTCGCCCGGAAACGGTAAGTATAAGTACTGCGGGAGCTGAGTCACCTGCAGCTCAACGTCTATACTTACGTTGAATTTTATGACGAAAAACGCGGAACTCTCGAATCGGTCTGTTTACTCGTCGGACGCACCAACACTAATTAGCCGAAGTAAAGGGGATTGTTTCGCAGCTATTTGCAAGGAAAGTGCCTGCCGACTGAATTCCCAGGCTCTCGGAACTGTAAATTTCACGGTAACGGGTGGAGGTGGGGGAGCGGAAGCTGTTGTGGCTGGGTTTCTATATCTCTTTCGGCGCTTTTGGTCCTGGTAACACGCGAGCATGCATCGACCCGTAACGTAATGCTTTCGCGGTTATCTCAGTTTCCTGCGGATTTTCCGCGGTGCATGCAACGTTTTGCTTTTATCATCCCGCGACGAGTTGCGCGAAAGTGAGCTCCGGGCGTGTATACCGCTCATTTCGCCCTTTGCTCAATGCCTCGACTGTTGCAATAACGAGCTTTGCTGTCGTTCCTTGTGCGCGATGAGCCTCTCGTAAAATAGAATCAGCCAACTGCGACCACGTAATGCGCTCTGTACACAGCACTAGACGTACGCATGAACGCCTAATGTTGATCGTACGCGCGCGCCCTTAATTTAGCGCATTGTTATTAATAGTATCTTGATGATCCAGCTTCCACTGGGCCGCTTTCGCATAATATTAATTGCACAATCGGTGCGGACAAATGTTTGCTCTGCTGTACGGTTTGAATTTCTCGATGGAAAATCGAAACGACCAAAGTGTCGCTCTTAATTCGCGACGTTATTTGATTGCTTATTAATATTTCGCGATGCGAACCTTTTTCAGCCTTTCATCAACAATCAGTCTATAAATGCTCGTTCCGCTTTACTTCTCTTCTTCAATTTTTAGAGTGCCAGAAAAAGATTTTTCAATAATATGCTGGTAAACACGAAAGAAAGGTTTATTTCAATTTCAGCAATTTAAAAAGAAAACACGTCATCAGCAGCTGTCGACTGAAGTTTTATCCGTGCTACATTTTAATGAATAATTAACCAGTTTGACAAAGCTCATTCAAGCCTGGAATTTGCGAAAACTGAAATCCTAGTCGAGAGTTCGACACTTGCACCAGGTGAATTTGACGTTCGCTAATCGGCTTTCTGTGAGAGTATATACTAAGCATTAATTATTCTCCAGCTTGCGATAGCTTACCTTGCATTTGATAGAAAGCTGTTATCCCAACACGATCTGCTCCGTCGAATGACACTGGTCCCTGTAATACCAAATTACATGTTCATGTAGGCATATATGAGAGGAATAATAGTTGCTACAGAAACGATGCAAACTATTTTTCAATAATTGAAATTCCAAAATAATTTAAATTTATATTATATAAGCTACATTATACTATATTATAAATGAGTCAAGGATTAGAAAGTTGGCTCTGATGCTTCATTTTCACTCGGGTGCTAATTGATATATATTATATGTGTCTTTTAATGATTTATTCATTGCAAATGGTGCTTACCGAAACTCCGACGAAATGTAGACGCCTGAGTTGCTTCAAAAGTTTGACAGCTAAGTCACGTCTAGTGTGATTATATTGTGTGATACTCATGTTTTTTTTATTCAGGATATATTCAGTCCTCTTGAGTGCTAATGCCATAGACCAAACTGCATCATAAGTTTGGGCTGCGAATTTTGACACGGAAACTCCTTTTTTAGCTAATTCCGAAGTAAAGTCAGGACTCGACTGTACGTATTCAAAACAAAAAGTAAATTAAGTTGTTAAAAACTGATCATTGCGCGAGCATCGTATCTATATCATTATAACGGAGTAGAGTGTACTATCTGATTAAATACATTATTACCTATATTATTATTATTGATCAGAGTACATTTCTGATTCACAAAAAGGTTATTTTAAAGAAAGCATTTTTTAAATCTTATTTTCTAAAAACGAATGAGTAGAATTTCAACTATCTAAAATGTAATGTAGTTGCATGTACATTAAATTCAAGTGACACACGCACTTAGAATTAATGTATTACTATTAAATTAAATTTATGCCCGGACAGGAAATTTGCTTCCAGTACTTTTACATTAAAATTAAAGCAGAAATTTTTAACAGTGATAAACTGCTACTTTGGATCGCGTCGAAAATGCCTTCTATTTTAACGGTTCACGGTTCAATCAACAGCCTTGTCATTAGCTTGATTGCGTAATCTCAAAAGACCGCGACCACTGTGCTCTTTCCCTATAATAGAATTTATTCCTCGGTAGTTTCATCCTCTATCATCCGGTACTTATAGGTACCGTACTGCTTTGCAATATAAGTTTTAGAGCGTATAGCTTATAAAGTTGAAATATAATAGATACAATACCAAACCCGAGTAGCTCGCGTCATCGCCAAAAACAGTCGCGTGGCTTTTGACTATTATCATGCCGTTCATAGTTTGCGAAAGTTGAGATGGAGAGCAGTCATCCGGTCCAGTATGCCACCAATCGCCTGTCGTTCCAGAAAGGTCTATTGTATCGTCCGGCAGAATCCAGGCGTAATCACCACCATGCATGCCTAGCCGCCAAGCCTGCAACAAAATAATTTCACATCACCTACACACTTGTATCTTGTTATGTCTTTTATACTTTCAGATTTAATTAAAATTTAATAATTGATGCATGAAGGGTTGCGCTTGGAAATTACGCGTCAAACAAAGTACACGCAGTCTAGTCTCTTCTGGGCAGCTTGTAAGAACGCAAGGTTATTTTACGCGATCTCGGCAGCAGATTGATATCTTTCTTTTCACTTATCAAATTTCTCCTGAAATCCTGATTGTTAGTGCCATATAGTTTAGGTACAGTTAACTATTTCCTAGTCAAACTCAATAAACTTTCTTGCTCTTTACACGCCTGCAAAATTTAAGTTAATAAACAGTCTGTGCTATTAATAACTTTCGAATCGACTATTATGTCAAAATGTTCAGTCCGTATAGGTACACGTACGGATGAATTTAAATTCATAATAAATTCATATTCTACCCCAAAGATTATAGATTATATAGAAATGATATTCCCTTACATAAATTTGCGATAGCGCGAAATCAACACGCTCGTTCAAAATCATGATCAAATTATTTGCGAAATTATATTAAAAGAAAAGATTAAATGGACGCGCGCGGTCTGCGCGTTTAATGATGCTGTAGCAACGTATAAATAAATAAATTCTAATAACGAATTCCTGGATATGGTTCAAACATGAATAGTTTTGGGTGATAATATTATGCAAATGATCGTTATTGTATGGGACAAGACTAATGTCCAGGGTTTAAATAAAATATAAAAACTATTGTCGACCTTGAATCAAACTTTATTAATGAAGTCTAACAAAAAAGGTCCTTGCACGACCTCTTGCTCTGTCGAGTCGCCGCTGCCAACTGACGTAACGCGCATTAGTCGCCGCCGAAAACTCGGGCTCGCTAAAACAAAGGGCTTTCCCGAAGACCACCGAAGGGACTCGAAGCAGTGCGAACGCTCCTCTATATCTATATATCTACGAGCGCAGTCACATTCCCCGTGCAAACGCTTCCCACCACTCGTCCATTTGGCCTGACAGTCACAGATCAGCCTAGCGACTTCTCTGCACCGTGTTGATCTTCACAACTGCGGAGTAAAACTCCCTATGTGAGATCTGGCAGTCTAGGAGCGATTAAAAATCACTCCTTATCTCATGCTGTCAATCACAGTTTGCTGGAACTATTGCAAAATGAATAAATAAATATTCATAAATATCAACGCGTCGCACTTGCTCTTTTCCCTGATTACCCCTCGTTACGTCCGGAACAGTTATTATTATATGCATAATGAAGGCGACGCCAATGCTTATGCAGACGACGGCTCATATTCAAACGATTCTAGTTTATTCAGATTCCTTCACTATAAAAAACTACCGTAAATTTCATAACGACTGCATCGTCGCAATGACCACAAACTGCGTTGTTGATGGTGCAGCGGAGTGACGCTTCAACCGCAACACACATTTCTGTCGCCCGATGTGGATTAAATTATAAAGTATAATGTGGTTTTAATACTAGGCCAGATTCTTCCCTGAATGAAATTTCGATCCCGGCCGCTTTAAGCATAGGTATGTGCAAGCTGTCTGGGTATAGTAGGAGCTCTAAGAATTTATTAATCGAAAATGTTCATTTATAATGCAGCAGTAATTAGAATAAGTTGCGGATTACAAAACGAAGCGTTGATCCATCGCGCTATAAGCCAAAACGAAAAGGACGAGCGCAGGTCGTACTAGCCGAAATGAAGCTCCCGAGAGAGCGGAAAGTTATCGCGTAATAAAATTAACTCATAAATAAGTTGAGCAGTCTCGCGCGCGGAGCCCTTTGAAAAATAGAGTTGGAGGGAAAAAAGCCGAGTATAGATGTAGGTACCCCACCGATAGGTGGCGGCACGTCCGACCACAGAGAGAGAGAGAGGGAGAGAGCGGCTCACGCCGCGAGCGAGCGACTCGTTCAGTGCCGCTTCGACCACGATCCAGACCAGTCGGGCTGGAGAGACGGAGAGAGAATAAAGTGATAGTCCAGGATAGGCAGAGTGTACTTTCCTCCCCGCGCCTCATCCCGACAGTGGTGACCCGACGTGGACTCCTCGACAAGGCCAACGTACATCGAGGAGCAGCACACCGTCAATTCTCTCCGGCAGCGGCGTCTTTGTTCAGCATACTCGCTGACAAAGACAGGCGGCGATTGCGTCAGACAACGCGCATCGTTTCGCCACATCCCGTGTGCACGCTGGCACGCCGGTGCACACGCGAGATTTCAGTCGGACAACCCGACTACCTCGACACACGTTTTTCACGTGTCGAGAGCGGCAGGAGCAACAAGTTCCACGAACTCGCCGCCATTTTCGAACTACACGCGCGCAGGCACGCCGGCGCGTGAAGTCTTGTCAACTCAACGGACAACGGATTGTGTGCGTGCTGGCACGCCGGCGCACACTTTTCCTCGCGACTACCCAACGTCGTGCAACGTGGAAGCCTTCGCCGAGGGATTTCTTTATGCGTGAAGCCACCGACACCGGCGCCTTTCATCATCAGCGCAGCGATTGTCGGCACTTCATCAAACGGATTTGCGTGAAGCCACCGACACCGGCGCCTTATCATCATCATCACTTCGGTCAACGGCGCTTCCTCGTCTAGTCAGCACTTCTCCTCGGCAGCGTCGACGAATTCTTCACGTCGTTTTGCGCGGCGATTCACGCGGGAATCGCCATTTTCGCTTTAAGGTAACAAAGAAGTGCGCGCGCGAATCTCGACCGTTAGGCCGCCATCTTGCTTCGGCGAGTCTTCGAATTCTAAGAACAGCTCACGCGAGCAACGACGATTCTACGAATCATCACGCACACATTGCGTTATCGAGATCGCGACTAAGTCTAAAAAAATTTTTTTTTTCTTTTCTTCTTTCTTTTCTTTTCTTTTTAATCGATTTTTTTTTCTCTCGCTCATTAACTTGCGAAATCCGAGGTGAAACGCGTTAGCAATCTCAGTAATTCTTTCGAATTTCTCTTTCATGCGTTTCACTCTCTTTTCTCGCTCGACGATCAGCGTTTGCACCCGTGTCAACGGCTACCACTCCCGGACGGCGCTCCTCGCAAGTGGTACCCCATAGACCTCCAGGGCAACGCATCGAGTCTCAGTCACAGCAGCCTCGACAACTAGCGGGCGTGCTGGGAATCGCGACAACTATCTCTCGTTGTTGTCGTCTCCCGGACTGAGCTCCTCGTGAGCGACACAACAGGGAAGTCTAGTGAAACTCACACGACCCTGCTCGTCTCCAATCAAGATCGACGAACAACTAAGGTAGAAAATCTTTTTCTTTTCTCTCACTATCCACTATCAACCTCTAGTTAGCTTAGTGCGCGAGTCGGACAGACATTGCCTTGCAGCCGTTTGTACATGCGAGTACACTGCAACCATTGTATAATAATTTTGTACGTCTGCTCCGAACTCAAGGTCAGGTTAGGCACTGCACCCCACGCACATGAGCAATCGTGAATTAGGCTTCACTCTCAGATCGGGCAAGCGAATCTTTCAACCTTCCCTTCCTATCCGTAACGCAAAAGACGTTAGGAAGCCGAAAATGACACTCACGCACTCCCCGACTAAATCGACAAACACAAGCGAAGTCGTCGTAACGACTCCCGTAACCTCAACGAGCCAAGGACAACAAAGTCCAACCGTCTCGCTCACGTCAGCAAATTCAGAGACATCCGTCAGCCACTCGGGGCCACCGATTGTCGCTAACACAGCGGAAGACTCACAGCTCTCACACCCGACCAACATGGCATCGGGCTTTAATCAGCCGTTCAACGGCACCGAGAACGTCTTCCAGTTCGGCGCAGGCCAGCTGTCTAGCACTGCAAACAGCGGCTTCAACTTGGGGACAAACAGCTGGCAACCTCAAGTCCCAACAACGGCGTCGACAAGCAACAGTTATTTCCTGGGAACGCCTCAAGAACAAAACCGTCCATTCCCGAATTCAGGAACACGGCGGAAAGACAATAGCCTGCTGAACAACCAGCAGTCACCAGCAGTCAACTACGCCACTGCGGACGACCTGGCACAGCTGACAGAACAGTTCAACGTGCAACTGGACCTCAAACTGAACGCGTTATTGGAACGCCTGGCTTCGGCCCAACAACAGCGAGAGTACGACTGCAAAAGGCCAACCGAACACACAGACGCACATCTATCACTAGCCACCAGCTCGGAAAACTCAGGAACCAGGTTACCCCTGCCGAATCTCTCGCAGGGAAACCCGCATCTTGACCAACAACACAACGCATCTGCCTTTGCAAGCACCAGGCATTTGCTTTTCTGGAACTTTTACAAACACAATCCGCAGGGCTGGTTTAGCCAACTAGAAGATTTATTCTTGGCACACAACGTCAACGAAGATGAGGCCAGATTCAACTTCGTCATGAGATATCTTACACAAGATATCCACGTTGACATTCAATACAAGCTCAACACCCTCACAAGAGGACAAAAATACGAACAAATCAAGAAAATCTTGACTGAGCGCTACGCTGAAACTCCTCAGCAACAACTGGATCGCCTATTCAAAGGCGTAGAAATCGGTTCTAGAAAACCTTCTGACCTTCTTGCCGAAATGCAAAGCTTGGCTCAGAACTCCATTCCAAGAGAAACCATCATCTCGGTTTGGAAATCACGACTGCCTCCACAGATCCAGATCATGATCTGGAACTACAAATCTGAGGACGAATTAGTCAGGAGCGCAGACATGGCTCACGAACTCGCCCAGCAGTCTAGTCATCTGAACGCTCTGCAATCGAGCAATCAGACTGCTACAGTTCCCAACGACAGGTTCGAGGAACTCTTAGCAGCTATCAAGTATCAAAACAATAGCAAGCAGAACGGTCGCTCTCGAGCCAATCGATCGAACAGCAGGTCTCGAGCCAACTCGAAAAACAACCGAGATTCGACCCCAGCCAGATCAAAATCTAGGTCGCGCTTCTCAAACGACAAAAACCTTTGCTACTACCACCGCAAATACGGTACAGAGGCAAAGAACTGCCATCTGCCCTGCACCTGGAAGCGTGCTCCTAATCAGGACTACAAGGTAAAGAACCCCAAGAGTTCAGAGGACCAGGAAAACTAAATAATCCTGCTGTTGCGGAGACTAACAGCCGGTCACATTTAGCCGCACGTCTCCACGTCAGAGATTCACTCTCTAACCAAGTCTTCCTAATAGACACTGGGGCAGACATCTCAGTAATTCCCAAACCCAGCAACTGGCAAGGCAAGGCTACTGACCTCCGACTCTATGCTGTCAACGATACGACCATAGATGTCTTCGGCGTCAAACGTCTCGAATTAGACGTCGGCCTGCCGTACAAGCTTGCTTGGAATTTCACCATCGCAGATGTCCCGCACTCCATCATAGGAGCTGATCTCCTCAAACACTACCATCTACTACCAGACCTCAAGCTCAAGAAACTGGTAGATGGCAACCAATTCACGCACGCTCCTGCCTTTGTCAAGACAGTGCAGCCCGTGCAAATTTCTTTCGTGGCACCGAGCCACAAATACGCTCACATCGTCAACAAATACCCTCAAGTTTTTGGTCCTGATCAGTTCAGATCGACAAAAAAACGAGGAGTTTTTCATCACATTCTCACCAAGGGTCCACCAGTCTCACAGAGAGCTCGCCCTCTTTCACCTGCCAAGCTCAAGGCAGCCAAGAAAGAGTTCCGGAAATGGTGCGAGCTGGGCATCTGTCGCCCCTCAGACAGCTCATGGTCAAGCCCTTTACACATGGTGATGAAGAAAAACGGGGAATGGCGTCCTTGCGGCGATTACCGCAAACTCAACCTGGAGACGATCCCAGATCGTTACCCAATTCCACACATGCACGATTGCATGACCTTTTGCCACGGCAAAAAAATCTTCTCAGCGCTAGACTTACGCCAGGCCTACCACCAAATACCGGTAGCACCCGAAGACATCCCCAAAACGGCAATTATCACTCCCTTCGGA
This sequence comes from Pteromalus puparum, assembly GCA_012977825.3. Classification (NCBI taxonomy): domain Eukaryota; kingdom Metazoa; phylum Arthropoda; class Insecta; order Hymenoptera; family Pteromalidae; genus Pteromalus; species Pteromalus puparum. The sequence goes on along the minus strand of CM053171.1, from coordinate 7,881,533 downwards.
CTCTACGAGTTTCCTGTGATGACGTTCGGATTTCGCAACGCTTCACAAACCTTCCAGCGCTACATCAACTCAGCGCTTGGAGATCTCGACTTTGTCTTCGTCTACTTAGACGACATCCTCATCGCCTCCACGGCGGAGGACGAACACCAGAAACACCTTGACACAGTTCTAAATCGCCTCAACGAGTACGAGCTGCAAGTCAATCTTGAGAAATGCAGTTTCGGCGTTACAGAACTAATCTTTCTGGGCCATCTTATTACTCCAGATGGTTTCAAACCCAGCCCAGAAAAAGTCAAGGCCATACAGGAATTCCCAAAGCCACAGACCATCGAGGAACTTCGAAGATTCCTCGGTCTCGTCAACAGTTACAGACGTTTGCTGGCGCACGCTGCAGACACGCAACGTCCTCTCAGCGAATTCCTAAAAGGAGCTAAGAAAAAGGACAAACGTCCAGTTTCGTGGACTTCAGAAGCCGAGGCGGCCTTCCAAAAGTGCAAGGACGACCTCGTGAACCTCACCTTTACCGCTTTTCCAAGCGAAAACGCAGAGCTACGTCTGATCACAGACGCATCAGACACAGCTATGGGAGCAGCCCTCGAGCAACGCTCAGGCAACTCTTGGCTTCCCCTCGCCTTCTTCTCCCAGAAGTTCTCCCCTGCGCAGACCAAATATGCTACCTACGACCGGGAGCTAACTGCCATCTACGAGGCAATTCGACACTTCCACCACTATCTCGAAGGTGTGGAGTTCAAGATTTACACAGATCATAAACCTCTGATCTATGCCTTACAGCAAAACAACGACAAAATGCCAGCTATTCGCTCGCGCAGATTGTCTTACATCGCCCAGTTCAATACAGAGATTCACTATCTCCCAGGGGAAGAGAATGACGTTGCAGACGCCTTGTCTCGAATCAACGCTTTCACTTCTCCTGCACTTTTCGACTGGAGCGACCCAGAACTCTTCGCTGACCAACAGGTCAGAAAAGTTCTAGCAAACATCAACGCATTCAAGCTTCCGACGCTGTTCGACGCGAAACAGCTGAGCGAAGAACAAGAGAAGGACGAGCAACTCAAGGAGATTCTCAACAATGCGGACCATCCGCTCAAGCTTCGCAAGCTTACTTGGGGCTCCGCTCACGCAGCGTTCTACTGCGACATCCATGAAGATGTAATCCGTCCTTATCTCCCTAAAAAACTGAGGAAGACAGTTTTCGACAACTTCCACTCACCATCGCATCCTGGAGTTAAAGTCACAGCTCGACTCATTCACCAACAGTACGTGTGGCCCAACATGAGTCGCGACATCGCCACTTGGTGCAAAACGTGCGTAGCTTGTCAACAATCCAAAGTGACAAAGCATAACAAGTTTTTGCCTAAGCATTTCATTACTCCAGATGCAAGATTCGATCACGTCCACTTGGACCTCGTAGGACCCTTTGCCTACAGCCACGGCTACACGCATCTCCTCACCATCATCGATCGCTATACGAGATGGCCGGAGGCAATTCCAATTGCTGACACCACTGCAGCAACTGTAGCTCGTGCATTTTACGACAACTGGATCTGCCGCTATGGCGCACCGACAACGATCACCACAGATCAAGGTGCTCAATTTGAGTCCAGATTATTTTCCGAACTCCTGTCAATCCTCGGAATTAACAGGATTCGCACCACATCATACCATCCTGCTTCCAACGGCATGGTGGAGCGCCTCCACCGAGACATCAAAACAGCTCTCATGTGCCACGGAAACAGTCAGGAATGGTTCCGACTACTTCCAACAGTCATGCTGGGACTGCGCACACGCATCCGTCTAGACACAGACGCCAGTCCAGCCGACTTAGTCTTTGGAAAATCAATGAGAATTCCCGGTGATTTCTCACCTCTCACCAATGAAGAACCAAACGTTCGCACATTCTACAACGAATTTCGCGACTTCATGCAGCAACTGAGACCAGTTCCAGTTAATCACAAGACGGCAACCAAGCCATTCCTACATCAGGACATGAAAACCTGCTCTCACGTTTGGTTACAAGAAAAACCAATAAAGCCCGCTTTGACTCGGCCTTACACCGGCCCTCACAAGGTCATATCTCGCAACATGGAGAACCAGACCTTGGTAATCGAAGTCAACGGCACACATAAAACAGTGTCTTTGCAACGCGTGAAACCTGCGTTCATTCTTCAAGAGGATCCTGACGGCACTAAGGAAAACACAACACCTGAACCGATCAAGATTCCTCAGCCAACGGAAGTCAATCGCGCTCAACCAGCACCCGGTACTTCCAAGGCCACGCAGCTTCCGACAGACAACATTCAACCTGCACCTCTTATTCCACCTACCGAAGATTCACCGGACCAACCGGTTCCTCAACCTCCAGCACCCAAACGCGTTAGATTTGCTCCGGATACCTCAAAAAGTAACAAGAATCAATCTAGTAAACAGGTTCCGTCCGCGCAACCAGCGCCTAAACGCACCAAGTTCGTTCCGAACATTCTTAAACGAAAAAACAATGTTGACTCAGTTCAGTCACACAAACGCGCTCGTAAGAAACACAGCTCTTTTGCGGGGGGGTGCAGTACCTAATACTACCTCATACTCATCACACTACTCTGTAAATACCTTATAGAACCAAAAACCAACCAAAGCCTAGCCAAGCTAGCACACTACTCTGTAAATACCTTATAGAACCAAAAACCAACCAAAGCCTAGCCAAGCTAGCAAATTTTTTTTTGTTCTTTGCGTTTAATCTAAGTTTCAACTTTAATATTGTACCACGTACTAGCCAATTATGGAGTCAGATGGAGCGAAACCATCAATACAAACATTGTATTACATTACGTTACACTACAAGAAAATACTTGTACAATCATCACACTGTGATTCTAACTCTAGTACCTTTGTAATTCTAAGCGCAAACTTGTCATACGTTCAAACAACTAGTTTAAGAAATGTAAATTATTTTTGTAAATACTCTCCAGTCCCTGACATCTTTTTTTTGTAAGACTACACAAAATCTTGTAAACTCCTCTCTCTCGCAACTTTACATAAGTTTCCAATCAACAAAATGCTTCTCATTTTTTCTTCCTCGGGGGGAGTACTGTAGGTACCCCACCGATAGGTGGCGGCACGTCCGACCACAGAGAGAGAGAGAGGGAGAGAGCGGCTCACGCCGCGAGCGAGCGACTCGTTCAGTGCCGCTTCGACCACGATCCAGACCAGTCGGGCTGGAGAGACGGAGAGAGAATAAAGTGATAGTCCAGGATAGGCAGAGTGTACTTTCCTCCCCGCGCCTCATCCCGACATAGAGCGGCTCGTTCGTCGGAGCAGCTGTTGCCGCGGGAAGAGTGTGTATAGGAGCGCATGCAGAATATGCTGTCGCGGGCAGCGCTCGCAGAAACCCGGCAAGGTCGTATACATAGCTGGTACATCCCCCGGCGCGGTAATTGAACGACATTGTTCGACGAATTAGCCGAAGCGGAGTAGCCCCGATTTTTCGCACCGATAAACGCTTTCGACGAACCGCGCGCGCGAGCTGCGAGCACGTATAGCGGTCATTTGCATACGCACACGCAGCGCGAATCGAGTTCGGCCAGTCGCGCAGCGCGTGCAGCAAGCGGATCAGCGTTGTTTATAATAAATTTGTCTATCGGCCCTCCGCTCGTGATCGCGTCTGCAGGTCGCGTCGCTGTGTGTCGATCAACAAATATAAGCATCGGGCCGGCGCTGTGCAGAGAGAGAGAGAGAGAGAGAGAGAGAGAGAGAGAGAGAGAGAGAGAGAGCGGCACACGCGGCAGGCAGCAGCAGGCCGCTGGTCGATCGATTTTGCGCGCAGGAGGGCACCGACATCCGCTGCACGAAAGAGGAAGAGTAGAGAGAGAGAGGGAGAGAGAGGCGAGGGCAGATTCGAGCGAACAGTCCTCTCGAGCACTCACCTGGAAACACACAATATGCGGCACTCGTGCAGCACAGTAGGCCGGCGCTGAAAAGCTCGCTCGGCGCCAACTATTACTATAGCGTATATATACGGCTATATGTAGGTATACGTGCAGCCTCGCACGCGCTGCGCCATCGGTAGCCAGCGCACTTGCGTTGCGGTGCGCGCTTTCCATAGCCGAAGGTAGCTGCGCCAGCCCCCGCCCACGCCAGATACGTTTCACGCGAATATAAAGCTTTATCGGCTGATGCCCGCCGATCCGTGCAGGGGCCGCTGGCTATTATACCACGTGCAGTCGAGAGCGCGAGCGTATGGATGTTCCGGCTGTAAAACAACGCCACGGCGGCATACAGCTCGCGCCACTTTATTATTCGCCCCGTGGCCTGCTCTGCGCTGAGTGCTGGCCGATCCCCCCGCGAGCGCGTATGCCTCCTTTTTACTATAGTATACTGCAGCCGCCGCGCGTAAAGGGGATGACGTGTTTAGCTGCGGCGGGGGCCGCGTTGCTCTTATACATTCTGATGCTCGATTACGCTCTCCACGCGTGCCGGGAATACACCCGTATGCTTTTACGACACGTTTAGCAGAGACAGAGTTGCAAAGTCCTCTCGTCGTAAAAAAAATCTCCCGTCGTTTATGCCGCGCGCATATACCTCGCGCGGCGTCGAGATGTCGTGCATCGGACGAACTTACGCATTATGTATTCTGCCTCCGACCCTGTAATGAATTGCTCTGGGCTGTAATTTGCCTGATTTTGCAACGCATACTGCTGGCAAAGCGCGAGTGTACCTTCCTGCTATACACATGGGTTATATCTCGGTTCATATAATAATCATTTTGCTTCCTCCAACTCAGTAAAGGAAGCTTCGAAATAGTACAATACTTTCAATTTAGTGCACTGAGAGAAATTTGATAGTAAAAATTACTATCCCGGATAGTAAAGTGAGGACAGACTCGGATGGTACTAATTTTTACTATCTCAGATAGTAAAATGTACTATAAAATATAGGAAAAATTATAATATTCTCAGTCGGTAACGTTTCAACTTACTTTTGCTTCCTCCTCAAGAGGAAGCTTTGTAATAGTAAAATTTTCAGTTTTGCTAATACTTCCTGGAAACGCATTTGGAGGTGTTTGGAGTACGAATCACATGTTTTTAGAAAATGTCCGTGCGGATGGCTGTGTGTGTGTGTGTGTATGTACGTATACCGCCATAATTTTGGAACCATGCGACGGATCGTAATAAAATTTGACATGCATATATTTTTTCTAATTCTGAATTTAGGTCATTTTTTGTTTTATGATTCTGGCCATTTTATGGCCATATTATAGCCATTTTTCTATTTTTAAAAAAATATTTTTGCTTTTTTATGATGATATGATTTATACAATATGTTCAATAATAGTGTATCTAAAAGAACATAAATTTGTCTACTTTTTCCCGCAAGATTTTCTAGATTGACTGATCTGTTCATTTTTTATGATACAAAAGGTAATTTTTCGATAAACATATATAACTCAAAAAATAAATAGTTAAATGTTTTGAAAAAATTCATGACAATAAAAAACAACGATATCTACCAGTTGTAAACATTTTAAGCAATTTTGGCGACTAGTTTTTGAGATAACAATCAAAAACTAAAAAAAATGTTTTTTTGATGTCGTACGATTGCGGGAGTAAAAAGGTTTAAATTGAGTTGAAACTTTAGGAAAAGATTGATCTTTTGATCACTTCGGCTAGGTTCTTTTTGTAGCTTATGAAACCTTTTAGTTTAAAAGATATTAAGATTCAAATTCTTCAACTCTCACCCTGTATACTCTGTGTGACTGAACATTATTATTTTTGTTAAACCATATAATTTGATAATTAAAGCTTAGTATATTTTGAGAGTTTTCATGGTTTTATAAAATGTCCGTGCAGACGGTTTTGTCTGTGTGTGTGCGTGCGTGCGTGCGTGCATGCGTGCGTACGTATACTGTCATAATTCTGGAACTACGTGATCGATCGTAATAAGATTGGACGTGCATATATGTTTTCTGATTCAAAGAATGAGTTGATTGTCCCATGTAATTATCTTCCACTAGCAGAATAGGAGGAAGCTAAGTGCCAATGACTTGGCAGCGGTTTTTTTTTCTGCGGTAATCAGTATTTTAGTTGATATTTTACGTGTATTTTATTATAATGAGTTTCTGTATCTATTAAATTAATTCGATTCTATTATTTATTAATTGTTATTAATTTTTATTAACTTTAGTTCATACGTCAAGGTAATTAATATATCAGATCTGAAATTTTGTTCATAACAGATCTAGGTGGGTTTAGGTAAATTAAATGGTCAGCGCACTCGACTAGCACGCCGAAGGTCCCAGGTTCGAGTCCCGTCAACGGAAAAAATTTAATCTCTTTCTTTCTTCTATATATAACATAATAATAATAATAATTAATAACAATAATATAACAGCAAGTACCTCATTTAGGTGTAAAATATAGAAATAAGCGAAATTGAAAATTAAATTTTTTAAAATTCGATCTCATATCAAAAATTACTATCTTTGGATAGTAAAATCTACTATTTTAAAAGTCTATCCTTTTTACTATTTTCAATAGCAATTGAAAATAGTAAAAATTACTATCCCAAAAAGTAATTTCTACTATCAAATTTCTCTTAGTGTGGAAACACAACAACGTTTGTAGGTGTCTGAAGTTCAAATCTTGAGAATTAAAATGTGTAAAAAATTTAACTATATTTTCGTTTTTATATTCGCGAAGATTGTTTTTTTCAACGTGAATTTTCTTAATTATTCGGCATTTTGGCCACACAATTCGTATTCATAACTCGATTAAAACTTGTTTTCGAATGCGTAGCTCCGTTATATAAAAATATATTTAGCTCTGTAAACATTTTGTTCAGTTTTTGTATATGTTTCGACCAAAATTGAAAATAGTCTAATCGTGTAGAGGCAGTTGCTAGAAGAATATAAATAAACTTTAATTTCTGCAAAGTTCTGCAGAGTTGCAATATTGGACAAACAGCTGTTTATTTTTTGAACGAAATATTTTACATATTTGTGTTTATTTGCATTACTTATTATGAAAAAATCCAAAAGGAATTTTTGTGTATTTGTCGCACACAAGGAGAGTAAGCATTTAATATTCATCATTTGTATGGTATACATTTATGCGTGAATAGAGTATCTGGATCTAGTTGTGTATGCAATAAGACCCATCTAAGAAAATAGAACGAGAACTGATAAAAACAAGGTTTGCACGATCAGAAGAGTGATAATAAGATATACTTTTTTGAATACACTGAACGAAAAAAGTAAACAGCAAAATACTTTTGCATATATTTAACCTAAAAAGCTGCATCACAAAAAAAGTTTTGTTACGTTTCTCATGTGACGTTCAATTAGATAGGTACCTATTATTCCGTATTTGGAAATTTGTATAGCAGCATCATTAAAGAACATCGTAAAAGATTTCAAATTTTTTGATTGGAAAATTGCGCTTGTGTATGTAAATATGGTTTTCCGTGTTTGCAATTTCCGCAGAAATACGAGAGCGACGAAAACATAATTTCAACCACTTTAGTCACTTTCATAAGTTGTACTACCTGCAATCTGCTGCTAGTAAAAGTTAGTTTTAAAGAAACTCTACTGTTTCTTTATTTCTTTCTCGATTTATGTTATTATGTTTGCAAAGTGGAAAGCCAGTCGGACTCGAATTTTTCCATGCTGCTTTACGTACTTATTAATTTGAGCTCGTTATTATTAGTAATGAGTTACTTTGTTATTTACCACAATTTAATTTACATATTAGTACCCGCAGCAGCATTTGAATAATTGAACGTGCATTTTGCAGTAATAAAATTGAGGACGTGGATAAGTTGCCTAGGCAGAGAAGTTGAGGCTAGAGGATGAATCGTTTGGTCGTCGTGAAAGCAATTACAGGAAGGAGAATATATGAAAACGGCTTGCGCAGCTATAGACCACGGTGGCACGTCGAGATCGGACGTTGGCGACGAAAAGCCACTTCCGTCCGTGTAACGTGCTGAAATCTGGGAAACGTTAATGGTCGCGGATAGCAGCCGGGCAACCGCACAAACGATCGTGGCTTCGTTTCAGATCGTTCGAGCGTAGGAGGAGACGGGTCGAGCTGCCGAACACATGGGAAACTCAAACGCGAAAAGCGAATCTCTCAGCTTGACCGCTCGTACGGAAGTTAGCTTGGCGAGAGCGAGCAAGACTAAAAGACAAAGACTATAAAGACTCACCTCGCATAGGACCTTCGGAGCCAGCTGCGGTGAAAAGCTGCCTATAATTATTCTCGTGTCTAGCTCCTGCAAGAGTAGACAAATTCCAATGATTTTCATTATATACAGGTATTATATGATTCATTATATTTCAAAGTTTTATTTCTTCTTTCTATTTGAATATTACTAGAATAGTGTATAAGTATCTAATAATTAAGCGATGATGTTCGGATACCTTCAATGTAAATAACTGATCTTTGTAGTCATTTTCAGCAAAAGTAATTGTTGCGGTGCACGTGATGTTGGCTTGTTCTAGCTCCGTGACCAAATCGTTGACAGCCTGTAACCAAATGAGAAGTAATTAAATAAATTTGAAACATTCTCAAACGCAATTTTTGAATCTCGTACATCTTACGCAGCCCAGGCGGAAATAATCTTATTCACATAATTGTTAATAAAATTTATTAGCTTTTATTAGATTTTAATAACCATTTATAAAGTGTGGAATTTGGACTCTAATAATAATTTATAACACTTATTAATGTTTGAGAGATTTAATTATATATTTTTTAATTTTACAAATGTTTTTAAGCTTTTATTAGGTTTTATTAGTTTTTTGAGCGTGTTAAATAATCTCCAAGAAAAAGGCTTAAAAAATCTAATAACAGCTATTAGATTTTACTAGAGTTTAGTAGCTTTTATTAGTATTTTTATGTGTTTTTTAGAACATTAAAAACAAGTGATTAAAGAATTTTTTTAAAGATATTAGAAGACAAAACTAAAAATAATTTATAAAATTCATAGCAGTTATTATCTTTTTGAAAAACTTACTAACATATCGTAAGAATTATAAATATACCTATAAATCTAAATTATTGTAAGTAAATATTTTTTAAAACTTGTTAGAAGTTATTAGATTTTTCAGAGGTCACGCGTTTATTTATTTTTGTGCCAGAATATATCGAACATTTAATAAAAGTTTGAAGAAGCTAATAAAAGCTATAAATTATTACTAAACATTTTTAGAGTCCAAAATCTACATATTATAAACTGATCATAAAAGTTATAAGCTTTTATTAGTTTTTTTTTGTAAATAAATTTCCGCCTGGGAGCGTATGCAAAACCGTGTTTCGCACACGAAGTGTCAAAAAGTATATATCTTGATTTTCATAGTTTTATAAAAACTATTAGCGTATACATTTTGTACAAACAGAATAATAATTGTAAATATCGTTGCAAGAACGAGGAACTTACTAAAGAATACATATCGCCAGTTTGCGAGAGTGTGGTAACGGTGTCCCAACCAAAGTGTTTGATCAAGGAGATTCTGGCTGAATTGTGGCTGGAATCAGGCGCCACAGTACGCATGAACAACGGGAATTCTGTTGAATCGGAAAGCGCTGGCGTTGTAGAACCAAATGAGACCTGCACTATGTTCCAGTAGGGTACAATTTTCGCCAGGGTCTCAGTCACCTCGGAGCAAGCTGTCCCCAATAACAGTGGCATTAACACACTTTCTTTCGGAGAATAAAGTGCATAAAAGAATCGATCGACAGCTACTCCTGGATCACACTGTGAAATTAGAAAAGTTTTTGTTTTCACTAAAGACACTCATTTTTTCAATTTGCTAAATTAGATATTTAATTCATCACGCCATTACACAATATTGATTCTTTATTATAGTATAAAAAAAAATCAATACATCAATTAGTCCGCTTATGATTAAAATATCTGTTTTGGGAATTAGTTGTTTCTTGTTAGGTGCATTGATCGTTCTAAAATTTTATGGGTTTATTTAGTAAAATGTTCAGTTTTACAAAGACGCATTAGAAGTTCAAATCTCACGTTTTGAGTGTACCGTATTACCTTCTTTCAGCCTGAATACTTTGATGTGGAACATAAGAATCAAAGTTTTTAATAGCTCGCATTACCATATCGTTCAGTAAATTAGTGAAAATTAAATTTGAATTCATACGATTTATTGAATTACTGAAATAATAATGGTTTATGCATAATACTCATGAACGATTTTCGCTATTTTTGTACCTATATAGTAATCAGGTTTAATAAGGCGACTCTTCTTTGACCGGTATGGGCATTTGCAGGAAATCAAGTCTTTATTGCTCGCAATTAAAAACAATGTTGATTTCATTATGTATTTAGTTATATATAATCATACTTATTTATAATGAATATTTATATGAGATTTTATCATTTTATCTTTGTGTAGTATATTTCAACAAGCGTATCCCTGATAACACGTCTGCGCGTTACATAAAATATTACATGTGCCAAGGGTGTAAAGAGCGCGTTTAGACATCATGTGGTTGCATAATAGCCTTCGGTTCACGAAAGCACTTGCCTTGACTTGCGCTGCAAACTCCACACTCAGTCTGTAATGAAAGACCACTTAACGTTCTTAACACACAATATACTATTATACACTGAGAAAAATTAGATAGTAAAAATTACTATCTGAAATAGTAAAATGAGGACAGACTCGGATGTTATTAATTTTTACAACCTTTTATAGTAAAATTTACTATAAAGGATATTAATTTTTACTATCTTAGATGGTAAACATTATTATAGCCTAAGAAACTTTTTCAAAGTTTCACCAGGTGGCGTCTAGTTTTTCTCACTCGCAAGCGCGAATGCGAGCGTATGTCAAGTGTTCTGTAAATAAATAATGTTAAAATAATCTAAAACTAGCAATTTCAGCGAGAAAGGGTTAACTTCAGATTCTGAGTCCAGACTCTAGGTCAGAATCGGACAAGGAACAGAATCTATCACATAATAAAAAAAATCTTTTCTCCACCCGGCGCAACACTACGCATTTTATAATCTACTATTGCACCATTTCGAAGTAAATTTTATTATCTTGGATAGTAAAATTAAAAATCTCAAGAATCATATTCGCGGGATAGCAATTTTTACTATCTTGGGATTGTGAATTCTACTATCTGAAAAGTCTGTCCTCACTTTATTATCTTAGATAGTAAAAATTTATGTTTCTTTTTGTAATCTTTACCATCTAATTTCTCTCAGTGTACTGTTATACAACTTTTATTTAATCCTTTACTTTTTGAGGTAAGAAATTCATACATTTGTATCGTGCACGAAAACTTACTTGCCCCGCAAAACTAGTTTTCGGGAAAAATATGCCACTTTCGCCCCGCTTATGAGGGGGCAAAAGGTGGGTTTTTGAAACTTATACAAGAATAATAAATTAGTTTGAAGGTAGTTATACGAATCATCGAGCACTTTGAACATTTGAGTAACAGCATCACGGCGTTTTGAGTTGCTGCTTTACACCACGGGATGAGCTACTCCCCGAATCTTTTTTCAAGGCATAACTATGTAGAATTAGAAAAATGTGGTCAGGGCGCGTGCCCCAATCTTTTTATTCGCCGCTTTTAGGGTCAATGTGAAAAAATTATTATAAGTTATTGTACCGAGCAATTAACGATTTTTAGTTTTTCTAGTATAAAGTTTTGGTACAAAGATGCCAAGTCTATTACTTTTGAAAAATTGTTTCGTGAACACTGCACAAAAAAACTAACGTAAAACTTAGTAAGACGTGATGATTGATTGAGAATGTTCATAAAATTGATTAATACACTCCTTCCAATTCCTACCTAAAAGTTTCGATCGCTCTATCTTGAAGAAATTTTATTTATTGCCTGATCATGGTCATCAGTTTAAAAAAGCTGGCGCGGTTGCGGTTCGATTTGAAATTTAAAGTTATTGTATCCATCTATAAGGCTTTTTTACTTCTGACGTCATCGGGTCACGTGACCATGCCTTGGGGGTACAACGAAGCCGATTTTACATGGAGTTCAAATGGGAGCAAATGTTTAAATGTCTGTAAAATAAAAATTAACCATCGAATAACAAATGCTTCTGGTAAAAAAGTAAGTATAGTGTTTAAACATACTTGTGCAATTGTTGTGAGTATATGACAAGGTTATTTTTATGTTGAAAGCTGTTAAAAAAGACTTGTCCCTAACCTCTGATAGTCTTATTTATACAACACTTGTTTGAAACTCTTGGTTGATATTGTCATTATTGCTAATAATATAAGAAAACTTACAAAAAATAATTTTTTACATGTAATGAAGCTTATTATTCATAATGAGTGAATACTTTCTTACCTTACATGGGGATGTTCAGAAGCGTTCACTCATTATGAATAATAAGCTTCATTACATGTAAAAAATTATTTTTTGTAAGTTTTTTTATATTATTAGCAATAATGACAATATCAACCAAGAGTTTCAAACAAGTGTTGTATAAATAAGACTATGAGAGGTTAGGGACAAATCTTTTTTAACAGCTTTCAACTTAAAAATAACCTTGTCATCTACTCACAACAATTGCACAAGTATGTTTAAACACTATACTTACTTTTTTACCAGAAACATTTGTTATTCGATGGTTAATTTTTATTTTACAGACATTTAAACTTTTGCTACTCCCATTTGAACTCCATGTAAAATCGGCTTTGTTGTACCTCCAAGGCATGGTCACGTGACCCGATGACGTCCGAAGTAAAAAAGCCTTATAAAAGGGAGACAGCGATTGGTATCGAATTGAAGCTCTAAAGCTAAATTCAGAGCGTTATCAAAGAATTTTTTAATGAGCAACTTCAGAGTAGCATTGGTGCATCGGCGCGCTGCGGCGCGCTGGTTAGAGGCCTAGTAATTTAAAATTTTACAAGAATGATAAGTAAAACAAAAAACAGAGATATTAGGATAGTTTTTTGTTATATCAAACAGTTAGTCGTTCATCATGTATGCACATTGCACAGGTATCTAAAAGCTCTACTTAACCTTAAAAATGTAAAAAATTGAAACGCGCGCGGAGCAATTAAACATAATTTTAATATACATAATGTATAACGTGCGGATCGCTAGAGCGATATCAATACCAAAACAAAGCAGTTTTGGACTGGCCCTTTCGTCACCCGCTATACTCTCCGTGTCTGTGACAGGAGAAGATAGGTGGCTCATCAGCACTTTTCTATTTCCTTCGTAACAATATGCACTTCGAGTCTAGATATAGTGGTGTGCTACCAAGGCAAAACTGCCTTGTTTGGCCTGCTGTTTTGGCCGCTCATGCTGTAACTGCGCGGAGCGCATCAAAGTCTGAGCTTAAAAAATGATAAAACTTTATGTATACTTTGTAGTAACCTTTAACCAATAATGAACTTGTTTATGAAATCTTTGTTTTGGAAAAAATTCAACTGTGCTGTGTTTGCTTGGAACTTGCTTTCTTTATACAATAAGTCTTCTTTACCAAAAGTAAGCATGAAAATATTATAATTTATTTACTTTGCGGCATATGTGCCAACTGTGCTGCTACTCTTCGCAACAAATTTTTGGGTTGCACTAATTTTTGCTGGAAAATTTTATCTGTGCTAGTGTTTCGTACGGAGCGACAAATTATATTATCGACTCCAAACTTTATATAATTATTGTCGCTCCTAACGAACAATACATTTAGCACGCCCGCGCCGAAAACTAGCATATTTAACTTTTTGGCAAATTTTTATATTACATCCATCCACATTGTATCTGCGCGGAAATGTTCCACATTTCTAACATATTTTTTACACAAACTTCAAAAATTGCTATCGCAAAGCTTTCTTTAGAGGAAAATAAAAAAATATACCCTTGTGGATTCCCCCGATAGACCGATAGAATCAACAAGAGTATTTTGATCACTATACCGAGGGATAGAGTCAAGCAAAGGATCCTTTTTCTCCGCTTACATATTTGAAAATAAAAAAAAATTAAGCATGTTTAGCGTGCACAGTAAATTCAGAATGTGCAATATGACAGCAACGAGAGCCATTGGTGGATTCTTGTATGACCGCTTATTGCGCGAGTTTTATAAAAACACTATAAAACTTTCTGAACTTTCGCAATAATGCGACTTTTTATATGCAAGCACGAATTTGACAAAGTTAAAAATGAGAAGCTTCGAAATATTGCATTATATCATTGAAGGTATGATAAAATTCACTTTTTCTACGTAGCGAGTATCAGCGTTTTTAATGATGGATCTTTTGTGCCTTTCTTCATGTGCTTATTTTCCATCGGTCAATATTTGTTGAAAATATGTAGAGATCTTTTGTACGTCTTCCCTCTATTAATGCTTATATAAGTTATTGATGGCGTGAATGTGATAAAAATAAAAATCGAGTGTGCTATATATGTTGTCATCTCTATTTTTATAGTACATGAATTAAGATGACATCTGATATAATAAAGTTATAACTTGCGTATCAATCCAAATTTATATAACAACCATGTCTTTGGAAGAACTGTAATACATAATAATAAAGTTTTTCCAACTGAAGATGCAATTAGACAGATGATGAAGATGTGTGTGGGAGTCAGAAAACTTTTACAAAAGTATGGGTTGAGTAAAAACGTCTAACTTGGTCCAAAGTATTTCATTGAAGTAGAAAGGCGATAAAAAGTAAAAGTATGATTTTCGCTTCGGTAATGTCGGGCCACGCTGAGTGTATCACTGCACGATAAATTGATTTCCTCGCGAGGGAAAAGAAACTATTTATTTTGTAAATATAGCAATGATGGCATGTCGATGTCATGTGCAGCCAAGAATATGAGCTTGTGCAGACGTCTGCATCGTTCGCTGGCTTACACGACTGGAGGGAAGACTTGCTGAGAGAATTTCTGGTGCGCTCCGGCTGCATCACTTCCCATTTCGCATTTGCTCCTGACTTCCTCGTGCACTCGGCCGATGGATTCAAATGCCGAAAACTCTTTTACTAAAGCTGGAGATAGAGCAAAGGTGAATCGGATCGTAGATAGTCATTTTTTAACGCTGCCAATTAAGTACTTAAGCAGCAAAAACAATGCCATCAATGCGGAAGGGCAGCGCGCAGAGGGTGCGTAGTTCACCTCTACAAGAGTGGGGATGAGCGAGGGAAAAGATCGAACGTCTTGAAATTGGGTTGTTTGGTGCGACGGAGATAAAGGACAGTTGAACGGGAGATAATAGAAATTCAAGAGAATAGCGTTTGTTTGGCCATCCATCGCCTTCGCGAGTCTCATTTCCGTGCTAAACTAGAATGCACGAAAAATATTAGCCGATACTTTTCTTCCAGCACATTGTAGCATTGCAGAGAAAAATTATTCTATTTCCTGAGATGTTTATTCAAGTAGACTCTGTATAAGCGGGCGAAGAAGAGTCTGTGCAGAAAATATGTCTGCGGTTGACCAAGTTGACTCGGAATTGAAACTCCAGAACATCGCAGCGTCTATTAAATTTCCGTAGCCTGACGCAATAAACTAGTTAGCAAATACACAGTTCGATGTTTAACCTTGTTTTAATTTGCTAAAGTAAGTATATAATTGAATCACACAAAGTTCGCATCAACCCTGCAGGAGTACATACGGTATTATCGATTTGACCGACGCTTGGCCGTAAGTTAGTGATTGGCTATTGACTGTTACATCGAATGTAATTTCATCTTCAACTTTCCGGAAACATGATATATATTATGGAGCTCGATTTTCAAAAAATACTATTATTTCATTTTATGCAGTTGATCAAACTATTAAAAGACTTCACTCATACGTTCTCGTAGAAAATCGCAAAAATTATGACCTCTCACTCAATTTGACGTCGGATGCGAGCTAACAAATTGCTTGAAATACATTGTATTGTAATAGATATCCGTTAGTGAACATATTTTATCGAGCATTATTAATATCCCGGTCTTGTATTTATAAAGCTGTCTCGATAATAATTTCATTATGAATTTTACTTTCATATACGCTTTATCTTATATTTGAGTGAGCTGAAAAATAACTGCAGTACTTTTCTTCTTGAAATCGTAAAAAGGGCCAGCGTCGGTATATGCAAATGTGAAAAGTCGACTTTTATGCGCTCTGGGTAGTAGTAAGTTTGCTTCATTTAGCATTTAAAAGTGCGGCAGTCGAAGTTTGGTAGCAGATAAATTCTTGGAAATTTTCTTTTTAACGTCTTTATAGTTTTCCCAGCAACGGCGTTTCCAGTGCATGTTGAGATATAGCAACATATGTACACGTTCCATCAAATTATAGAGTTTATAATCGATCGACCAATAAGCATAAGATAAAAAAACCAACAGAAAACTGCGCCAAGTAGTTGCCAAATGACATTGCAACTTTTACGCTTCAATTTCCGCTCGGTGAGGTCTGGAATTCATTTGATCACTGTGCGTAGGTGTTTATGAGCAGCTTGCCATTATAAGGGCTAAGAAACGGCAGTTGAAGAAAATCGTCAGTGCCAGTGGCGGGAGCAGTTGCTTTCGTGTACCGCCTACTTATAAGTACATCGGTCGCGGAAAATTGGTTGAGCGCGGCTCGCTCGGCCCTTGGAGTACATGTACAGTTGTACACTCTAGGTAAGGAGGAAGTAGGTCGAGTTTAAGCTCTCCGCGCGGGCAGAACAGAGCGTCAATCGCACTTGTCACAGCGGAAAACTAGCGAGAGTCGGCCGATATCTAAGTTAGAGAGAGGCGGGATCGCTTAGCGGCTGCTCCACGCTGCACGGAATGATGATTAATTTATCACCTCCGCCCGAGACGGAACACTTTCGGCGATTTCTCTCGGGGTAACTCGATTCTCCCTTCTTGAGTTCTTGCTCTGTGCTTTTTCGCCGTCGCTCTCATTTTTTTCTTTTAACTGAAGTATGTTGCCCGCCATTAGAGTAAACTCTGAGCTGCGTCTGATGATGAAAAGCACTGGATACCCTAAATAGGACGCACTACTCCTATACTGTGTGCCAGGTAAAAGCCCGCTGACTTCTTCTGGCTAAAAGTTAATGTTCTTAATGAGCATAAGCTAGCCTTTTACAACATTACACAGCTGTGTAGATGAATTCGCGCATTTTCCGCACTTCGAAACTTTAGAACTTGCAGAGAAAGGATGGCGCAATTTGCATCAACGAAATTATAATGACTATTGCGTCAGGAAGTTTTTATTCATACAGAATTTTTTGTGTGCGACCTTGTTTAATGGACAATGATCAATAATGCAAAGTAAAAAATACATGCATATGCGCATTAACGCCAATCGAGAGTGATATTTATACCATTTATTTTTCTTATACTGCAATGTATAATATAATTTGATGCTCCTATATATATATATATATATATATATATATACTAGTGGGGCTTCGCCCCCCTGCTCGCTTCGCTCGCCAACCCCCCATTTTAGTTTTTGTTTGATTTTTATTTTTCAACTGTTATTTTCGTTATCTGATGATTAAGTTCTAGTTGGCCAAGAACAATCTTATTGTATTATATAAAATTTGTAGATCATAAAAAGGTCAAGAATTTAATGTTTGTCGAAATAGAGAAAATCGAAAGAAAAAAAGTAAAAGTACTGAATTAACGCCGAACTTCTACTGCTTATGGCATTTAAAATATATAGTTTTTTTTTCATTTTTTTGGAAATTGTTTTGAAATTAATTTTGATTCTTCCCACTTTCAATTATATGTTACAATTATACATAAATCTGGTCCACTACTTTTTC
Source organism: Pteromalus puparum (assembly GCA_012977825.3). Taxonomy (NCBI): domain Eukaryota; kingdom Metazoa; phylum Arthropoda; class Insecta; order Hymenoptera; family Pteromalidae; genus Pteromalus; species Pteromalus puparum. The sequence goes on along the minus strand of CM053171.1, from coordinate 7,863,782 downwards.
TTATAATAACCATTGCTGCGTTGTTGAATGACCTGTGGCCTCTAATATATGTTGATGATCGATCTTTTCGTTTTTACGTAGCATAATGAGGAAACAAATATGTTTTTCATTTTATTAATGTTTTAGTTTCTAAAAACTCAATTATTAAAAAATAAAATTTTTGTTTCCTACCTAGGGAAGCTTTGCATTTTACAGACCAAGTTAAGTAAAGAAATAAGGCACAAATCATATAAAAAATTTGGATCCGGACGTATTTTCTTGTTATCTCAATTCTTATTTCTATACGAATTTATCGATCTCTGCAAGTTAAATATACTTCTTAAATCTTTACTTGTAACTGCTCATTAGCTTTATTTAATTTATTTTTTGTCAACATTTTTTCGAAAACTTAAGTTTAAATCTTGCACCTAAGTACATGAGTTACAATTTTTACTCCAATAATATTTAAGGGCCCTCGAACAAATCGCTATATATATATATCTATTGGCCTATCGGGGATACCACTTTATTTTTTGTTAAGACTTTGATATATAATTCACATTTATGATCTTATAAAGTTTTTACAATGCTAAGTATAAACACGCAAAAGTGATATATATACAAAAGCAAAAGACAATGCTAAGTATAAACACATCAAAGTGTCAACAATACAAAAGCAAAAGTCAATGCTAAGTATACGCACATCAAAGTGTTAACAATACAAAAGCAAAATAAAAACCTTATAAGAATTATTTACTTCAAACTAAGTCAAACTTTTAAGTCAAACTTTAACAAAAAATATAAAAAAAACGCTCCTGTCTATTTACCTCATAGGTGGTGTGGAAAAAATAGAAAATAAAATTTAAGTTATATCTCTTATATAGTTTATCTCTACTGTTATATATAATTTTGATACTGATGTGCTATGAGCTTGTTATGAGGGCTTGGAAAAGTTTCTACAAAGGATGTAGGATCTTCCCGAGGCTAAAGACATTATTTATGCCAAAATGTATTGTATTGCTCGAGTCGTTCGGTTGGTAGAGTCGGAGGAAAGTAACCTTTATACATCATCTTAATATAGTGCTAGCTAATATAGCCTAATATATTTTTAGAAAATCGAAATAATTATACGCGTCGCGAAGTACACGACTAAAAATGTCGTTAAAGATGATTCAAAAAGTGTGTCATAAATTGATCCGATTTTATCCGATGTACTATTACAATTGTTGTTAGTAAATTTTTTTGCTAATAAAAAACTTTAAATAAAAAAAATTGTACTAACAATTAATAAATTTTAGGAAAAGCTGCTAATAGGAGGTGCGGGGGGGGGTATCTCCAAAACAACTATATAATATAGGTAGATATATATAATTTATATTCAAAGAACAAAGCGAAATTTCAGAGACATCAGCAGTAATATTCAATAAAACAAAAACTATTTTGCTCATTACTTTAATGTGTCGCTCAATCAATGACCGATGACAAATGACCGATGTCAAAGTCAAGCTCGAAATTGATACTTGCGGTGCAAAGTTTACGCGGGAGAGTTGAGTTGATTTGTCTGATAAGTATAAAAGTGATTTTTCATGATTTTATTCTCTTAACAGTAAGTATAAGTTATATAATTTCCGTTTATTTTAAGATTGCGGATGTTTAACTAAATAAGCGATTAATAGGTACTTATAGGCATGCAATCTTCATCAGATGATATGTATATTTTGTATTTAAAATCCCACTGCTAGTTCATTCAGACATCATTAGTTTCCTTTAAACTAATTTATTGTTCTCCCGAATATAACGAATACATATGGAATTACACTATTAATTTTATTATAATTGCGCGCGAGTATTTCTGACACTGCAATTATGAACTCCTGCAACCTCAAAAAGTAAAAATTGCGAATAAATTAAACTAAAAACGTGTGGAGCGTGTCTAGATTCCGCTAGGTAATATATATTAAACAGAATAAAAAACCGCTGCCAATTCTTTGGCACGTAGCTTCCTTCAACCTTATGTATCGCTTTAATATCTAAATTGTTTTTACTTCATATATAATTCTATAAAGTTTTTATGCTTTTTCGTTTGTTTGATGGATAAAATTATTTCGAAATAATTATATTACATAATCAATGCATAACTGAAAATATTGTTTTTAACGATTTAATAAAACAAAAAACAGAAAAAAACTAGCCAAGGTATAGATTAAAATCCATCAAATTTTTTGAAAACTTTCAAAATTTTTAATTGCCGTAGACTACTTAAAATTAAAGTAGTCTATAGAATAAATTTAGTTTCCGAGATATAATGATAAGGATATAGTTCGCGGAACGTATCTAAAATCACCAGTGATCGAAAAATCGCCATGAATATACGCACATGCGTAACTGAAAATCTTATTTTTAACGAATTAATAAAACAAAAACAGCAAAAAACGAGTCTAAGTATAGATTAAAATTCATTAATGGAAACTGAGATCGAAGCGATACAGTTTCGGATACAGTTTTCAGTTATATAGCGTATACAGGGTAAGAAAACAAAATTTTGAAGCTTAATATCTTTAAAACTAACTGGTATCATAAACAACCCAAAGAAAGAGATAAAGGTGCTATATAATGCTAACTAAATCCAAAATTTTAAATTGATTATTGCCTTTTTACTCCAGTTATCGCATCACGTAGAAAAAACGACTCATAGTATACAGGGTGAAAAAACAAAAGTTTGAAGCTCAATATCTTTGAAACTAACTGGTTTTATAAAAATCCCAAAGAAAGGGATCATTGTGCTATATAATGCTAACTAAATCCAAAATTTGAACTTGATTATTGCCTTTTTACTCCAGTTATCGCGTCACGTAGAAAAACGATTTTTTTCAGTTTTTGATGTTTTTCTCAGGATCTGCCCCATGAAATGACTTAAAATTTAAGTGGTATATAGTTCTAATTACCTTCAATAATCATATATTTTTTTAGAATGATTCGCTATTTAGTTTTTGAGTTATAACGATTTAAAAAAATTGCACTGTATGGTGTATAATAAAAGAACGACGAACGATAATATAAATTTTTCACGGTAAAAACATAGGCAATTTTATTCTCTTTCAGGTACATATTAAGCAATTTACTTTTATTAACTTTTCCGATAACTTTGTTGGCAAAAACTGAAATCTCAAAACTAAAAATCACTATAAAAAAAAAAACACGTATATAAATTGTAAAAACGGACTTTCGTCCCACTATCTTCTAGCAAAAATAAAGAAAATGAGACTTGGTGGGTTTAAATCCACCAAGTAGAAGCTGAGAAACAGGCGTATACATACGCACACACACACATACATCCGTACGCACATTTTCTAAAAACACCATTTTTCGACTAAAAATTCATCAAAACACACTTCCCACATGTTTTTACACAAACTCCAAAAATTACTATTACAAGGCTTCCTTAGGAAGGAAGCAAAAATGCTATAAAGCTTTTTAAAATGAGTAGTAAATGCATTGTTAGATTCGATGTATTTTGTGGAAAAGAAACGGCTGCCTCTGGTTTTATTGACATACGAATGCAACGCAGTAATCAGCATACTGATCACAGTAGTATTATATTGCTCGAAAAATTTTATCCGCGACCTGAATGAACGCATTCGAGTAAAAATAAAATTGCCAGAGATTTGACAGGTTTTGCACATAACGTGTACGCATGTGCACGCTTTAAACTTCTATTAAACCGTCTATTGCACGCGATCTTTTGTGTTTGCCGCGGCGCTGAAATCTGTATAGGCATATGAGATAAGCGAAAAAATCGGAAAAGCCCTGGCGCAGTATAAATGGATTTAGGTCGAGGGAAGTTGGGAGGAAAATTGAAAAGTAAATTTCCTGAGTGTGTACAGTCTGAGTAATAAAATATTTGTGAACAGCCGAGCAATCGGGAGGATAGATAGTTCTCAAGAAAAAGCTCATTTCCGGTGGGCGCACTCGGATAAAGCCGCAAAGTATAGGCGGGGGGCGGCGGCAAGAGTATACAGGCGTGCGGAAATTCGGTACGAAGATCGATATCTTAGAGAAGCGGTGGCGGAGCCTTGTGCTTTGCCGATGGTGGCGGCGCGCGGGAATACCGTCGATGGCGGCAATGATCTAACGGAGTGTCGCCTGAAAGGAGCCTCCACTGCGGCCCATTATCTGCGGCATCGGGCGCGTTGATGTGGAAACTTGCACTGCGCTATACACGTCTTGGCTGACTTCGATTCTCCCCCCGCGACTATCTCTCTCTCTCTCTCTCTCTCTCTCTCTCTCTCTCTCTGTCTTTACGAGCCAATAAGCGCGTGACGATGCCGTTGCAGGCTCGTCTGTTTACTGGGCATCGCTGCGATGATGCTATGATGCTGCCGGCGTGAAAGTAGATGCGTACGTTGGACAGCCCACAGCCGTTCATATTATGAGCTACGCCGGCTACGTACCTCTCAATTTGTACGCTCCACTGCACACAACGTCCATGACCTTCCCTCAGTCTTGCGATTCGGAACCATCCACTTCAGTCCAGCACTCTCGATCTTCCTCGTAGCGCTGCTAACGAATTTTGCGCAGACAAACTCTGCGAAGACTTTGTATTTCGAAGTGCAATATTTGTGTACGCGCATATCGTTTCTTTGCTGGCATTAATTTAACTTTCCATTTATACACAATGTGATATTCTGCAGGATGATTTCGAAAGGCTTTCGAGACTCTCCGCTATACAATGCTGGCTGTTTATATTACACATTCTTGAAATTTTTTCTACAGTACTGCGCAAGTTTTCTCAAGCGGATTGGATCGCTTTGACTACGAGCGTGAATTTCTTTGTAAATAAAGAAGCTTTCGCCGGTATCGTTCACTTTCGGCGCGTACCAGCGCGTCACCAGACGTGCAAATATTTCCTCTGTTGTGCAGTGCTGTTTTGCTACAAGATATTTAAAACCTCGAAATACACGGATTCGAATGTAAAAATTTTATACCCAATAAAAAGTCGCGAATAATATTTGTCGGCAGCAATCAGATATCCATTGTTTGCAGCTTGAATATGGCCGCGCGCATACCGTAAAAAACCGATCCGCAGTGGGAGCGTGCGTGTAACTCGATATGGGTGCGCATGTATAGAGATTAAATAAATTAGAGGTGCAGCGAGCCGTTCCATTAGTACAGCATACGAGTATGGAAAAATTTAAGGGGCTATAATAAAATTTATTGCCAGTAAAAGCGTATAGTATTGGGACGATAAAACGCGATAAGAAAAATATTGATCACGACTTAAGGTATCGAAAAACGTTTAAATCGGATTTTAAGCGAACCCATTAAGATTTAAATCTCCTACTCCACCGCGGATCAGTATAAGCCGTGCGCGAAAAAGAAGAGCGCTCATCAAGGGAGCTCCTCCATATCTCCTCATTCTTATCACCGAAGGGAAACAAACAGTATACAAGGAGTGGTTGCGACGCGAGAAGGGGGGGGGGGGGAAGCGGTAAATAACGATGGGCGAAAAAAGTGAAAATTGGCGTGAGCGTGAAATATAGAGAGCCGCGGGGGAGGAAAGCCAGGGCGCTTGCGTGCATTTGGGCTTTCTAGGACGCAGTAGAAACGTACACACACGTAGACACGCGGCGCTACGTTCGGCTCAGCTCGACGAGAATCGATGCTGGGCCAGCACAGATGCAGGTGCGCTACACGACGTGCAGACCATAGCTTGTTTTTCTGCTCGCCCGCGCGCTGCTCGTAAAAGTGCTGATATCGCGCGCGCTGGCGCCTGTACTAAATCTGGCCCTGTAGCACAGTCGCTGGCTCGTACGCCTCACAGCCTCGTCCATGAAATAATCTCGGCGGGGATACGCTTCGCTCCGCCCGAACTGACGTCCTAAATGAAGTATAACCGACGGATGAAAGCCCCCGGTCGCCGCAGGCAGACAGCACCGGAGCAAACACGCGAAGGTCGAAACGCGCAATAAGCATCGAAGGGAAGCACACAGTTTGGTAAAATCAGCATATACGCCTCGTGAATACTTCATTGTTTCGGGGCTCTTTGGCCCTGGAATGGATCGGCTGTGAAGCGCGGCATAGAGCGTGAGATTCGAGATTAGTTATTGCGCCCGAAGTTCCCGTCTGACCGTAACCGCGCCTCGACTACTGCGCTCGCCGATTTGCCGACGGATCGTTATATCTATAGTCATGTGTACATATATGTAGATGGCATCGTGTGCCTGGTGCGCGTCGCCGTGAAGACAACTCCGTAATTGACGATGTCGCATCGCGAGCGCGATCTGCGCGATTATATATAGTCCATCTCGGCCAAGCTTGAAACGCCGCGGGCACTGTACTGCGCGAGTCGCGCGCGAGAGCACCCAGCCTGACAGATGCGATTAACGCGAGCGAGCAAACGCCACTGCAGAATTCACCGTCTATAGCTATAGACGACAGGATAATAGATGACGAGTTCTTTATTTTTCAACCTGAATTCTTCTCATTTTCCTTCTCTCTTCCTTTTTATTTTCCTCCCGAATAATGCATGCTTTATGCTTGGAGAAAAATTCTACGTTCTACCGTTCTTTCACGTGCCTTTATTGAATCTGGACGCGCATTTGTACTTCGATAACCCGCATGTATTTGAAAAGGAAATTTTTAGCAGAAGACTTATTTCTCGAATCGTCTGTCATTGCAAAATGTTTTATCAGAATTTTTTTTATTTTTCAGCATTTATTCGCGCTGTGCTTTTATTTTTCAATGTTTTACAAGGTCAGATCATGGATCTGATTCAATGCATGAAATTTAACGCCGCGCATTTTCAGAGATTTTCCTAGGATAATAGCGCTCTTGTCAAAACGAGGCACTTTATCCCTAAGCGCAAGCGTACTTGCACTACGCTTAGAACTATATATATATATATATATATATATATATATATATATATATACCCTTCTACGGCGGCTATAAGTCTGAGAAAGCTGCGTTTTACAGCTGAGTGGAGTATCACACTTTTTCTCAGCCATTTTAATCGATTTTCTCGCATAAAAATAAATATTTGTATATCAAAAATCCTTAAAAAACGAGCCAGTTGCCTCATGAAAGGAAAAATCTTCTATTCATACCTATGGACATAGTATATACATAAGACCTCAATGCTTCTTATCATTTATAAAAGCAGAGGGGACTATCGGCTATTGATTTGCAGGTAAACTTTTGCAAATTGTACAGAATATTAACCATCTCGTATTCGACACCACGTCTATCGAAAATTTTTTAAAAGGATAAAGACGCAAGTCTAGTCTACCATGCACTAGTGGTCGGCCACTATTTTTTTAGATCTTGAATAAATAAGGAACCAATTAATTTAATATCGGTCCAACATTTCGATTTTTCCCTTTTTTATCCCTGAAATTGGGAGAGAAATCAGCAAATTGACCATTTTAAGCGTGTTTTTAAAAGTGTTAAGAAATAAATTCATACTCAACCCTAAATTTTTTTTTCAATATTTAATTAAAAAATGTTTCTAAAACTTTTACAAACATAGTCCTACAGTTGTTATATATTTGACATATTTTAAGTGTCAAAATTTTATTTATTTTGTTATTTTAAGTATGTTGTAAACGACTTGAAATGTACAATTCCCTCTTCCACCCTCAGGCATGAAAAAGGACGTTTCATGCGCTCGTTGGAAAAACTACGATGTGGAACATGGAGAGAAAAACTCTTTCTGAATCGGGTGAGGTGTCTTCAGCACGGTTGGAGTTGAGGGCGCCGAAGACACCTCCAACTCGTGCTGAAGACACCTCACCATCACTAAAAATAGCTTAATTATTATTTTCTTCCCTTGTTGCACAATGAACTATTTGAACGTTTGAGCCTTCAAAATGCTATGAAACATGTAGTAATGATGAAAGGTTGTATTTTATTTCAGATACGTGAGTCCAAGTTGCGGTATACTGTCCAAAATTGCCAATTAGTAGTAGACCACGGTGGGTTAGGCTATAGATAATGAAGGTGAAAATTCGTAAAAGCGTAACTATGTTCAGACCGGATATTTGTTTCTCAACCAATCAAATCGCTTCATTAACGGCTTCAAAACATCTGGTCATCACTTTTTTAAAGAGAGACTAGGAATGAAGGCGCGCTTCGTGCGCTCTTGATTCTATCCCTGTCTGATAACTCTGGGTTATGACTGTTTTGAGATTATGAATTTAAAGCGCCCGGTTCTGATCTCGTTGCCTAGGCAACCAACCAGCAACCAATCAGAATCACGTATTAAATGCTTCACAACAAAGGCCATCATTTTTTTAAGAGCGGAGGAAGGAGGATAAAGGGGGAGAGGATTTATACGAAACGCCATTATTAAATAAAAGACCTCAAGAGAGTTATCCGCTGCGTCTGCAGCCATCAGCCGAGCGCACGGAAGAGAGACTACGGAGCGCTGCTGCGCTGCATGCTTTATACCTAAGTACAGTAGCCCAAAAGAGCGAGAGAGGTGTTCGCTATTCTTCACTGTGTGCTGCATAGTCCAGGGGCCCACAATACCTGCCGTAGCAAATTCGAGGTCGACACTTCCACCAAGACTTTTCTAATGTATTTTTGCTTCCTGAATCCGAATCGCGAGGGTGGATCGCTGTAAAATGCGTCTAACAAAAGTTATTAACAATTTATTGTTGAAAACTCGAAAATCGCGGTTTAAACGGGGTAAAAAGGTTTCGCAACGCTATTTAGCTTATAGCTAATACCGAATACACTTGGTTTAAGAATAAAAATAGACTGGTCTTGCAAAAATCGTAATTTTTTTATTTCATTTTTCGATGTGGTCAACAGTACCCTGCCTTACCGACCGCGCGCACCAGGCGCGCTCGGTCCCGCCTCGTGCGTGTTTTCCAAGTCTATTTTTATTCTCAAACCAAGTGTATTCGGTGTTAGCTATAAGCTAAACAGATTTGCGAAACCTTTTTACCCCGTTTAAACCGCGATTTTCGAGTTTTCAACATTAAATTGTTAATAACTTTTGTTAGACGCATTTTACAGCGATCCACCCTCGCGATTCGGATTCAGGAGGCAAAAATACATTAGAAAAGTCTTGGTGGAAGTGTCGACCTCGAATTTGCTACGGCAGGTATTGTGGGCCCCCGGACTAGCAGAGAAAACCAAGAACACGGAGCAGACGGAGCGCATCTGTGACTATGTAATAACACGAAGAATATCCATGGGAGAAGAGAACCCGATTTTTGAGGCTAGGAGTTCATCTACTCAGTTAGTCGTTGCATCGTTAATGAAAGTGGATTCGTGTTTGTGAGTACGTCGGGCTTGTGTAAACATAAAACATAGCCTAAAACAGTGGTGTGTCGGAGCTCGTCGTTGCGCACAATCGCTATATGCTGGAATGCGACATCGAGAGAGAGATCGGCAGCCTGATTTGCGGATCATGTCTAAACTGGACTTTAACTACTGGAGTTCAGTGACGACCCCACCGGCTGCAATGGCGAGCTTAACGACTGTTTCCGCTTGCACCCGAGCATTATACACAAAGGCAGAAGAAACAGCTCTATAACAAGTAAGATCTCGACTGTTTTCTTCTTCTACAACCTCATAGGTATAGACTTGTTTTTCCGAAACGAGCCGCTGACTACGAGGTCTTCCTTCTTTTTCGTAGCCTGAGAATAATTAGTTTGAGGCAGAATAAGACGAATAGAGCGAGGACGTCGAGGACGATGAATGAGAACTTACGCGGACACGACGTGTGAATTTTGTACTTATGGAGAACTAGAGTAGACACAACAGCGCGCTGGATGCGACGGCAAGAGAACCTCATCTCCAACTTGATGTGATCTCTCCACTCGTGCTCGACGACGAGCTTGCCGATTGCAAGGATGACTATATCAGACGACGGGACGGCAAGTAAGCCTTAATATCATAATTTTAAAAAGTACAATCATCTTATTTTTTATAAACTAATTAGCAGATTCTAGCTTGATTTGGATTAGTTTTAGAAGATTCAGATTTGATACAGAGGAGAATTATTATACTTTAAGCGGATTTTCATCTTGCAGCTATAGTGAGACTAATTCTTCTTGGAGTAATAAGTAATGATTTTTGTCGGTGTGCTGATTTTTAATACTTGACATTTTGAATACTGATTTAACTACATTCATTAGCATATATTGATAAAAATACAGAAAAAATATGCAAGCTATAAACATTCGACGATTTCTTTAAGAATTTCATAACTTTTTAGAGGCAAGATTATAATTATTATTATGATATTATATAGTAGCATTTTTTAAGTAAGAGCAAGATGGGTATTGATATTGCAGAGAATTTAGTAGAATGACAACGGTTTTAAGATCGAGTACTGCAAACTTCAGTTGAAATTGATTCTAATTTTCCATTCATCTTTAAGATAACATGCTATACCGACCGTGACATTGACTGAAGGTGGCATTAGTTGTTCTACAGAAAGTAATTGCAAATCAGAAGCTATTGTCACATTGGATTATGCTGCATGTCTCCACGTGACAAGTGTCTTTCATGTATTTTTGACGTTGGATTAGAGTCATTCCTACCCTTGTCACGCCTTGATTTTACCACTTCTTTTTTCTTTTGCTCGATTTTCCCCTTTTAGATATAAGGATTACTCGCTTGACGTTGGCTGATCGAACACGTAGTTCGCTTACGTGAAAAATGCGTTTTTCGTTTTAGACTAGTAAACGATTTTCTCACAAGATTACAACCTTTTTAAAAACTTGTCATGATTTTATTCCGATTAAGGGATCGAATGTCGTCGCTAAAAACACTGTTTTTCTATTACATATAACTTTTGAAATAAAGCGTAGTGTTAGGTTTAAAAAATCATTCTATTAAGGGAAATTTCGATCGGACTTTTATTTTTTCTATAGAATCTTGGAAATACGAACAGATGTTTACGCGTACTCACGCGATTACAGCGCCAATCTTAAAATCTAATTTCACATAAAACTTTTTAAATAAAGCTTGCAATGAAAAACCGGCTCTAAAGCGCCGTAGTGTTAAGTTTAATGAATCGTTCTACTGAAGGAAATTTCGATCGGACTTTTTGTTTTTCTAAAAGTTTGGAAATATAATAAATACCCCGTGGCGGATTTGCGAAGCTTTAGCGACGACATCCCCTTGAAAAGTGTAAAAAAGATGAAGATAAATGTACTGTATTTATAACATATGATAATTAAATGTATACAACGAAATTGTTTATTAGATGATTAACGCTATATATTTATTATGTGCACTGGGCTCGTAGATAGTGATGAGGGAAAGATGATAAAGCGCTTATGCGCCACCTATCTTTACTGCCCAGAGACACGAAGAGTTCAAGAGGTCAGGGACATTAGCATACTTACATTTTAATGCTAATGCTAGGAATGTATATGCACTGACTATGCCTTTTTAGAGTAGGATTTGAGGAATCTATATTCCTAAGTAGGTAAATAGCTTGCATGAAAATGGCGATCACGCAGGAATACCAATTTTATATTTTCTTATCATTCATATTTGTATTTTCTTATTTTCCAATAACCTTTGCAATAAGTTATTTGAAATATAAAAACTTTCTCTTTTGAGTGGATCGTACGCAAATTATATTACTTATTTAAACGTTATTTTGAAAGGCGCAATATTGCTTGGTTTATAAACTTCGGAAGCTAATTAAAACATTACAAATTCGAATTTCACTAACGAACATTAAAACTTTCCAAACTCTCGTAATTTGTTTGCATTTTTGAAGAATTGAATCATTTAAGTGAAATTTTTAGCTTGTGCACAGTAACAATTGAGTTTGAGATTGAATTTGTTTTGAAATAATTCAAGAGCAGCGTTACCTTGTGCTGTATGTAGGATCATGACATTTATAATCAAATTGTAAAGTTAGATTCGTCCAATACTCGCCTCGACGGTGTAAATAATAAGTTTTTTTCCTCTAAACCCGAAATTTTTTTTTTTCGGAATCTGGCTAATGCAGCTCGATACGAACTAAAATGAAATCTGCCCGCGATTCAGCCGTCAAGTGCGCTGTAAAAGAATCTTGATTAATTGGAGAGTATGCGAGCGATGACGAACAGTAGCGCTGTTTACTTTTCGCGGTCGATAATGGTGTTTGCCGTGCTCTTCGCGCGTTTCCGTTCATAATAACATTGCATCTATGACTCTAAACTGCTTATAGCGATGTTGCAAACTTCGGAACATCCTTTCGCCGTCCATTCCGTCATGGAAATAGCGTTAGGGTTGGCAGAGATGAGATTATCTCATTAGAGTGTCGTCACCGCGACTAGAACGAGCACGCGAGAGCGCACACGTCGTCTCTGCGGCTCAACGAGTCGTGCGTGAGATTCCAACTACGTGCCTGCGAGATGGAAACGTGGATAAAAAGTCTTTTGAATCATGCGCCGCGCGAGCTATGGAAATGAGACGTACTTATATGCTCGATTGGTAAACACGCGAATACGTCTTGTCGGAGCCGGGAGCTGAGTCCCCATTTCATCCGCCAGCGCGTGATGCTCGACTGTTTGGAAGGATTTTTTAATCTGCCCTACAGTCAAGATACATGTAATCGGTGTTTCGCGTAATTGCGCAAAATGATGGAAAATCATCCAGCGTTACATATAAAGCCCGCGGAACGGTAAAAGGAAGAGCACAATGAAGGAGTCCACAAAAGCTCGGCTCTTTGTCATATCAGGATGAGAATGAGAAAAAAATCAGGAACATCGATATTAGAAAGTTCTCTCGGCGAGCAGCCGACGTATGTATAGATATAGTCTGTACAGCGATAAAAAGAAACATTTTACTGTCGGATGGTAATAAAATGGGGGATGGGAGGGAAAGGGGGTCGCTCGGGAATCAAAAAGCTGCGCGCATAAAAGAAAGGAACGCGCCAGAGAAAGCACTAGAGGAGACTATATGCGCCCCATCAAAAGCACCTCGAAGGTAGCGATGAATCGATTCCAAGTGGTTATTCGCGGTGCAGCCGCGCTCTGATACCTTTCACGTGAGACTTGCTCGCGACGCGACGTAGGCAAAGGTGCACAGCGCCGGAGTAGGTATCGCGCGACTCAATAGCGCTGGAAATTCAGGACTTGAGCGATGCGCTGCAACCTACTTCTGATGTCGCGAGACAGACGAGACGCGCGGCGCGGAACAGAGAGAATAGAGAGATAAACCGCAAGGCGGAAGTATAGAAATAAAAGAGCAACGCGCGCGCGCCGAGAAAGAAACAGTTTGCAGGGAACAGGGGGCAGCCGAAGGGAAACGCAGCACAGTGGGCTTGATAACAAAGAGCAGGGGAGAGGAAACGAGATTGCACATAACTCTGTATAGAGCTGTGTCTTCCGCACGAGGTTCTGCATGTGTGTGGACGCGCGCGTGGGTCTACTCGACTCTCGAGCAAGGGGATCATCCGGTGCATAGTCGTGGCTTAAACGCCTTAGGACACACGTCAGCGGCTCCGCGCTCTCGCATCGTCTGCCTGACTCGCCGTGCACTGCGTGTTGTCGGATTAATTTAATCACGCGTTGAAATATCATTAGTATTTAAATGTGGTGCAGAGGAGCAGCTACTCCTGCCGACAACTTCCGGGGGAGCGGCTTGTTCGCGTTCGCCCGCGTCGCGCGACTCCCAGCTGAATGCTAATGATGTTAACATGTTAATCAAACGTACTGCTTTATCATTATTTTTCTGCCACGTTGATTACATTCAATTTCCAATGTTTTTCTTTGTCCTCGAGAGCGCGTCGTTACGAACAATTCTTGCCACGAAAAGTAACAGATCCCAGATCTTTTCCATATGAATTAGTTCCATTATTAAAGAAAAAAAAAAAAAAAAAAAAAAAATAANAAAAAAAAAAAAAAAAAAACAAATAGTAATTCGGTAGCAACTAATACAATTTTGACATCCTTAGAATTACCGAAATTTTTTTTAAATTTCATTATTTTAACATTTTTTATCGGAACCTAAAAAATTTGAGAAAATTAGAATATTTGTTATTTTTAAGGTTCCAATAAAAAATGTTAGAATTATTGAATTTATTTATTTTATTTATTTATTTGAACACATACATATTCCTATAAGGAATCCTATAGAGGTACACACAGTTACCTGTACATAGGGGTGTTACATAAAAAAAAAGAAAACAAAACTAAAAACTAAAAGATCCTTAAAAATAAGTATGATTTCAACTACATTTTTAGTTTGTACAAACTTCTATAAATTTCCACGCAAAAATATTACATAACATAACATTAGATAAGAGAAATTTCCTATCATTTTATGAACTATAATTTTCCCTTATAAACCTTTTTAGTCTATCCTTAATTGTGACTTTGCTATAAGTTAATGTTTTGAGATCATTAGTCAAAACGTTAAATATCTTAATAGCCTCATAATTGCTATTTTTTTTACTTATAGTTTTGTTAATTTTTGGGAGTGGTATTATCTTATTTCTAGTATTGCTCTTGCTTGACAAGTACGTCTCTTTTAAATTATTATAATGAAAAGAAACAGCCTCTAATTTGAAGAGTTGCCTCACAGTAAGTGGGTTCTTTTGCGTTACAAAATTATTTTTGTTTATAATCTTTAATAATTTCTTTTGTATACTTTGGATTAGATTTATACATTTATCATACGCTCCTCCCCAGGCTATTATGCCATAATTGACTAAGCTTTGAAAAAATGCATTATAAATCATCACTAAAGTTTTGCTATCCATAGTGTTTTTAATTTTTGCAAAAATGAAGATTAAATATCTTGTTTTATTGACAATATAATACGCATGTTTCTCCCATTTCATATTAAAATCAAAAATTAAACCCAGATATTTATGGCTTTCTACTCTTTTTATTGTATTCTCACCTATGCTGATATGCAATGTGTCAGGAACACTATCACAGTAGCTGCCATACGTTATATACACTGTTTTACTAACATTTAAAGATAATCTATTTAAGGTTAACCATCTTGCAACCTTATCAAGATATTCATTCATCTTGTCCTGAGCAGATGACCACGTATTATCACTAGCTATGATAACAGTGTCATCAGCGTAGGACATAATAGCATCATTCTGCATATCTCTCAATAGATCATTCACATAAAGTATGAAAAATAAAGGCCCCAATATGGTACCTTGTGGGACACCAATGGGTATTACTTTGTATTCACTTTTGCAGTTTTGGATTTTAACACATTGTTGTCTATTTGAGAGATAGCTAGTTATTAGAATCAGTGCACTACCTCTGATTCCGTATCTTTCAAGTTTATCTAGCAAAATTTTGTGGTCTACTGTATCAAAAGCCTTTGCAAGATCTAGGAAAGTGGTGATAATAGGAATGCTTTTGTCTAGACTATTATAAATAATGTTTGATATATAGTTTAAGGCATCTGTGGTACCTCTATTTTTTACGAATCCAAATTGTTTGTCAGAAATTATTTCGCATTCAGTTAGAAAGCTATACAATCTATTGTACATGATTTTCTCAAAAATTTTTGCTATATTTGATATAAGGGAGATAGGTCTGTAATTTGACATACAAGACCTATCCCCAGCCTTATGTATAGGAGCTATATCTGCACACTTTAGGGCATCTGGCCAGTTGGATTGTTGAACACATAGGTTAAAAATATGTTCCAATGGTTTTGCTATATATTGTGCTAATGTTTTTATCGTTTTTGCATTTATATTATCAACACCTCCAGCTTTTCTTTTCAGTGTATCTATACAGTTTAGAATTTCAAGACTATCTGTTGGATAGATAAAAATTGATTTGTTATTTCTTTCTGGGAGTTTTAGTTGTTCATTATCCAGATTAGGAATTTTGTTACTTAGGTCAATACCTACTTTACAGAAATATTCATTCATTGTGTTAGCTATTGTACTCTTATCTTCAATTTTTTGCTTATTTACAATTAGATGGTCAATTGACTTGTTTTGCTGAATTTTTTTGCCTAGCTTAGTATTTATAATGTTCCATAGCTGTCTTGGTTTGTCTATATTTCGTTTTATCTCATTGCTTTCGAATTTGTATTTCGCATCTTTTATGACTCTATTTAAAATTTTTTCATAATTTTTATACTCATTTTTTAGTACTACATTCGTTGGGTTTTTTTCCATATTTTGTACAAATTTTCTTTTGTATTACACGACACCAGTATTGCACTAGTTATCCAGTTATTCCTGGGTGATATGGAGCTATTTTTTTTACTTAATTTTTTACTACACATGGCTCTGCCGACACAGCTGAATGAAATTTAAAACAACAAACCGACAAGCTTATAAAATTTAAAATTTTTTTTCGATAATTCTATAAGGATATTAGAATTTTATTAGTTGCTACCGAATTACTATTTGTTTGCTTTTTTTTAAATAATGGAACTATTCGTATGGAGAAAATCTGGGATCTGTTACAAGAATTGAAATCTACTACCCTTCGTACGGAGCGACGATATATTTGCCAAACCCCGCGCGCGGAGAAAAATAGATTTTGGTACGAACAGCGTCGTAAATAAACGCGAACATTTCGTGCTCGCGTTTTTTTTTCGGGAATCTCATGAAAATTAAATCCGCATCTGCGATATTTTTCGCGGCCTTTTTATGCAACCGGCTGTCCTGTCAGATAATATGAGAATTGATGGTTCCACAATTCAGGAGCCGATTGGATTACCTCATGGCAGTACCGCATATATTCACCTATAACGCGTTCGAATTCTCGCTTGTTGCGTTTTATTATAGAAAAAAAAAATGACCTACTCTAGGATTTGGAGGCTGCTTCGGGATTGCAGAGTGCTATTGGTAGGAAATTGCTTTCTCATTATTCAGTTATATCGGAACAATTAATGTTATACCTATTATTAAACAAAAAATACTTGCGATCTGCGATTCGCATCAATCAAGTTTTATTTTCGCGAAATTGCAATTGGAACTTTGCAAGATAAATCGGCGCATTTCACAATTTCCATTTGCTCAGAATTGTTCAACGGCACTGACTCCTATACGGCTCTAATTAAAGCTTTTGCAAATGTTTACCGGGCCCTCTGAAGCCAAATATACTTTCAAATCAACAATATTACTGTCTTTTGCAGCCGTAGATGTTTGCGAGCGTAGTTTACATAAGCGGGGATCAACTGTAAAAACAGAGGCCGCGCGTCCGATTTTGTCGGTTAAAATAAAGAGTTTCACTTTATTTCGTCCTTTAAAAATCAGTATTTGATTGGTATTTAAATTCACGTCAACACAGAAGCTTACCACGATTCCTCGAGTTCTTTACATAAATTTCATCGCATTGACGAGTTAAATTGCGTTAAAGGGAGAACTGAGTAAAAGGAAGAAGTTTGAATAAAAGTGAGAATATTAGGGCAAGAGCATCGTAAAGGTGAGAGTCAAGTGGGTCTAGTTATTTTCACGTCGCACGCATAAATTGGCCAAAACGTGACGCCTCGTAGCAGCAAGCAGTTTGGCAAGAAGCGAGATTAAAGTAAAATCTGAGAGAGACGCGCAGAGGTTGGGTATGATTCCACGTGACATATATAAGTCGAGTTATAGTGCCGGGGTGCGAGGAAGAGCGCGGCGGATTTCACGTGTGACTTGAGCACGCCAAGGAAGAGCGAAGAAGCCGGAGAGAAGTTTGAGACTCGACTGTGTGTAGGTATAGGTGCGCGCGAGCTGGCACATAAAAAGCATGTGGCGCCTGGGGCCTGCATTTAATGAGGCTGCGCTGGTAGAATGAGCGGACGCAGCCCTCCCTGCAGCGTCGTACCTGCCTCCTGCCTGCCTGCCTGCCTGCCTGCCTGCCTGCGCGCGAAAGACAAAGAGAGGGATCGCGAGCAGTCGCAACGAGATGAGAGAGGAGGCTTGCGCCGCGCTTTCCCAACTTTGCGCGTGATGAACGCGTATACCGGCCCTCAACCCTCGACTCCTCCCTGCGCTTTCTCCCCTAGCCTCGCCTCGCCCTCCACCCCGCCACCGCGCCCGCCGAACGCGGCACTCTACTGTTGAATTAACCCCTTTTTCCGTCCGGAGTGCGGTGTTGCACGAGCGCAACGCTGTCCTTCGGACCTGCGAGAGCGAGGCGGTCAACGAGGAAAAAAATCATACTGAGCAAGGTTGGACGAGAAAAAAATCCCATTTAGCGGGGGGCGAGCTCTCGAGGTGAGATGGGAAAAAGCAGGCAAATTTATGAAGCTCGTCCGCGAAAAAATTGCCTCGCTCGGAGTCTTTTACTCCCAAACTAGATGATTCTTCTTCAACTCGAAATTGATACTTTGGGGGCTGGGGAAGCGGGAAGCGACGTTTTTCTACGCGCTAAATGACTGCCACGACGCGTCTGCTCTTTTTCCACTGCTTCGAAACTTTCAATCAAACTAATACGCACGCGACTCGCGCGCTTGTATTCAGGTCAGCGCTAATGAAATTTTTATTCTGTATTTCGCCTGTACGCGCTGGCATAAATTGAGTTACCGGGTTACCGGCTGCAGCGTAAAAGCAAAAAAGTCATCGTAGATATTCGCCGGACATTATATTGCGGGCCAATCGATGTCCAATTAAATAGCCAGCCCTACGAAGCCTATGAGCTTATACGCTATACCGCACCGAATACCTCGCTATCGAATCAAAACTTATTTTTCTTTTGAAATCCGCGAAAGCAGTGCGCTGCGCGCAAACCGGCGGGCATTTCGTTCTGGCGAAAACTGCAATTAAAGAGAATCAATGCAGTTAGCTGTGTACGTATACTAAACCGTGCACCGCGTGAAAGACCTATTGAAATCGCATAAATGAAGTTGTTGAGCGACCGAGTGTGCATCAGAAAATGTGTATTAATTCATTGCGAACAAAAGGTAGCGCAACCTATTTTCCGCAACTGGCATTCTCTTATAAATGATGCTAAACTTTAGAAACGAATAATTTTTCATATGACCACGCGTCGAATGGAAGCTGCGATGGCAATTTCGCCTTTTCAATTTCATTTTACTTTACATATTAAGGACTTGTTCCGCGCGTGGAGGCGCGTATCGGAGGGATACAATATTGTGTTCTGCACGGACGGAACAATAGTGAACATTTTTTGTATCGCAGCGTTACGCAATATCGCGCGCCTTGTTGTCTGCGAGCGTTATACGTCGAGCATCGGGCTCTGACGCACGCTGCAGTCACAGCGAGGAGTAAAAAGTTGCGATATTAAATCGTAGAGTCGGACTCACCTCCGTGTCGTTGTAGACGAGCCGTAGATTGAATCCCGGCAGGAAGCCCATCTGGTTGATACGCTCGACGGCAAGTTTGGCAGCCTGTAGCTCGCTCGGGCCCTCGGGTCTCGGATCACCGGCCTGCGTTAGCTCGAACAGCCCGAGAATCGTGATGTCCGTCTTATCCTCGGGTCGCCTGTCGAAGTTACCGTCCACGAAAGCATCGAGCTGGGCCGCGTCGTACTCCTCCTCGGGCTCCTCCGTGCTGGTTGGCAGCCTGCCGCTCGTCGTCGTCTCGTTTGCCGCCTGCGGCAGAGTCTCGTTGTCGGGCGACGAGCTCGGTTCCGTCACGATCACGTTCACGATCGTCGTCGCCGTTGCCGTCGCTCTCGCCTGTTGGCCGGCGGCGGCCGACCGCTGGCCCGGCAGCATCCCCGGCAAGTCCTCGAGCCCGTCCAGCTCGTCGTCCAGCTCGTCGTCCAGCTCGTCGTCGAGCTCGTCGTCGTCCTTGCGGCGGTGGATGACCTCGCGGCTGGGGCTCTTGGGCAGGTCCGCGGGCACGGCCGTGGTCGAGGGCTCGGGCAGGCCGGGGCCCTCGCTGGACTTGGGCGGCTTGAAGTGTCGCCTGTCAAACCTCTCGGACGTCGTGGCGGACGCGGGCGCGGCCGAGGGGGCGAGTGGCTTGTGCGTGGGCTTCATCGGGAATTTCTGCGAGCCCTCGAAGCCGGCGAACGGTGGCTCGCTGTCGGACGTTGGCTCGGCTCTCGAGAGGTTCCAGGACGTCATCGTCGTCATCGTCGCCGCTCGGGAGGGCGCATCAGTCTCGCTGTCGGATCGGCTCGTCGGGATGTGGGGGAGCATCAGCAGCAGTGGCAGCAGCACTCGGAGGAGGCACGAGAGGCGGCGGAGAGAGGGGAGCACGGGACGAGAAGGCTGTGACGGGAGGAGACGAGAGAGGCGACCGCGGGAGCGAGTACGCGACATAATCAGCCGTCGCGATTTCGACGACACAACCCGTACTTCCGAGTTGCTGCTTTCATCTGCAACAGACGAAAATTACTCGGATTAGCATATTCGTATTCGCGCATCGCTCTCCCGCACATATTGCAAGAGTTCCTGCGCGCGTGGCCATCGCGAGCTCGATGTATTCAAATTATTACAGAAGCACTCTCGTGCGAATACGGCGAAACATCTGCTTCCGGACGTATGGAGCGAAAAAGTTTGAATGTGGGTCGACTTGTTGGCGTTTTTTACGGGGCGAGTTTCCGACGTATGATTGTCATGCGGAGGGATTGCGAGATCATAAAAAATGAAAATTCGGGGGTTTTCCAATGCTCTTTGCCTTTCTTTTTTTGAATGCTGAATTGATTATACGCTATATCCTTCTGTGTTCGCGTTTTTGTCGAATAACTGATTACGACATTGATCAAACCAGGAATAAGATATAATCTGAGTGTTATTGTGTTCTTTCTCAAATTTTTTCAAATAATAAAATCTTGCACATCAAACTCTACACTCAGTCAAAAGTGCTTGATAGTTAAACTGGTCAGGGGTATTATGTTTACAACTATGAATTTCAATCAACGTGGTCACAAATTTACGGCTACTCTAGCTTCTTGCAAATTTAAGGGGAATATCGGGGATCTTAATTTAAGTGCTCCAAAATGATCGATGCACGTCGCATAATAATTCAACGACTTAATTTGACAGAATTATAAAAGCATCAGAAGCCATCAGGTACACAAAAGAGATATGAATTCGAGCTGACGATGAATCGCGCAATACTACAGGATTTATTGCATTTTTGGCCCGCCAGTAAATAAAAAATGCTAACGCGTCCAGTTACGAGTCGAATCGTTCTTTGCACATCAAGAGCCGGAGGAGTAGGACAAATTCGGGAAAATCTGGCAATGCTAATATCGCGAGAGGTATGGAGACGGATCTCGGATAGCGAGCAGCTCTTTCCCTTTCCCATCCGAGGGTCTATGCTTTCCCTCGGAAGAGTCAGCACGGCTGGCGCGGTTAACCATGCGCGTATACATATATGTATATCGACGGTCCCTACGAAGACTAGCACAGTCCAGATTCTTACCGCGAACTATTTATTCCTTAAAATGTCATTAACAAGAGCTAGTTAATATAAACATCTACAATATCAGGATTAAAGTAACAATAATAAAAAATTATTTATATTAATAAACAAAATATTTATTTATTTTTATATATTTACAATCGAGTTATAAAACTCGTGGTATTCTGATGGTACAAGGCGTTTAGTTACCATCGCCTCAAGGTCAGCTTTTTTCTTTTCACTTAGTGCTATTTTTGCAGTGTATATAAGCTTTTGGAAATTTATATTTTTTTATATTTTTCCATTTAAACTTTTTTTTTAACAAACATGGTTATTACTGAGTGGCAACAATCTCAAGTGACTAAACAACCGATTAAACAAGAACTAAAATCAAACTACAACATCTATGGACCAGGTGCAGAAGCTAAAATTCGATTAACAGAGGGAAAAAATACTACACTGTAATTATGTATAATATAATCGTAAGTTATACAATTATATCACACTGTAAAATTTTGTTATGCATACTAAGAGCTGAAACATTTTGAGGTTAAGTTTTGTATGTTCTTGTGTAGGTGGAGATATAACAACCATCAAGTGGTGTCTGTGTGGGTGTACGATGAGGTCTGAAAGGGATGATCTTCATGGATATTTCAAATCAGTGTGAGAGCCAGTCGAAACAGGCTACCATGTTGTGTAAATATAGAAGTATCATGATTTCTTAATGATTCATGATGGTTAAAGAATATAGTTACCAGCATTAATGAAATTTTTTAATATACAAAAAACAAACAACGACAACTATTATTCAATATATTATAAAGTTTATAATTTAATTATTAATTGTAATAAATTATGATCAACTGTTATAGAATTAATTTATTCTGTAATTTAGAATCGTCAATAAATTATTAGAAAAATAAATCTCAAGTTTTTCCTCTTGCGATGGTAATCACCTCATGGCGTAATTTACATATTATATATATATATATATATATATATATATATATTATATACATAAACGATAATTGTCAAATCCCTATAATAACTCGCGGAGAGAATCTGAGGCATAAGTTGAGCTGTGCTACTCGAGCGAGAATGAACCGTGCTACTCTTCGATAAGAATCTGGGCTGTGCTAGTCTTCGTAGGGACCGACGATATACGCACTTCCTGCGCGCGAGGGGAAGACTCTTTCGCTCGCATGCATAACCTACCCTATCTTGGACAGAGAGTGTTAAGGAGCTTCCGACCCTGCGTTGTCGTGCCCGAGATCAGAAGAGCGCCCTCTTAGTGGAGCGCTTTATCAGAGAGGTGCCTTGAGGGAAACCCTTAGCATACTCTGATGGACGCTGCGCATTAATATAGCTCATCCGGCAAACGAGCTGTAATATTCCTTTTTTTCAAGGCGATCCCCAAGAAATATATATGACCTAGATAATACGATTGGGTATTTTTATTTTATATACGCATACTTTCCAAATCCGATACAGGCGATAATAATATATATTATTGGACCAAAGTCCGCAACTTAGGCCGTTATGTCGGGCAGTGATTGAAAAGCGCTAGGCTGAAAGTGTAAAACAAGCTCAAAACTCAGAAACGCTTTCGTTTATAGCCGAACAACGCGGAAGGAGGGAATCAAAGGCATCAGAAAAAAGCAAGTGCACGGAGTTTATTCGGTATTCGGGATGAAAACAGACTGCACAGACATGCATATGTGCGGTGACACCCGCCAGGGTGCTGGATGGAAGAGGTGCGCGTAAAGGCTAGTTCGAATAGAGTGGAACTGCGCGAGACAACGAGAGAGCAAAGAGAGGAGGGCAAGAGAGCGAGAGGCCAGAATTATTACAGGCCAGAGACTCGTTTGCTCTCGCACGCATACTGCTTTCTCTGCGTATACTCGTACGCGTCCTTGTCCGATTCGGCCTCGTGTCCCTTTTCGAATTTGCATAGTCGGGGCTAGCATTTGATAACTCGAACCCGATGGATTGCCACAGGTGTGCTGTAGTCGTCGCAATCTCAAGGACTTGTCAATCTCCGAAAACCGCCTGGCGAGGTATTGTTCGCGCGGTTAGCATACTTTAAAGGTATTCGCAATCGGACTTTATGCTGAATGCATGCTGATGACTGATTTTTTAAGTAAAAGTATACGCACGGGCTTTGTTTTACAATTAGCGTATTTAAAGTCAGTAAAACAGGTTATCGATCATTTATGTAACTATCAAATTCTCAATTGATGTTTGTTTTTGTACCAATGAATACGAAAATTGTCAAAACAAATGAAATTTCGTCAACGCAATTGCCAGTTATCGCGATTATTTATTTTTCCCTGCGGGTATTGCAATGCGAGTCAATTTTTAATGAAGCTCGAACTAATTGCATTCTGTCAGACAATTCCAGAAAATTGTAACCAATTTATTGCAATGTGCATGTTAATTTTAGAGCTGGACAGCGGAATGAGTAAAGAATACACAGAAGCTGACAAAATGAGAAATGAAAAGCGAGTGATATAGTGCGAGAGGGCAAGATCGCGCTTTACAGGATATTACATTGTGCAGTACAGCATGGTCGGGCTTGCACACGTAGCTCGATGCTCGCATGGCGCTATACATATAGACTAGGTACATAATATGTATGCCCAAGCTTCGCACGGGTCATGTCACCTCTTCAGCCTTACTGTCCAAGATCTCTTCCCCTGCCTTCTCTCCCGTTGCACGAGTAAACGTAAACCAGATTTAAAATAGAGAGAAACAGTTTTTTCTTCGCCGAGAGCAATATCTTTTTTGGGAACATTTTCAACGTAGAAAAATTAAAAACTGCGCTGAATGAAATGCGATATTTTCGTACGTCTTCGTAATTATTTTATGAGAATGCCATAAAAGTGTATCAGGCTACTTTAGACGCAGAGTATCATTTCCGATTTGCGGAATGCCATAATAATTTTGTTAAGTATTTGAAACTTTAGCTGCGTAAAATATAGTTCTCCAACTTATTAGAGATTTTACGAGGTTAAAAGCGTTGAATGGTTTTATTCGATTAGCAACCCATCTAGACTACGTGTCTCTTTTCTCTTGATGACTCTCTAGATAGACCATGTCTTCAGTGTCGCTGCTCCGGCTTGCGAAGCCAATAACGTTTGAGTCGCGAACGCAAAGACGAAGACGCGCAAAGAGAATGTAATGCACTTGCCGACATCATTTGCGCCCTTGACATGGCTATAATATAGAGGCCAAATTTCTATCATAATCTGAGAAGGTGCAAGTATACGTAGATGTGTAGATATTTCGAGAAAACGAGCAAAAGCCAAGAAGCTGTCGCAGAAAGACTCGAGCAAGTTTTCACTTCTGAGGCTGCAGTTCGCAAAGATAGCCCGAGGTGGAGCGTTACTATACAACGACGCACCTTACTTTTCCAACCGATGTGAGAAGTAACTTTTGATTGAATGTTTATCGTTGGAGCCACCTTTTCTAGTTGCTTTTCTTTCTAACTTTCTCTTTATATTTATCTTGAAACATTATTGATCTATAGATGCTGTAGATGATGCTAGATGTATAAGCTCGTGTATAAGAAGAACTTTACAAAAATAGTCAGTTATTAAAGCGCTTCAAAACTTGGAAGAAAAAATCTGAATTAACTCGCACATGTACACTGCATACCGACATTTTTATACCATCGAAATTCTTCATCGAAAACTGTTCCCGGAAAACCCGCCACACTCTAAGGGTTAGATATGATTCCCGAAAAATCAAACCGAATTTCAGAGTCTCATGATCATGCTTGATAAGCTTTTGGTCAGCTGATTGAACTGCTAGATTATCGCAACTAATTTCGTTTGCTCCGATCTTACAGATCAGAATAGATTTCGGCGGTTCTTCCGAGATCCCACAGGAATTCACGTTTAAAACTAAAGTTCATATGTTAAAAGATTTATATACCACTCTAACCAGAAATTCCGACCTTCAATATAATTTCTGGACTCTTATTGCAGCTTATTGCAGCATAAAAAACGGTTCAAAACTGGTGCGTCAGGTGATTTCCATCTCATGTGACTTTTCTCACTCATGAGGTGAATAAAATAATTCTCCTTTTCACACCCATTTCAAAATACAGTATTTGAAAAATTGACGCATAAAAAAGTGGGTAAAATAAATTAAGCCAACTATAATAAACTGAATATTTTGTTGTGCGTGGTTCTCTTTATTGAGATTTATATAACAAAGTTGTAGCTAAATGAAATGTTTTTCGTTATAATATTTTTGATAACCATTCAAAGTTTGTTCTTTTTAGACTGTATAAGCATTGCACAAAAAATATTAAGTTATTAGTAAGCTCAAAAACTTGAAAAAAATGTATATAATTCATCTCTGACTTTATTTATATACATTTAGGACATGCAGAACGCGAATGAACATTATTTTTCACTGGTTATATATAAGGCGCAATTTTTTTTTATAACACGTGGAAAATGCAAGGGAAAACACAAGAAATCAAGATATATGATGCTTCTGTTGAGTACTACCCTTGTCTACATTTGGAGAGAACAAAGCATACGTTTTAATAATTTTAAACCACGCTGCTGTTTTTTAACAAAAAGCAGAGAAATGGAGATTTTTAGATTTTTTTTTGCTATTTGTAAAAACAGATGAAATTTTACAAGTTTCCAATTGCGAAAAATCAATGCGTTTGAACTGGAGTTCCTTTCTTGTACTTTAATTCTGTTAATAATAATATATGGTAGTGGTTCTATCCACTACTGGGTGCATGAGGTTGAAGACAAAAAATATTTAATAACTTTTGTCTCTTTCATGCGTATACCGTATAATTTAATTTGACAGTATTTACAAATTTTTCATTGCACTTTTCCATAGTCATCACTTGAAACAAAGTTCTTATAGCGTGAAAGAATACGCTTATGAAATTGGATAGGTACCGTTGTCGAGATAAGCTGATTTTCATCGATTTCAGACATGCAATGCAAATAATATCCTATAACGAAAGCTAATGTAATCATATCCACAGATCGCTCGATCTTTTCCGATAAAGTTAAGTAGAGCCTTGTTATAAACGGCAATGAATATGTAATGTCACGAACACGGGACGTTAGGGAAACTTTGTATAATATTGCTCTTTGTATTGAACTGGAATCCACATTGAAAGAGATGAAGAAAACGAAGAAGAGGAGAAGGAAGGAAAAACACACAATCAATTTCTATTGATTTCCAGTCTATTCAGCCTTAGCGAAGCTTGGCGACTGTATGTGTACGAGGCGAGAGACAAGCAAGCCGGGAAATCCGAAATCTCATTTCCGAGGACGCGAAAGATTGAAGCGGGCGCGGCTTCGCAATTAATTTTCAAATTCTGTCTGCTTCAAAGGGCGCAGATATAGGCGAGGACTCGAGGAGGAGCTGATGCGGGCGAAAAAAGGGATGCAGCTTTCGGAGTGGAAAGCCATCGACGACGACGACTATCGGACGCAGCGGAGGAGGACGGGTCGAGCAGTAGTTTTGCGAACGAAGCACGCTTTAATCCCATCTGAGAAGATTACCCAGAGGAAAATCTCGGATGAGGAGCGATCAGACGACCGGGAGCGGGATTATGCGAAAGATATAGCGTATATACGTATATAGGAGGAGGGAAAGCGCGGCGAGAGGGCTCGTTCATCCTCATTTTCATTTTCGATAATCCTCCGCGCGGCGCAAAATCCGAGGCAAAATCTACGGCGTTGGCCAGCCTGCAGAACGCGCGCAATCTCCGGAAGAGGAAGAGCTGCCTCGTCGGCATAAAACGGGCCGCGCGCTGCACTCGGATGTATAGAGCGCGAGAGAAGAAAGGCGAAAAGTGATGAGCATCGGCTCTCACTCTCTTTCTCGGCTATTATGTAGGTACCTTTGCGCGCTCAGCGCTCTTTTGTTCATCCCTTCGAAGCCGATCGCCGTCAGCGGCACCAGCAGCAGCACCAAGTCCAGCATCCTTAATCCTCCTATTTGCTTGGACTGCTGATCGACTCGGTGTTCGAGTTGTCGAGCGGTCGGCCCGAGCTCGCGGTTCGTTTCATTCCCTCGAGGCAGTTTGTTCACGTGCTCGTTCGGACAACGGGGCAGCGAGAGAGATACCAGAAGAATCGGAGAGACCGGCCGTATCGGCCGTATCGGCGACGGCGATCGCGCGGCTGATCGGTGTTCTCCGCGCGCGCGGTGGCGGATTGACAGCCCCGAAAGCCGTGAAGCGCGTCGCGTGCTGGCAGAGCGCGCACTGCTTGGCTCCTCGGGCGCCTCGCTCTGCGCGACTGGCGCGAGTCCGGCCGTGTGCGTGCGAACGTAGGGAGTGCAGGTACACCAACACCATTGCGGGACTCGCGAGGGAGTCCAGCGACGCGAGTGCGCAGGACAGACTCCGTCGCGCTCTGCGCAAGCGGCGACGGCGGCGGTGACGCTCGGCAAGCAAGGGCCCCGCAAGAGGAACTTGTTAACGAAATGAGACTGCCTCTCTCTCGGCTCTCCGCTCCGCGCGCACTCCGAGCGAGCGATGACGACAGCTTCGAGATGTCGCGCGCGCTATATGAGTATCGGGTACGTGCCAGCGGATCTGCTTCTTCCCTTTTTCCATGATTCACCTCTGCTCAGTCTCGAACGATTTACTGCCACCCTGACGAGCGCCTATTTCTTACTCGTCGTTGCTCCGCGCGAAGTCAGCCCCTCCAAATTTATAGCCGCTGAAAGTTTGATTTTTTTCGAGTTTCGAGGAAATCAGTTAGTACTTCGGAGCAGACGCAGTCGACAGGAGTACAATTTAAACTTTATCCCCAGCGGGAATTCGCTAAGCCGAGACGCGTCAACTTTCGGAACACAAGATTTTTCCCATTTGTTCGGAAACTGCGCGCCGTGGAAATTGGCGCAATAACACGGCAACTATATAAAGAATACACTTTGAGTGGGGGATGCGTTCTTTATTGTTTCCCGCGTTACTTAGCAGCTACAGCTCCGCTTTTTTCAACTTTTCACAAAGAATGTCAAACTTTCTTTTAAATTGGAGGCTTCGCCGTGCTCTAAACGGCGGTTCTAACTTTCTTCCTCTCTTGCTAAGGGCCGCTCTTATAAAACACTCGAGTCGCCTCTTTCCTCTTTCCTCTTTCCTCTTTCCATAAAAAATAAATACTTACTCGTGTTGGTATAATACTACGGTAATGCTCCGCTGGCGCTAATTTTAAAGCGAATCTCTCCTTCGGATATTTTTAGTTTGCCGCCACTTGTGGACCTCCGGTGTCTTCCGATCGATACCCTGCATCGGTACACAAACCGTGTACGAGAACGTGTAGCTCGAAATTTTGTCACTTGCCCGGGCTATATGTATATGCCCGAGTTTAAGATCGCGCCACTCGTACCTTTACTGAGAAATCGATAAATGCAAAACGTCAGCCAAAGTTCGGGCCATCCGCACGCATATGGGTGATTTTATTACTGCAGCTAAAATGTTTCCATCCATCTGCATATTGTTATTTCGAGCGATTACACTGTAACAAACTTGTCGCTCGACAAAAATTTGAAATTTTGCGTCTGAACTTTATGCAAACGCGCTCGCACGCACATAAAAACGAGCATGAAAACACACATTTACATATAATTATGCAAAAAAGTAAAGCTCTAGTTTTATTAATGCTGATATTTTTCTTTCCACCCTACGCGGCCACGAGTGAATACATCATTTTTTTCTCTCGTGATTTATCAGATGAAAGAGCGCCTCGTCCGACCACTTGATATTTGGACATGATATACTCAATTC
This sequence comes from Pteromalus puparum, assembly GCA_012977825.3. Lineage (NCBI taxonomy): Eukaryota > Metazoa > Arthropoda > Insecta > Hymenoptera > Pteromalidae > Pteromalus > Pteromalus puparum. The sequence continues at coordinate 7,834,764 of CM053171.1, read as the reverse complement.
TGCGCAGATAAGGAAATAAATAAATGACCGCGCTTATCGCCGGAGTAACGATTGAATAAATTACTCTAAAAGCGAATGCGAATGCGAAATAGAGAACTTGGAGATGCGCAAGTTGGCATTTGCTTTTAGACGGGAAATCAAAGTGGAAAAGGAACGAACCGCGGAGATGCTGAAAAAGAAAGAGGCGGAATTACTGCGCGAGAGAGATACTTCAAAGAATAAAGTGAGAGGCGGAAACACAGCAGTGCGCGGAGAGGGAACGGAGAAAGGTTTAAGAAAGTGTCAACACGCGTCTGAAACAAAAAGACGCAGTCGGAACGCCGAAAATACGGCCGGCAGAAGTTGAAGGGAGCGAAACGTTCTGAGCAACTATGCGAGAAAATAGGGGAACAGTCCTGGGAGAAAGAGTAAGTAAAGGCCTAGGGGTGTGAGAAAAAATGCACGATACGTGCAGGCGGCGAGGAGAGCGATGAGTGGAAAAGAAGTTGCATGGGTCAGCTCTCTCCCTCCCTTCTTACGGAGGCTACTTATCAAGCGAACGGATTGGTGTATACCAGACAAGCTCAAGTCGTTAGAAAAGTTTGACTAGAGCTGGAGCTCGGCTCGCGCGGCTAACAACGTCGTCGCCAGAGTGAGAACGTAATGCGATCGCTTGAATATTCGACTGTTTTATTCATGCAGCAAGCTGTGAAAAAGGAAGAAGAGCGAGGAAAAGTTGTCTACTTTCGCAAGGCTCTAAGTAAGTTTTTCGGCGGCGTATCTGAAAGGAGGTATAATGCCACGCGGACAAAAAGAAAAAAGAAGATGAGACACGAGTGGCGCGTGAACGCGCTCTTCAAAGAAATTTTCAGATTCGTCTCGTGTGTATAAACGTATAAATTAGCAGAGGCAGACGACTTTTTTCTGGCTTTTTCTGACTGGCTGGCACCGGAAAAGGTAAGCGCGGCTACTCTAGAGTCCAGTTAGCCGTCGACATGCTTCTATCCAGTGGTCGTTTATTCTCAAATAAGTTTTATTTTCGAGCTCTTGAAAAGTGGATGGTCACAAGTTTCATTCTGTTGAGCGCCACTCGCCGAGGTAACGACTGAACTTCTGCTGCGTCATCAAAAAGTTTGACGCTCCTAGTTTGCAGTTCATACTTTTCATTTTTTGACATGATCCGCCCAATTACACCCTCGAGTTTTTTCAAAAATAAATAAATTATCCAGGCCTACTCGTGAGCAAAGTTTATGCTGCGGTCAATCTTGCGTGATATAGTGTACGAATCCTCTCTCTACAATCCGAACAACAAATCATTGAAGCTAATAAATTTAGTAATGAATAAATTCATTCTTTTGTCTGGTATGATGATTGCAAAAGCATATATATGATAAAAAATAAAACACCCCATATCTTGAATCGCGCAATGATTGTGAATAAAAAATATTAGCGGCAAAAGAAAAATATTCCAGAACAATTATAAACGACGTGTGAATAGAGCATGCATAATTAGTGTAGGTGTGCTCGACCTAGTAATAGCTCTGCGGAAACTTGTGTTTACGTTCATGACGATATTATTTGGAAAGCACAATTAACCAAGTTATTCAAATGCTCTATATATAGAGCGCAACGTAAACTATTCGTGTCGTAATGATCGGACTAAATTCGCGTTATGCTCTCATAAAGTCAACAGCTAATGCACAACTGATTGCGCATACCTATATAATATATTAAATATATACATATATGTAGCTGCATTACACACGAGACACTCTCGGATGTTCATTTTCTTATAGAGAGTCTTACAGAGAAAGCTTTGAGTTTGCCTTTCCGCTATCGACTTTTTTCCATATTTATGAAGAAGGGATTGCACGGGCGAAAAAATAGAAGAAATTCCTCTATCTACGTTCAGCGCAGAGTACGTGCCTGCGTCTCGCTCAACTCTATTCGATTACACGTACAACAAGACCCAAGCAATCTCTGGAGGGACTTTCGAGCTTACACTGCTGCATTGAGATTGTCGTCGACACTGCCGCCGCTATATGTGGCCGCCGCCCAGCTTTGCTTTCAAAATGATACACTGAAAAGAGAAATGTTTTTGCCTCCCATATATGCGAGGCATTTTACGTTCCACTCGCGCCTCGCGTCGGCTCATTCTTTCATGTAGACTTGCAAGCTCGTAAATGGAGGCTCACTATAATATAGCTATTTGCTTTTTCACTTGCTTTTCAACAAAGCTTATTTTAAACAAAAAACCAAGATTATTCAAATACTCGATATAACATGTGTATACAAGTGTGACCTCATTCGCGTCCGCTGTATATAACACATGCCTTTCTTAATAAGGTAGAGAGAACGCGAGCTTGCTTTTAAATTCATAACATTTTCTCATCTTCATATTATAAAATCAAATGTTCATCAGGCATGACGAATTATTGTATAATCATAAACTGACACGTATTCTCCAATGTGTATATACTAAACATTTTCAAAGCTCTATGCGTTAAACAGATAAAACAACTCTATATATATATCTCATGCATATTACATAATATTTTTGTAACACAAGCACGATTTTCGCGTTTTTCTGACCTATTAAGCGGGACTAAAGTAACTTTTTTCAGACCGGCGGGCAAAAAAAACTAAAAAATATGCCCGCTAACATTTTTCGGGAAATTTTCTATATGTATACATATATACACACACACATATATATATATATTTATATATATAAATTTAAAAATTAGTCTACTAAGAGTGTGGTCGCCGATTCTGAAAAAAGTTGCTCGCCTTCGGCTCGGGCTAACTCGCCTTGACTCGTACTGCAAACTCCACACTCGGCCTAAAAAAGCCCACTTTACGCCCTTGGCACACAATATACTATTATAGCTCAAACATTTTTTTATTCTTGACTTCAAAACAACGTTTATCTCTCTTTCTCTCAAAAAAGTTAAACAACATCAAGCAAAATAAAAAGAACGTTTTAACGTCCTGTCACTTCTGGCAGTGCTGCCAGTGGCGGAGAGCAAGAAGCAACACATAAAGGGCGGTTTTTCCCAAACAAATGCGTTAAAGGGAACTAGGGTCGAGTTCGAAGTAGTCTTCTCGTCCCTCACTCACAATCTTGTACATGTGTACGTGTATAAGTTAGCTTTGCTGCACTACCTCGTTACCTATATATACACGTTCCAAACTTGAAACCTCTTTTTCAGGTCTGGGATTGATCAAACTCAAGGCAAAATGTTCATACTGCTCCGATCGGACATCAAAACTGCAAGTAAAATGAAATTTTGCTTCCTTTCTAAGGAAGCCTTGTAATAGTAATTTTTGGAGTTTGTGTAAAAACGTGTAGGAAATATGTTTTGAGGCATTTTAAGTCGAAAAATAGTGTTTTTAGAAAATGTCCGTATGGATGTGTGTGTGTCTGTGTGTGTGTGTTCGTTCGTATCGACTCTAGCTCAGCTTCTACTTAGTGGATTTTAATCCACCAAGTCTCATTTTCTTTGTTTTTACAAATACTCGGCGGGATAACAGTCCGTTTTTACATTTTCTGGGCCCGTTTTTTAATTATATCGATTTTTTAGTTTTGAGATTTCAGTTTTTTTAAATAAAGTTATTGAAAAAGTTTATGAAAGTTAATTGCTTGATATGGACATGAAAGAGAAAAAAATTATCTATCTTTATACCGCGGAAAATTAATATTACCGTTCGTCGTTTCTTTATTACACACCATAAAGTGCAATTTTTTGTAATTATTATAATTCGAAAACTAAATGTCAAACCTTTCTAAAAAAAACATGATTATTGAAGGTTATTATAACCATACACCACTTTAATTTTAAGTCATTCCACGAAGCAGATCCTGAGAAAAACTTAAAAATGTCGTTTTTCTGCGTGACGCGATAACTGGAGTAAAAAAGCATTAATCAAGTTCAAATTTTTGTAAAAAGGCGTAAAAAGGCAATAATCAATTTAAAATTTTGAATTCAGTTAGTATTATATAGCATCTTGATCCCTTTCTTCGGGTACAAAGGAAATGTAAAAGAAAATTGAAAAATATTTCAGCTTAATTGATAGACAAATATTGAGATATGAAAATTTTTACATTTCTTTACAAAAAAAAAAAAAAAAACGCGCCGAGATATCTACCGCTTGGTGGTGAGGAAACGATATTATTTAAATGTAATTAATACAAAGATTACGTTAAATAAAATTATTTTAAAGTGTTAGTAAATAAGATGTTAGGTAAAAAAGGGAGGGTGATGTCTCTTGGAGATCAGTTTAACAATTAGCTATGCGAGCTATGCGAAAGAATGATAGGTAGAGAGAGAGAGAGAGAGAGAGAGAGAGAGAGAGATTGAATTATTTATATGTAATTGATTCGAAATGATTTTATCCATCGAACAAAAAGAAACTTGACAGAATTATATATATATATATATATATATATAAATATATATATATATAAAGTAAAAACCATTCTGATATTAAGCAATACATAATGTTGAAGGAAGCTACGTGCCAAAGAATTGGCAGCGGTTTTGAAATATTTATAATTATTAGGTAATAGTTAGACCTACTATCCCGGTTTATCTTACTTACATATGAAACACTTGACATTCAATATATACACGTTCATTCGTTGAAAACATTTTCTAATAGAATTACGTCTTTAGAACTGACTATGACGAAGTGAACTTTCAAGCTTTAGAGCTGGTGTAGAGGATGTTGCAAGACTTGATTAATTACTGAAGCCAGGTGCAATTTCATTCATAAGATCTTGTTTGTAACACAATATCTAAATTTTTTCTGAAACTGTAGTTTTATAAATAATGACATTTACAAAATGCTGTTGGCTTTCATATGGATAGATAAAAATATAAGAAAACCGATTAAAGTCGAAATTAATACAGATATTCAAGAATCCGGGCTAGAAATAATGTCCTTCTGCGGAGATTATGTATAACCAGCAAGGAAAGCCACCTTCTGTCTGACGCAAATTCGATCCCAAGGGATGCTTCCAACTTGAAGCCCGCGATTGCGTTGAATGCATTTAGCTGACACATTTAGTCGTTATTGAAATAAACGCTACACGACTTTCCTCTTCTTATCGTCTATCTATGGTAATAGTTTGCTCGAGAATAAAACCCCGTTGTTCCAAAAAACATATACTAAATTTTCAATATATATTCATTTACGAGACCGGCGATGGCTCCGTGGTAAACCACCTGCCTCCCGGTCAAGGGGTCGTGGGTTCGAGCCCCCATCAGCGCGATCAGTTTTTTCAGATCCGATGGAAATCTTACTCACGACACCGGGTTTGAGAAAGGCGTAGGTGTGATGAGCCTACCCTGGAAACTTTCGAACGCTAAAATTCATCTAGAAACACAACACGATACGTTGTGAGGCCATGAACTTTCGAGTTCGAAAAAGCCACCCATTTATTTTAATTTTTTTATATTCATTTACGGCGTGGCATAATTGAATTGGACATTTGCCTCGAAAGATCCTTCGTATAGGTACGTCGGAGTAGTAAAAATAATTGGTCATTGATAAAATATAAAGTAATAAAATTAGCAAGCTACGTACACTCGGCGGTAAGGTATTCTTGCGGAACGTTTTAAGCTGAATGGCAACGTTGCCCGATTTTTGACGGGTTTGACGATTTTAGATTTTCAGAGGTTATATGGGCCGGTACCGTCAAAAACCATGCGACGCTGCCATTCAGTTTAAAACGTTCCGCAAGAATACCTTACCGCCGAGTGTACCTATCCAGAGTGTTAGTCGACAAGTTTTTCCGAGTTCGTAAGCTTGCGAGACAGTATTCGGTGAAAGTATGCAGCGGTCATGTTATAATCTCTGGGGATCAACATGTTAAAAGGATTGCCCTTTCATCGCTTGGCCAGGACTGATCGCACCTTAAGCCAGTTACGAATTCGGTCTTTTTTTCGCGAGCTAAGTATATCAGTTTACCATGGGCGAGCATCCAAAGTAAGACGAGAAAGCTTCGCCATGAAATTCGATAGGTTACTCGTTATCTCTATTGAGGTCATTGTGCGCACGGCATTGACCTGCGATATGGGCGATATAGGTATAGGCGATATAGGCGTCAGATCGAGCAAAAAGGGAAAGTAGCATCCTCCTATCTACAAAGCCAATACACAGGGATGCGTTGGCAAAATGTCGCAAAGCCCTGCATATCAAGTTTAGCCGTCCCTTTAGCATAGCAAGGACACGAACTATAGATATACCATATATGAGATAAAACGAAAGAGAGCGAAAGAGAGCGAGAGAGAGAGAGAGAGAGAGAGAGAGAGAGAGAGAGAGAGAGAGAGAGAGAGAGAGAGAGAGAAAAAGATCTATATACATGGAGCCACTTAAGAGCTGCCTGACTCTGCGCTACGTGCTAACATAATGGCCCTTGTCTCGCCTGCATCACCGCCTTACTTGTTAAAACTGCGAACGACTGTACGTAGAACGCGCCGCTGTCGTTAAATCTGCTTAGGGAAGCTAATCCCTTTCCTTAACTTGCAGTCTCCTCTTTTCTGTGCCACTATACTATCACTTTGCTGTTTGCCCTCTTAACTATTTCTTTTCTTTTTTTTTTTTTTTTTTTTTAAGGGGCTTTTCGAACTCGAAAGTTCATCGCCTCATCTACGCAAGCCTTCCACGTATCCCTATTTTGTGCTAACCCTATCCATTTCGCGCCGTCCTGCCCGATTTCAGTTAAGTCCGCTGCGTCTAGGTCATTATACGCACTGCCGTGCGATCATTTCCCATTCTTGCAACGTGCCCTGCCCATCTTAGTCTTCGCGCTTTAATTATTCTGTTTATATTCGGTATAAGTTATGTAGCTCGTCGTTGTGCAGTTTCCTCCACTCCCCGGTTTCCTCATCTTTCTTTGGCCCGTATATTTTTCGCAGAACTTTATTTTCGAACACCCTAAAACGGTTTTCCTCTGCTTTAGTGAGCGCCCAAGTTTCGCATCCGTACAAGATTACCGGCATTATTATAGTCCTATATATCCTAATTTTTACATTTTTAGACAGCAGTTTTGATTTTAGTAGTTTGTTCACGGCGTAGAAGCAGGCATTACCCGAATGTAGTCTCTTATTAATCTCGGCTTTGATTTCGTTTCGATCATTTATAGTTGTGCCTAAATATCTGAATTCGCTAACCTTTTCGAAAGTAAAATTTCCGACTCTAAGATCCCCCTCTCCTTCGCAAATGCCCAGTTTATCCATAATCATATATTTCGTTTTCGATTCGCTCACCTCTAACCCCGTTTCCTCGGCCGCATTTATGAGTATTTCCGCGTTTCTCGCTACCGTTTCGCCATTATCCCCCACTATGTCCAAATCATCTGCATATCCTAGAATCTGCGTTTTTCCGTTGAGTGTTGCGCCCAGCCCGCTAGTCTGCATTTGTCTAACAACATACTCTAGCGTTAAGTTAAAGAGTACCGTGGAGAGCCCGTCCCCTTGTTTCAAACCGTCGTGTATCATGAACGATTCAGATACATTACCGCCTACTCGTACTTTTCCCGTGCTTCCGTTCAGACATATTTGTATTAATTTCACAAGTTTTTTTGGTACGCCGAGGAGCACAAGGATTTGATACATTTTGCTTCGCTTGATAGAATCATACGCTTTTTTAAAATCTATGAATAACTGGTGTATTGTTTCGCAATATTCTCATTTTTTCTCTAACAGCTGTCTTATAGTAAACATTTGATCGCTCGTCGACCTGTTACGCCGGAATCCACACTGATAATCTCCTATTATATCTTCCGCGAAGGGTGTGAGTCTGGCCTGTATTACGTTTGACAGAACTTTGTAGCAGGTAGCTAAAAGTGAGATTCCCCGATAGTTATTGCAGTCTGTCTTATCTCCCTTTTTAAAAATCGGTATGATGATGGATTCTTTCCAGTTTTCCGGCATTGTTTCATTTTTCCAAATAGAGCGTACTAGTTCAAAAATTTTCGATGTCAGCGCAGTGCCCCCATATTTAAGTAGTTCAGCTGGTATAGAATCGTTTCCCGCGGCCTTATTGTTTTTTAGTTTTTTGATCGCGGCTTCTACTTCTTTGTAGGTCGGTTCTTCCAAATGGAGTTCAGCAGTGTGGATTTCGTCTCCCGTTTCCTCGCAGTTTTCATGTACGTTTAGCAGCTTATCAAAATAGCCCTTCCACAGCTTTAACAGTTCACCTTCGCTTGTGACGAGATTCCCGCCCTCATCTTTCATTAATTGTGATCTACTCTGGAAACCCTTCCTAATAGCGTTAATTCCTTTGTACATCTCGCGCGGGTTATTTTCCTTACTATTAGTTTCTATTTTTCTAATCTGATTCTTTTGATACTCGCGTTTTTTGTTCCTGTAAATCGCCCCCACTTGCCTTCTTATTTCGTGGTACTCTTCTACGGCCCTATCGCCTCCATTGTGTACGCTGTCTAATTTGGCCTTTTTACGCCTTTCAAACCAGAGTCCGCACTCTTCGTCAAACCATGGTTTGCTCTTTGGCTTTTTCTTTCTACCTAACACTTTATTCGCGGCTCTTTTATCGTTTTTTCGATATCCCCCCCAAAGACCGCGTGTATAATTCTTTTGTTAATCAGAAATCCGGTACCTAGGGAATGTCCGCTCGCGCCCCCGTACATAAAGGTGAAGTTTTCGTTTCCTAACATACCGCTATCTTGCCACCGAGTTTCTTGTATAGCTACTAAGTCTAGATTGTACCCGCCAGCTTCTTTTAAGATTTCCCGGTACGCGCCTGCTCTGTATAAACTGCGCACATTCCACGTTCCTACCTTTAAGTCCCTATTGATTTTGGTTTGGTTTTGGTTTTTTTGAGCCATGATAGTAAGTGAAACCCACGCGTTTTGGATCCTGTTTCCGATCGCAGGTGAATCATCCGTTCTAGAGGTGATAACTCCCATACCTCTCTAGAACTAAGTATGAGAGCTTTCCGACTTTGATAAGGACGGAGTCAGCTCATCGTCGGACACACTACGGAATCACGCTCGTATCCTAACGCCCCCCTGCAAGGCAGCGCGCCTACGCTGGCTTCGTTGCCGTGTAAGACCAGGTGGCGAATCATTCTACACATCCCCTTTCGGGGCAGTTGTCATCGCTCCCGCATTCTCCACGACAGCAGGATTTTTGTAATGTGTTCTAAGAGAGATAGATTATTGACATAGTTAGGTATGAAGAGAAAGTGAAATAAGAAATATTGTTGAGTGTTCGTTGTTGTGGTGCTTGCGTAGGGTTTCTAGATGAATGCGTTCGATCGGCAGTGCGGGCTCATCACACCCACGCCCGGGCCTATCGGCTGTCCGCGGCTGCTTATTCGATTTATTCGCAGCTAGCCTCTTTCTCAGGGGCCGTTCCTCTATCCGCAACCTGAGGACGCGCTGTGTAGTGGTGATAGGCACCCACCCATCCGCTCTGGACGCACAGCCTCTCAACTATACATTTGTTATTTTCTTGTTGAATTCGCGCACGCAAATTGACACAATCTCTTTTTTATACTAGCTATTTGAAGATATGAAGAAGTGCAGTGTACGTTTTATATGCAAAGAATAGGTTTGGAAAGTTTTAAAAAAAGTATATACGATATGCATTAGTGAAAGTTATCAAGGGGCGCGGTAGCACCCCTATGTCAAGTATAAGTTGTATAGACTTCGCTAGATAACCTATACATGTTTTACGAATCTTTCTATTATATTGTTTGATCCGATATGTATGCTCATGTATGAGTATTCTATTTTGAAGATTTTGATTAGATCTTTCTAATTATTTCTAATTTTGGCTTGCACCAGAGACATTATATACAAAAGCAACAGAAATTGCTATAATAGGTAAGATCTCGGCTGTTCTCGTCTTACACAATCTCAGAAGGCCTGTTTCCTCGAAATGTGTTCCTTATGTCGATCGTCGCAGACACGACGTGCGGATTTTGTATGAAGATGGAGAATAGCCACATAAGCGCGATAGATCAGGAACCGGTGCAACACTCTTGGCCCGCGACGGTGGACTAGACACTGGACATAGCCATTGCACCATCAGAACATGCTGGACTGCGACATCAAGAGCGAGACCGACAGTGTGTTCTCTCTCCACTTGTCTTCGACGACGAACACGTTGATTGCAAGGACGACCTCCGTGGCTGGTCATTTGAATTATATATGAGAGGCTCCTTAACGGCAACCTGATACTCTAACTCCCAGACCTTATAGGTACATTTAATTATTCCTCCGGGCTCCGGAGTCGAAAATGAACGACAAGATCTTTTTTCTTTCGTTACAGCTGTTTCAACCTCGGCATTAGGGTGACTGTAACGCCACCTTAATCATGGTCTCAATTCCAGCTCAAAAAAAATGCAGCAGCTGCCGAATGGTGCGTCAGTCAATCAGAGCCCAAGAACGAGTTCGAGTTGGAACGCGATCGACTATGGCAACAATCTCATCAAGTTTGAAGATGAAGAGGAGGTAGACGGCAACGAACCGATATGGCCCCGGAGATCGACAGTGACAAAAGCCCGACCAGCTTCAAAGCATACCCAACTCCCGACAAAAAGTCCTTGCGTACTACGCTGCTGATTGTGCGGCTTCTTACGAAGACTAGCACTACTCAATATTTGGCCGTTTTCCTTACAAAGAAGGACTTTACTAAAAAAAGAGCAAAAAATTTGAGTTGTGCTTTAGTCTTTCCTGGAAATCATAATTGTGCTAGTCTTCGTATAAAAAGCGACGATATTAAGTAACAGCCTCTTGAAAGATTGTTTGTGTTAAAAACATTTCTTTGTAAGTTTATTTATAGCACTGCGTGGAATAAATCCTCACTTATGTCACGCTTATCCGTGGAATAAGTAGCCCTTTTTTGCACCGTGATAACCGCGTGATAATCGCGGTAACTTCACGCTGCAAAAAGGGACTGCTTATTCCAGGGATAAGCGTGACAGAGGATTTATTCTAGTCGGTGCTATAAAATACCATAAAACGCTTTATACACGCCGTGCCATAAAGTGCGACTTATTCCACTAGTATCCTATAATGTACTATTAATTAAACTTATTGATAGTATATTACGATACAAATGGCATAAATAGTCCATTACGGCACGGCGTGTATTAACACCCAAGCGTATAGAGAAGGAGCTAAACGCCGTGCCGTGTATCGGACTATTTATGCCACGTATCGTATGCTATTTTATAGCAGTGTGTGGTATAAATCCGCATCTATGTCACGCCTATCCGTGGCATAAATAGTCGATTATTACACCGTGCTGATCGCCCTCGCTACGCTCGGGGGCTAACTGCACTGTGCAAAAATGGACTGTTTAGGCCACGGATAGGCATGACAGCGGATTTGTTGTTTATTGTGCTAGTCAGTGCTATAAAATAGCAGCGTACGATACTCGTGACATAACAGAGATTTTTTTGAGTTTAATAATATAGTTATTAAATGAGAAATGCAAAAATTTTAAATTAATGAGAGATTTATTCTTTGATTTTTGCAATATCGGGATAAGTTATAATTTTCAATATTCATAAATAATTAATATTTAGCGTACAATTCAACGACGAAATCAATTCCATGTCCTTTCTGACTCTTGAATTCGAGCGTAACAAAGGATTGTCCGGGCCCTCCATTTATAAGAGAAACGTATGCTCCATTTCCATTGGTCTTCTGGTCCAGAGCCTTGATAAGAGTAATTTTTGCGGTGCCATCGGTGGAAAAGGTTCTTCTTTCTTTGAGGCTAGTCCACAATAGAGAGTTTACTTTAACTTGCTCCCTCCTGAACAATTTATCAGCGAATGGCCTAGCACCAACCAGAAAATGATGAGAAGTGGAATTTTGTTGCGCAGCGCAACGTTCCGATACTGCAAATATAACAGCAGCGCACAGGACTACCAGCATGCAATTTTTCATTTTGATTTTTCTGTAAAGAAAAGTGTATGTGATAATTTTATTGTTTTTACAAACAAAACTTTTTTTTAAAGCCTCTAGCTTTTTACAGGTTCTAAATGTTGATACATATCCTCCTCTCTTTAAAAAGTGATGACCGGATGTTTTGAAGCCATTAAAAAAGCGATTTGATTCGTTGAGAAACAAATATCCGGTCTGAATATAGTTATGATTTAGAACTTCTATTTAGCTATACTAAATAAAACATAGTTATCGATGGTGAAAACTGCTTTGTACTTTTGAGATACTTATTTGAATAGAATAATAATATAAGGAAATTTGAAAAAAAGAGATTCAGTTCCAGCGTTCAAAACTTAAGTAAAAAAACTAAATGCTGCATAAGTATCTGGTATCTCGTTTTTCTTGTTCTACAGGACAAGCTGAACACTGGAAAAAAGTTATCCCACAAAATTCCTGTTGGCCATTCCTTTCTCGGCTGTCCAAATTTAATTATGGAAATTTATAACAAGGGGAACATTAATGAAATCAGCCATTGTTCAACGGCAACGTACCTACTCGATGTCTGGGGGCTAGAATGAAATATGCATATGACTGTAATCAAAGCGCAGGAAAAAAACTTCAATAAAAAAAAATCGTCAAAAATGGACGCTCAGGTAAAAAATTTTCAACATTTAATAAAAGCGAAAATTATTTGAAACAAAGGTTAACTTTACATGATTTCGAAATATCAACAACGAATAAAACATCTCTGGGACAGCAACATTCTTTCTGAGATGAAGCACTTTATTGATTTTTTTTGAAGTATTTGAACGCGAATATAATACGTGTATAAATAACTTGTATGCTGTGTTGCTGACATATTTTACACGAAATAATTGTTTACATATTATATGATGTGTATGTCTGAAGCGGTTCATTTATTTTATTTATTTTTTTAAGAGAAAGAGTAAACAAACAACTTACTTGTATGGTACGTTGAACAGATATAGGTATCAAATCGCTTTAACGAGCCCAATAAATTAAAAGAATCTTTTTGAGAAGAGAGCTCGCTCCATTTATACTTCTTTCGATTCTGACAAATCAGTAGCAGTTTCCGGGGAAAGATAACGAGTGCTCGTTAAAACTTAATTGAGTTTTTAGAGTAATTATGTATGTGATAATATTATTAATAACTGAATAATTAAGATAATGCAAGCAAAGTTTTCTATTGATTTCTTTAGCAATGATTGAACAAGGGATTTCGATTATGCTTCTTATTGTAGCTTGTTATTATTATTGATCACATATGGTCTATGGCAGAATCAGTATTATAATCAATAGTCTGAGTAATAAAATTTCGAAAATAATTTTTATTTTTTAATAAATAATATTCAAATATTGGTTTACGTTAAGGCATTTTGCTAATTGTACATACGTATATGATCAGCGCACAAACCGTGCAGGTTAAGTTTACATTTTTTGTATTATATATATGCATTTTTTCATTTGGTACACTAATATATAATTATCTCCTTTATATAAATGAATGAATATCTGTGGCCTACAGGCAAAACGACATAAGTGCAATGTTCGCGAAAATCGAAAAGATAAATGTGGATTTCATATCTTCAAATAGTCCTTTTTCATGTAAAAATGTCGGGGTTTGCCAAAAGGTTGCCCTAATGCTAAGATACACTCAAGAAATAAGTCCATAACTGAAGTTTTCCTATTTTGTTTCCGACAAAACGACATAAGTCTACTTCCAAATGAGTTTCTTTATGTAGGGGTGGCTTCTCTGGGACTTGGTTTTGTTGATTTGCAACAAAACATTGCCTTTCAACCCGTTTCCAGACATTCCAAAGGTTATTTCGGAAAAACCACCAATAATCAGTAAATATTAGGGGAAGTAAACCAATAATGGACTTATGTCATTTAGTTTTGCAGTTATGGACTTGTAGACTGGAAGTAGAATTGTGGAATTGTTTTAAGAACTTATTCGAGTAACGTTGTAGGATGGCTGGTGTGCCGATTGCCGCAATAAGTCTTGAAATGCGCGTTTTGTGGGCGAGAACCGCAGTGTGAATAAGTCTAGAGCTTCCGACATAACGACATAACTCGATCCTTTTGTGACATTGCACGAAGCAGCAAAGGGTTAACTCGGTCATACTGGCGCATGGATATGTACACTCGGTGGTAGTGGATTCTGAAAGAACGTTTTTGAAATGGCGCAGCCTTATTGGTTAGTTTCTTTCAGTCGAGCGCTCTGATTGGAGCATTTCAGAAAACGTTCTTTCAGAATCCACTACTACCGAGTGTACATACACTGACTGTGTGAACTAACCTGTACCGTATCGCGCCCCATCTCGTTTGCTCCGATTTTACATATAAGTCTGAAGATTGAAACCGCTTTTTCTCAAAAACACGAAAAGTGGACTTATGTCATTTTGTCTGTCGGCCACAGATATGAATATGATATGCAATAATTTAAACAAACAAAAATTATTGAAGTATTAAATGGTTTGTTACCCATTATTTTTATTGTCCGTGTTCACGAAAGATAATTGGCAAGGAAATTGCGAAATATGCGAGGCCTACGGAGTTAATTAATGAAGCGCTGAAAGATAGATTGCAGTTTTATCTTTCAAATTTCTATATATATGATGATTAAAGAACAAATTAAATATACGTAAATTATCATCCATTCATCAGTAATTAAATCCAGTTTTTTACAAGACAATATTTGAAATACGAAAATAAATTAAAGCTTTACATAATTAAAAAACAAATAAATTATTAATTATATGTTTAAAAAATTTCAATTGCATGCAAAATTATATAAATTTGAAAAATTGTTAAAACATTTTTGTTTTCTTAAATTCGTCATGGTCAGTTTAATTTTGAGATATTGGCGATCAAAAAGCCTTTTTATAAAAAAATACAAATTGGTAAGTGTAAAGGTTAAGAAGTTCTGCTTAAATTGTATTGTTATTGTATAAAGATGAATTTTAACAATTTTATACTGGAGTTGTGCGCAACGGCCGATAAGAGATCGAAATGGTGCATATTTTTCGATGCTCACTTTGGCGGATTGATTTTTGAGTAGTAGAGTAGTAGTGCATAACCTTTTGTTGGTTCAGTGGTTGTCTCAAGCGTGAGGAATGATATTTTTGAGGCTGGTCGAAGAATAAGTACACGAATTTTCGCTGTCCACTTGAGGATTGTGAGTTGCAGAGTAGGGGGGCAAGTGCCTTGCTATTACTTTAGAAACAGCTTCGTTGTTTTTCAAACAGATTTGAGTTTTTAAAAGACCTTTGACTTTTAAATAAATTATTTACAAAAAACATTGTGATGTCTTTTTTTTCAATATTCCTATCATTAAGTTTAGCTTTATCATGAATATTGATATTAAAAATATATCTAGGAAAAAACTATAACGCTGTTCCTTACCACTGCTAATGCAAGCACATATACTTGTAATTTGAAATAAAGAAATACTATAAATAGAAAATCGTTAGTGTATGAATAAAAGCATCCAAATAATTTTTTAAAGAGATTTATAATTTGATGATTTGTTATTGTCTTGTATTAAAAAAATTCGTGACGATTCGAAAATACCAGACTGACATCTTGCGGTAGTTACGGGAACGCGATACTTTACCGACCGATGCCCGATGCGATGTCTGTAAGTAGTTTAACCAGAGCTTGGTCAGACTGTCAGACATCACAAGATAACTGAAGAAAAAATAGTCTTGAATAATTATAAGTATATCGACAGTCCGTATAAGGATTAAAAAAAATTATTATTTTCGTCGAGAAACGTTTTTACACTCTCATATGATTTGTGCTTATAACGATCCCCAAAGTATTTTTGTCCACTTTATTTTACGTTACTACTATTATTGTTTCACATATAAAAAGTAATTCATTTCAACAATGACTGTAAAAATACACATATTTCCTTAACAATTTCTGCAGGGATTATGATGACAACACGCGAATTCGCTACTCAGACATCAAGTGAATCGTTTAGAAGAAAAGGCCTGCAACTATTACGTAATGACAGATTGGTTCTCTAAATATTGACGAAGCTCCGTAGCGTACCTACGGCGAAGAGCATAATAACAGGGACAAACAAGAACGTATCCATTAGCTCAGAGGCACGGAGGCATATGATTTAGCGTCGAGGCACCGACACGTTATCGCGTGTGTGCCAAAGTCAAGCCTATCATCATCGCGACAGATAGGTTTCATCCTCTCTCGCGCTTCGCGTGCCGCGAAAAAAAAGAGCTGTTATTTATCACTGCCAAGTGCCAGTCCATCGGCAAACAGGAAACAGCGGCTGCGAGGCTCGAATAGCACGCATTACGCTGCACGGGCATGCATCCGCAATTCCGCAATGTTAATGTTAAGGTTGTGCATAGTCGGGTGGAAAAAGTAGGGAAGCGGAGTAATCGTGGAAGCGCCATAAGAGTGAATCGCAGTCATCGCAGATCGCAGTCGGCAGTGGCGTCTTGCGCGCGCGGGGAGAGACATCAGGGCGCAGGCGTCGAGCCTCCCCGAAGCAGCTATCTCCGTCTGGCTGACGGCGCGAGCCCGCGGGGCCAGCGGCGCAATCAATATGGCAATGGCCGCTCGGCCTCGCAGCGCCGTCGTGGCTCGAAGACGTCGGCCAGTCAGGGCTCGTCCTTCGCCGGGAAAGCATCGCAGCCTCAGCCGCGCGGCACCGCTACTCATCATCATCCCCCATCATCCTCAGCAGCCCACTGCAGCCCACTGCAGCCCACTGCACCCCCATCGCAGCTCGAGAGCCGAGACGAGAGACGAGACGAGCATCCGCGAGCCGCGAGTTCGGAGGCACGAGCAGCGCAGCGAGGTCGCCCTAGTTTCGGCCGGCCTCTCTCTCGAGTGCAGTCGCGTCGCCGTCGTCGCAGCAGTGCTCGGGCTCCCGCGAGCCGCGATCCCAGGCACGAGAATTCCGGGGACTCGGTCCAGCGGTTGCGCGCGGGGGGCTGCAGCGCCGGGCTGATCTCGCAGCCGAGCCCTAGAGCACGCAGCGGAGCGGAACAGAGGGACAGTGAGAGACAGTGAGAGACAGTGAGAGAGGGGTGCAGCGAGAAAGCAGCAGCAGCAGCAGCAGCAGCCACAAGTCACTCGGGAGGTAAAATCGATAAGCCGGTACGACGATCGAGTCACTGGGCTTGCGGCAGGCCCTGCGGCTTCTACGGCGACGGCTGCTAGGTGACAGGAATTGGTCCTTCCGCGGCGATTTACGGCAACACCCCCAAAACGGCCAACCCTCGTCGTCGTGGTGCTGCCGGGGACCCGCAGTACGCCGCGGAGCTTCGCGAGAGGGAGACACCGGATCGGCGAGATCCGTCTCGGCCCGGCTGGCCGTGCAAGAGATGGAGGACAAGGCGTCCTCGCGCTTCTCCGAATATCTCTTTGCCAAAATGGACGGCCAGGACGTCTCGGCCTCGCAGGGTCCCCGTAAGATGACCGCCGACACCAGGAAGTGGATGCGAGACAACCTTCTCCTCATGGTCACCCTCTCCGGCGTCGTTCTCGGTGTCGTACTAGGTGAGCTTCTTCGTCCATCCCCTTTGTTTTTCTTCCCCCTGTACCTACTGCGCATCTCATCTGGATATACTTAACTTCATATTACCTTGTTAGAGTAACGTGATTATAGAAGAATTTATTTTTTGCCGCGGAAATTGCAACCTCGATCCAGCGCGTGTCCACACTTGGAAAATACACAAAGCAAGCGAGTGTATTAATTTGAAACGCATGCTTTGCTCCAAAGAATGGAAATTATTTCACTCGTCGTTATTATTACCGAATCAAAAATGATGAATTTCAAAATCATGCTTGATTAACCGCGAACAAGTTCATTTAGTTATTAAAAAATAATTTCCATAGTTTTTGGAAAGCAAGATTGGCGACTCTTACTTCAGTATATACAACTTGACTTGATACATAATAAAATAAATATTTCGTCTGTCTATAACTCTACTTTCCAATAACTCTCATCACCATTTGCTTGTACACTGCAGATACAGCACTGTGCCTCCTATGTCAAAACTGATGCCTTGTTGAGCCCGTCGCTTGTGCCGCTCATGCTATATAGATTATATTTTTTTATTCGAAATAATCAATTAATGTTAATAATAAGTTGCTTGCCTACAAACATAATATACAAACGTTGCTGAAAACAAACATTTTTAAACTTCTTTGCAGAAAATTATTTTGAGAATCTAAGCTAAATATCTGTTTAAGAAAAATAGGTATACTAGTTAATTAATTGATCTTCAATTTATCAAGCGACTATACCTGATCGATAGTAAAAAAAATTTTTTGACGATGTAAGTGATTTTTAGATGATAATATTGATAATCACTATGTATAGTAAGTTTACAACTATGGCTAAAAAAACATTTTTTACCTAATAAGAAATAATCTCACTATAGCTTCGTGGTCAATGCATCTAATTTGAATTCTCTGGTAAAAAGAATTATCAAAATCAAGCAAATTTTCCTTAATCGTTGAAGAATCATTTAATATAAAGCGGATTTTCATCTCAAAGCTATGTATAGTGAGATTAATTCTTCTTGAATCAAAAAGAATCATTTTTTTAGCATATAGTCTCTCCCTACAAAAACTAGCACAACTCAGATTTCTAACAAAGACTAGCACCACTTGAATTTTTTGCTTTTATTTTTCAGTAAAAAAGGCTAGTCTTCGTTGGAAATCTGAGTCGTGCTATAGTTTTCGTAGGGTCCGTCGATTGATGTCGCAGTAGATCTGAGTGCGTGTGTATAAATGCATCTAATAAGTAGATTTT
Organism: Pteromalus puparum; assembly: GCA_012977825.3. NCBI lineage: Eukaryota > Metazoa > Arthropoda > Insecta > Hymenoptera > Pteromalidae > Pteromalus > Pteromalus puparum. The sequence continues at coordinate 7,816,042 of CM053171.1, read as the reverse complement.
TATTTAAATAATAATGGAGCAATAAAACAATAAGAGAAATTAACATACAGATACTTTTAAGATTTTATGCACTCATTTGGATATGTAAAATTAAATGCTCCGTACTTCGGTAGGAAAAAGTAATACGAGTTGCAAAATAGGTGATTATTGCAAGAGTGACTAAAAAATTTTGTCAAATGTTTTTTTATTAGCTAAGTCTAGGTCCACCTATAGAGGTCGCGTTGCATTTGGCTTTTCTGTCATTATACGCGCTGCCGTACGATAATCTTCCATTTTTGCCATGTTCCCTGCAAAAATTTAAAAAGTGGAAAAAATAATTTTTGTTTTCTGATCTTTGCAGGTCTGCATCAGTAGATTCTGTATTTTAGGGGAATAATTTTTAGTGTCTGTATGTACTGGTTGTTATTTTAATTCTTAAGAATAATGAAATTAAGAAACAATGATCTGCTTAAAAAAAATTGTACAAACACGAAAGAATCCATTTTTGTATTGAAAGAGCGTAGGTAAATAAATATTTCATTAGAAGAGTATACAGTAAAAGAAATTTAGTTTCCGTGCTGACTGTTGTAAAGTATAGCATGTGAATACACAAGTAAAGCAGGGCTTCCTAATCGTTATAATGACAAACTTCCTGAAAAATAGAAAAGAGTTAAAATATTCAAGACGTTTTTAAAAATTCAACAGTATGAGTCTATGCGCTTGCTCTCTGCAATTGCAAGGGTATAGATATGCTTGAGCAAAATAATTTTGGTTTAGGGAATAATTTATCGTCACGAACGACCCAGTTTAAAATAGTCACGCCTTACGTAAATTTGGTCACGTCATCTATTTAAAACGTAGCAATCGACGCACGAGGGTTTCCTTCAAATGTCTCATCGGGTTAAGTCTAAGTGCTACTCGCGGCGGAAACACGAGAATCACCAAGCGATGGCGCATGACCCACGAAGTGTCAGCATTCGATAAATCGCTCGTTAGAAACGTAATCACCTTCTTTTGCTTTCTCAGCACCCTGTCAATCCCTCTTAATAACTGATGCTTTCAAAGTCAAGGTTGACCCATTTAATTTCGTCGTTGATGCCTAGGTTATTCATATTTCTTCTTATATATGCACGGACACGTGCTCAAAGCCTAAATTAATTATAATTAGCACACTGGACTTTGTAAGAAATTCATATGAATTTCAATGCGCGAGTCATTATGATTCATCAAAAAGTCATTAGCAATAAATAAAAAGAATTCGAATATATAACCGGAATGTAGAAAAGTATAGTATACTATGCACCTAGGGAATAAAGTGGGATGTGTTATTTGCCTGCATATAAGATACTCGCAGGTTTGGACAGTACTGTATTCCCGAGTGCAATATATTAAACACTTTTTTAATGTACATGCCATAAAGTTTGTACTCGATCACCGCCAAGGAGGAAAGAAAAAGCTGCATATGTGTTTTCTAACCTTTCTCTAGTTCGCAGCGCCGTGGCCGCGCGTCGTTTGTGACCGAGCCAAAGACGAGGGAACATGCGCGCGGTGTTGCGGACTAGACTGATGAGATCTAGGGAATATACACGTTGTAGCTCGTTATTCCCGACTCGTCGGGGATAAAGTGCGTACTTTATCGCCGCCGCTGAGTCGGGAAAAAGAGCTATATTCATTCCCTACCCCCACTATAATTTCCAGCGCTGGAAACTGGAGTGAGGTTAGCGGCGATCGAGTACGAACTTTATGGTGGGTATGTTAAAAAATCGTATATTTCCCTCGGAAGTACAGTGGGGTGGGAAACCCTGCGTGTTCGTCACTCACGCAAGGAAAACACACCCCACTTTATTCCCTAGGTGCATGATATACTATTTCGTAGCGATGTTGTAAATTTTATTACATATAAAGATATATGAGGAAAAACGCGAAAAAAAACCTTTACGTGTGGTCGAAAAAATGAAAAAATGTAGATGTTGGGGCACGTGGATGGAACAAAGATTTTCTAATTCTACATGTTTAAAACAATGCAAAACCACTTTCCAACACTTAAAAAAAGCCGAAGCCGCAATGTAAAACGCGTTAATTATTACAAACTAATACTGCTATACATCGCAAGGATTTTTCGTGGATTTTATAATGCAAACTGCTTGCATTAGTCGAAAGAATGAAGAAGTTATTGTTTGCTCGCAGTTAATGATTATATACGAATATTTTATATAGTATGGTGCTGGGGGCGGGAGGGTGGTGGGGAGGTAGTGGGGGTGGCGAGAGGGCTTTTGAGATTTTCAAAAATCTTCTCTTAAAAAAGTGATGACTGGATGTTTTGAAGCCGTTAATAAAGCGATTTGATTGGTTGAGAAACAAATATCCGGTCTGAATATATTTATAATTGTTAACTTCTAAATTCAAAAAATTGAGCGCGCGAAGCGCGCGTTGAATTTAGCTTAGCATAAAAATGAGAGAATTTAACGTTATTTGGTGGGGGGCCATGGTCGGGGGAGTCTTGCCAAAATGATCATAATATAATATAGAAAGATATTGAGAGTTGATGAAATGGCAATTTCGATTATAGCATTTCATAATACAATGATTTTTCATATAGAACGTATGCTTTGTAATCAATAGGATTTGGCTTGCGACCATTGGGCTTTGGCGGAGACGCTGTGATGCTGATCAGTTACCCAGGAGAACTATTTATGAGGCTTTTAAAGTTGATGATTCTTCCGCTTGTCATCGCTAGTTTAATATCTGGTAAGTATTAGTTCACACAATACATTACTAGTCTTTCATAAAAGAAACTATAACGAAGATTTATATTAGTTTGCTCATTTTTGTTATGCGCGGAAAATGAAGACTATATATAATGATACAAAAGTCATCAAAGTTTTGTACAGTGACTACTTTGTATTGTAGTTTGGGCAAACAAAAACAGAACATTATTTTAATTAATCGCTAAATTTTAATTTCAATTAAACTTGTTACACCGGTATTCCCTTATACGGATTTTCTCATGGAAATTCAATGCGAGAAAAGCGTACTAAAAACAGTAAACGTTAATTAGCCGATACTTTCTACCGAAGTAATGGCGGTTACCAAACTTTATTTGCGTTATTGAGAAATCTGACAAAAGTTTTGTGAAATATCTGGAAAATTTTTTTGGGATTTATGGCAGTTTGAATAGATAACGTCAGCTTCATCTATTTTGCATATCTAATGCCAAAAAGATTAAATTTTATAGGGGAAGATGGGATTGTGTTAACCAAAAAATTGGCCTGAAGCCCTCGGAAGATAAAAAAGATAAAGATTCCGGAATTTTCTCACATAGAATTTGGTTCAGATTTGTAATCATGTAAGCATAATTGCTTATGCACATAATGTAAGAATCTGTGCTTCACATTTGACAGGGTCAGCCAGTTTAAATGCTCGCATGAATGGAATGATCGCCGTTCGTACGTTGGTATATTTCATTCTGACGTCCTTGTTGAATGCTATTCTGGGGGTCAGCCTCGTTCTTCTCATTCACCCCGGCAATCCTGGCCTGCGGGAATCGATACCACCCTTGGCACAAGCTAGAGCTGTAAATATTTTGGACAGCCTACTGGATCTTGGAAGGTAAGAAAAAGTAACCTTTAGAAGTTTTGTCCCATTGCCAGATTGGCTCGAATTCAAATTAGGAATAAACATTTTGATACACTTGAAATCTTCTTTTTTATGATTTATGCTTGATTACATTATGATATAAATATAATATTATAACAGTTACATGCTTGAAATTTCTTTCGACAGTACCTATGTGAAGTATGATAGTCGCGCTTTGTTATTTCAATTTCAATAGATATTATTTTTTTTTTTATTTACATATCGTTTAGAATTTTCATGCAAAAAACTAAAATAGCTGTATGATTGTTATTTTACGGATGGATACTACTTAAGATTTTAATTTTTGAAAAAAAATTGTATGTGCTATGAAATTATTTAAATTAATTTTTGAAAAAAGTTACGCTATTTAATGTTAATATTTTACACTTCAATGTTATTGAAAATGTAGACCGGCGATGGCTCCGTGGTAAACTACCTGTCTCCCGGTCAAGGGGTCGTGGGTTCGAGCCCCCATCAGCGCGATCAGTTTTTTCAGATCCGATGGAAATCTTACTCACGACACCGGGTTTGAGAAAGGCGTAGGTGTGATGAGCCTACCCTGGAAACTTTCGAACGCTAAAATTCATCTAGAAACACAACACGATACGTTGTGAGGCCATGAACTTTCGAGTTCGAAAAAGCCACCCATTTATTTATATTTTTTTTTTTTTATTATGCTATTGAAAATGGAACATTTTACATTGAATAATTAAGTATTAATCTATAACGATTGACGATTTTCGAGAAATCCTTTTTCTTGACAGATGTACGATATACCAAATCTGATACTCGATGGACGTTAGTTTATTGTAACTTATTGAAAATATTTCCATTTGTTATCTTCGTCATGTATATATGTATATTTTCAATAACTTTTTGAAACTTGATAATAGATAATATCCTTTATAGAGAATAAAAAGATACGAAGGTACTGGTCTGCTATTATACTATAGCATAAAATGAAAGGTGTGATTTTATAAAATTAAGTTTGATAGCATAATGATTGTTTTATAGGTTTCGGTATTTCTTAATATAGCTATATAGATATTAAAACGTGACATTAGATAAACGTATAAAAATATTCTATATCTTTACCTAAATGTTTCATACATTTTCAATCGTTTTATTTTAATTGATACTGTCTTAATTATTTATTGCATCTTATTAAAAAATAAAAAGTAATCATAGTTAAAACTTTCCTTTGATGATAATAGTCAATTAGAAACTAACAATAACGATGAAATGTAAAAATTTAGAAGCTATTGTTTTGTTAAAGAGAATATAGTTTTTCTGAGAATCAAAGTCATAGCCATACGCCTGCGATTCCTTTTCGTTCTCATGCGCCGGTTAAAATAGACTTGCAATCGATAGTTTTGCAAGCCTATTTTATTCAGACGGTACGTTGGGCTATGCAAGTTTAGGTAGCGAATCTCACAAAGCTACGGTTGCATGAACATAGAATTCGTAAAAGTATCAGTAGACAATTATCGATCATTCACGCTCGAAGGAACTCACACAGAAACTTTAAATCCGAAAACACAGTTGATCCGTGCAGGAGTTTCAAGGCAGTTCTGGATTTAATATGAAAAATTGTTAGTTGTGTGTACACTATAAGTATATTGCATGTGCAAATACAAATTAAAATTTTATGAAATTATATATAGACATATTTTTTAAGAACCCTTTATATATATATATATATATATATAATTTGAATTAAAATAAGTGAGTAACTTTCTAATTGTTTGCATATATTTTAGGAATATGTTTCCGGATAACTTATTCCAAGCAGCTTTTCAACAGGTGCGTAAAGATAATGACATATGATGCAACAAGGGAGTAAAGTCACAGGTTATTTCGTGAGTTGAAATGCACTGCATTTAATCCATCCGCGAGAATAATTGACTGCACTTTCACGTTGCATGCGTAACTTTATTCGCGACTTAACTGTAACAGCTTTGTCGAAAAAGCGTGTAGGGTAATGTAGAGATTAATTAGTGTAAGAAGATAAACCAGAGGAAGCGATTAACGGAAATAAAACGCTTCTTACCGGTGAAAGCAAAAATAAAGCGAATTGGCACGGAAAGTGAAATATACATGCAAAAAGCGGTTGTTACAGTTGATTCGTGAATCATTTTTTGTTATTTGGACAAAATCAAACTTGTCATAAATAAAACAATCTTCTCTATTGTAGGCTCATACAGTTTACGTGCCAAAGAAAACCAACTTCCGGAATAACAGCGATCGACCAACAGATACTGAAATGCCCGGAGAAGAAGAATTGATAAGAGTTGTGCAATATCGAAGCGGTACCAATACTTTGGGAATCGTATTTTTCTGTTTGGTTTTCGGCACTTTTCTTGGAACGCTCGGAGAGAAGGGCCACGTCGTCATCGACTTTTTCAAAGCCGTGTTTGAAGTTATAATGAGAATGGTATCAACTGTTATGTGGTTAGTAAATGAAGAAATATATACTTAATAGATGGAAGTGTGGTGAATTGGCATGAAGCGGAAATGACATTCGTGACGTTTGGATTGCAGGATGACCCCAATAGGAATCACGTCGGTGATAGCTGGTAAAATCCTTGGAGTGGCGGATCTTTCGCTGGTGATGTCCCAGTTAGCCTGGTTTATCATCACGATTGTCATCGGAGTGTTTTTCTATCAACTAGTGATAATGCAGTTAATATATCTGGTCATCGTGAAGAAGAACCCGTTCAAGTTCTACGCTGGTCTTGCCCAGGGTACTCTCACCGCCTTCGCCATGGCATCAACGTGAGTCGTCGACCTTCAGTTCCATTCCCTCCGATAAACCAAACTCGCCTACCTCACAGAGTCTAGGCTCGCAGCACACTTCCACTACGATCTCTTTACTTGAATTATTTTGTTTCTTACCACATCCTAATGCTAATTAATTACCTCTACGTTAAACTCTATACCTTATCGCGTTCTTTGCAATCATTTTATTCCGACAATGATAAAACTATTCTCAGGTCAATTATTAATTCGACTTTCGCGTGCTTTAACTCGGGAATGCTCAACGTCTCAGAGTATGTAGATGACGTTAGTGAAGTGGGCGTCGCGCGCTGAGAATCAATGACGCCTACGTAAACCGAGAGCAAACTTCCCGCTACCACTGAAAACGTAATCAATGAGCTATTACTGGAGTTATTTATTTTTCGACATTTCCTGCAATCGTATTAAGACCTTGAGGCAATTTTTATCGGCAGTCGCACATTATTTCCTTATTCCTTACTCTTCTGTTATTATCCCTTCTTCTCTACTACACGACACTCGATAGCGTCTTATAATTCTGGTACCTCGGGCTTGAGGCTACTTTTCGACGTCAAATGAGCCATAGCGCGGCACGTCAAAGAGCAGATAGTAAGCCCCTCGTACTGTCCGAGATTATTTATTGACAAGATAGTGTGTTTCAGCTAGCTGAATGAAAAGGCTTTGCGAGGTCATGGCGGTCCTCTCCACATATCCGTCCTATTCTTCCGGCTATAGTCTTCCACAGCGCTGAATTGCCAAAAGTTTCATTCGAATGAGCGCTGTGAAAAGCTGCAGGCTAGAATCTTCCATCCTTTGCCCGTTTGTCTAACGAACCTCGTTCTTCCTAGACGTTCACATAGCTCACAATGGGAGAAATTGCCATCTCCCCCTGAGAAAAGTACAGAGGTATGCAGCTCCGGGTGGCACTTAGGATGTCGACTGGTTCCGGCCTCATCTCTCGAACTCTAATTCCATTCGCTTGCGCCGTCTTTCTGAACGGCGTTCTCAGTATACGCGTATTGTTCATGTTGCTGTCGCAGAGTCGATTCATTCAAAACGTTGTTGGACTGCGAGGATGAGACATGAGACCGCGAGAACGTCGGGTAGCTCCGAGACGCTTCTCAAACCGAGAGTCGGCTGACTCCGTGTCACCTGGACTGGTTCCGGCGCGGAAGCCTTTGGAGTCTCACTCTCCTGCTATACTTTCCTTCGCATCTCCTGAAAGGCCTTTGATTGTTTTTCAAATGCGACGCGTTGGTCGTCTGATCCGCGGTTTCATCCTCTGATGTATGATTTCGACGATGGTACGCGTGCCATCGTCTACGAAATGGGAAGCTGCGCGAGAACAGAAAGAAAGAGGCGCAGGATAGGGAGCGGCTTTCGCGCCAAAAATGCCACTTATTTAAGTACAACGCATATGAACCGGGGAAATATCGTTTGGTCACGCCGATTGGCAAGCTCTTTCTCTTCCTCTTTCTCAATCTCTCTATTCCAGGCATCTTAAGCGTGTGACCATTGACGAACGAGAGGAGGCCCGTATACGAGCGGACGATGTACTTACTTACTTACTTACTTACTTACTCAATTTTTTGCACTCATTTTTACATTCATCCCAGCTCTTAATTGTATAGTAGAACTGTAACTGTAAGCCAGAATCGCGTGCATCAACGATCTCATTTTCCCGGTTCGTCGCGCTCGATTACAACAAAAGCACCATAATAGCCTTGATTTGCCACGTTTACGAGATCACTTCTCAGAACAACCTGTACATCTACCTGCCGTCCCATCAACTTCCTGATATACGTATTATATAACCATAATATGATTATACTGATCGTTCATCGTACATACAATTAATTTAATCTAATCGAACGATTAACATGACTTTTTGTACTTACTACTCAATATCAGAAAACTTTTACCGAAGTGGACGAGAGACTTGGGTAGCTCACGATACAGTCCTATACTCAGCCTGAGCGTGAAACGGAATGTGTAATAATATCTCGCGAAAGCCTGGGAGGCCGAACACGCCTCTCTTCATCCTCATTATATAATCGATCATTGATTTCGTGTTTGAAAGTCTCCGGGACGGTACACCGCGATCACGAGTTGTGAGAGTTGCGTAAGAAGCGCGCGAAGGAGCACAAGAAACGAGCAAGTTGAAAACAAAGAAAATAGAAAAAAGAGAATTAACGAACGAAATTAAAAAAGACAGCGTGTAGTCAAACAATTGAAGTCAATCTAATTGAAGAATGTCTTGTGTGTGGATTAACTTTTTCCAGAAAAGAAATACGCTCTGTACATTGTGCGTGTACAGAACCGAACACAGACTGTATGATATCAATGATGATGTATTAGAACGCGCGCGTGGCATGCGGCCTTTTGCAGGTGGTCACGAGAGTTCATGGTCGCTGAGGTGCTGGGTAAGTAACGATGGCCGGAAACGATACATGCACCTTGTATGTTCCAGGTGGTTTTTATTTATCATAATATAGCGGATAAAGAGTGTGGAAAAACAGGTCTACAGGTCTGTGATAGTGCGCACGTGGGGGTGCCGCAAGGGGGAGGACGGCGTGTATGGTGATGGTGTTGTGTGTGTCCTATTAATCACGATAAGCCTCTACCAGACGTCCAGAGATCTAATCTGAGAAAGAGAGAGATTGAGCGAGATTGACGGACTAATCATCATCGTTTCAACTTTCACTCTTCTAATCATATTATCGCGATTTTATCATTTCTTTTCCAGTCATCATATCCCATCCCCCAACTCGGTCATTCTGGCTGCTTCATGCGCGCTATTTCGCAGTTTCGCCGTGCACGTTATTTATAATGCATATGCCGTCATCTGCTTTTCTTGGTCTTCTATCAATTGACTTTAATCTAACATTGTACCTTGTCAATCTTTCGCGCATGTGCGATATTCGGTTATAAAATGGACTAGTTTAATTGATCAATCTTTCTGTGTGCTCCGCTTGACTATATACATATATACGAGGACTTAACGAGATCTTTCGATCAATTGACGCGCTGGTCTGCTATTAAAGTGTTCCAACTAAATGGTGAAAAGCGGACATTTAGCTAAATAATAGTGGCGATGATGTTACGATTTTATCAGCAACTTAGGAAGGATTCCGACGCTAACGTTATTAACATTCGTTTGGCTAATGCCAGAATGGCCCTAAGACTTTAGGAGAGGCTGCAATTTGTCAAATGCATAATACCGCCTGGCAATAATAATGAGGCATCGAAGAAATAAAAATGAATAAATATATAAACCATATGTCACGAACTCGACAGTTGTGCTAACAAGGGTTTGCGCAGGGCTGCTGCACTACCGGTGACCTTCCGACTGATGACGGAAAAGCTAAGAGTCGATCCAAGGGTCACGAGATTCGTCCTGCCCATCGGTTGCAATATTAACATGGATGGTACTGCTTTGTTCGTTGCTGTTGCTAGTATCTTCATCGCCCAAATGAATGGCATTCTACTGGGCTTCGGTGAAATAGTAACCGTCGTGTAAGTATCTCACAACTTTTGTCTCTTTTCTATTCATAATTTTCAAAACCCGAATACCATACCTAAGTTTCAAATGGGAGAGGAATAGGGGTATTAAACGCCCTGCAGGGGCGAATACGAGACATTTCGACCAAGCGGTAATGAACTAACAAAAATATAATTTCTCAATTTCTCAAAGGTTAACATCAACTGCAGCATCTGTATCTTCAGCATCTGTACCAAGTGCAGCGCTAGTTCTACTTTTGGTTGTTTTGAGTGCGATCGATGCACCAGTTCAAGACGTTTCATTGCTCTTCGCCATCGATTGGTTTGTGTAAGTATTAAGCTTGCTACTTCAAATATTATTTTCTAGCTTGCCAAAGTAAATATCACACAAATCAAAGTAGTTTAAAGAACTTTTTAACTATAATGTTATCTACATAAAATTATTTGGATAATTATAAAGACAATATATCAATTTGTTTGAAAAATATGCATACAGTGTTGAAACGCTCAGATGAACTTAAAACAATGGTCAAGCATCGTTTCAGAGATATTAGATACAGCTTTGATAAAAAGAAGTGTTTATCTCTGGCTGATTTTATCTAGAGATATTATAAATAGTTTTCTGGATAAATGGTTGCATAAATAATCTTTTCCCAGATAATTTAGTTTAACATTTTCTAGATAATTTATCTAAATGACCTGTTACTAGTTTATCTGGTTACATGATCTATTTTGGTTAATGTTTTTTAAGGGGTATGTACTTGGACAGGCTTAGTTATCAAACATTGGAACGTTTCAGAGACTTAAATAAAAATAGATAACCATCCAAACATTTAGATAACTGAAGAATTTGTTATCTTCACCTGCTTTTATTATAGATAAAAATAAATCCGTAACTAATTGTACACTTTCGACAAAAACGACAAATTAGGAGTATTGGTTCATCTACTCAATTTGATGAGCTTTGTGTATTTAAATCGTTTATAGGGATCGCGTTAGGACAACGAACAACATGTTAGGCGACTGTTACGCAGCAGCCGTTGTTGAGCATCTATCTAAAAAAGAACTCATGGCTTTGGACGCTGCAGCATATCAAGTAAGAATGATGCATTTCGTATTGGTATAAATAAAATATATGATAATTTTAGCTACTTTATTGTCTTCAAAAGCGCGAACAATTTATAAATGCTTTTATCTTTTGGGTTGAGTAAATCGGTTCCATTCAACAAAAGTTGAGTTCTAAATAAAGTTCTACGTTAAATACGAGAGTAAGTCAAAATTGAAACTGATACAAACAAGAAATTCACCTGCCCTCCATAATAGTGTAATGATAGAATAGCACTGATAAAAATAATTCGAACGGAATCTGGTCTATTTTTGTGTTATAATTATTTTTGACGTAATGTGAGCTCGGTAGATATACTATCTTCTTCTTCAAACTTTGTATAGTCCATAATGTAATTATGGAGGGCGAATAACCACTAAAAACTCCTTGGGCTAAATTCAATTAAAGAAAGCTTGTTATAAAGGATTAAAATAGTATATGAACTGACTGATAATTTTTATTTCTGTTTGTCTAGTCCGAGACAATTCTTCCTACCACAATCGCCAATGGCTGTATATCAGCGAACAGAGTTCCAGATCCAGACACAGTTGTCGTCGAAATGCAGGATGAGACAAAAATAGCCGGCATCGCCAAGTAAACATGCTTGTTGGTAGGGCTAGGCACAAATTTTTCACCATTTATAACTTTGAATTCATACTATTCTATAAAACAAATAGTACATATATAGAAATCATTATAAGCTTATCATAGTTTTAAAATTAGTTTTAAATCTTTCTGGGAGATGATATTATCCAAAAGCATCTGAAAATTGAAATATCAAATATGATTGTAAAACTATTATTTGCCAGAAGACTGAATGTTGTCTCATAAATCATTATTTAAATACAATGCACCTATATTTTCAAAAAAAGAAACATTATAATCATCTACCTGATAAATTAAATTTTTGGTAAGACGTGTAACATACACTTTTCATAATCGAGTATCACTGCAGATTCTTAAAAAAATGATTTGATAAGTGAAGACCATGATTATACTAAATTTTATTCATGGTATAGAGTATATAATAGCGTGTATGAATTCATTAATTTAATGCTCGACTCACAATTTTGATAACAAGATTATATTGAAAATTTTATTGAAGATGTCAATTTTCTTCAAACTCAATCTATTAATATTCTTCAAAAGGTTTTTTGTACAATCTATAATTTAGCTCCTACATCAGGAGGTAAATTGTACCGTAGAGGTAGCAAAAAAGAAATCCCACAGAGTGTGTAAAGAATTCTATAAGTAGAACCTATGAAACCAAATCACGTCAATATCTTCACTGGGACAATACCTAAAGTTTCGTCCTCTAAGTCTTTGTACCCAAGTGCATGGTATCCATTGGACAAAACTACAGATGCTGGGCTTTATTGACTCACTATATAAGTACAAGGAGTCGGTCTCATAAATCATAATTCAAATCTGTTTTCCAACATCTGGGAAACTTGAGTCCCTTTGTAACTTCTCGTTAAAAACGTTAATGTTTGTTCGCGCTCTATATGTATTTGTGTATAAATTTTTACACGTACTATGGGATTTCTTCGTTTGAAGAGATGAAATGAAAGTATAGGAATAAATATTGAAGGTATCTAAACAATATTGATCAACTGTCATCATTCATACGTAGAGATTTAGATAATCCGTCGCGTAAGTTGATTATTTCATAAAAACTATCTTTATGGTTTCAGCATCAATGAGAGCAACCCTCATCGGAAAGTAACGGAAGAAACCGTTTGACTTATAATATTCAACGGATTTCTGAAAATAATACGGTTGACACAAACATTCAATAAAATGTCAGTGTTGTTCTGCACTGATAACGAATAACGACCGTAGAAGATCAGTGAAAGGGCATGCTGTCAGGAGGTTCGGATCACTGATTGGTAAACAAATATATATCCGCATACATATTATGTGTACGAGCAAAGATTATTTGCTACCTTAAAGAATTCATATCTGACGAGTTCCTTGAAAGTCGTGCTCAAAAACATCAGAGGTCTCAATATCAAAAGCGCTATAAAGCTTGACGAACGAATAAGACATATAAACAAATGTAACTTTGATAACCCGTGATTTTTTGAGTCAATTTGAAGTAAAAGGTTATATGAAACATAAAAAAAGCGAATAATGTGTGTTCTCGAATAAATACTAGCAAAACTTTGACATTGGACAAAGACTCGGTACGAGAAATTCAAACGAACGCAATTTTTCTTCAATATACGTACCACACGCAGACTGTGGTTTGAAAAACTTTATTTGAGTTTGAAATCAGCGATGAGGATTGATTCGAGCAAAACTTAGAAAAATAATAATATACTTATCTCGACAGCAAAAGTCAATTTGTCGATCATACCAGATGTATATGTACGCAAAAGCCTACAAGTCACTGTGTACAATAATTGCAAATTTACTGATCGTTTAATCATTAAGTTGTACATGCGTTAAACCTCAAACGATGTTCACACAATGTCAAATTTGTTACCAAGTCCTTCCCAAAGATCACCAATTAAATAACAATAATGTTAGAGCGACGTTTACGTCTTATATAATGATGTATACTTACGTAAGTATTATGTGTTTCAAACGTAGCGTTTTGTGTAGTCGTGTGCGCTGCTCCGATCTCGTAGCGCACCGATTCGTGGTGCCTTATTTCAATGCACCGACCGTTCCGGTGCGATGAAAGTATATATTTTAAAACCTTTTGTTCTGCATACGTGTGCATTTGTTCATCTGGTGCTTACCATCAAATGTCGACTTCATCTGCAGGAAGGTCGATTTTAACGCCGAATCCGTAATGTAATTTGTAAAGTCAATGTACCCCTTAAAGTAAGAACTGATGCGATCAATCCAGAATGAACCTGCAGATTAACTGAGCTTTATTTGTCGTACGCTTATATAACAATGTAGTACGAACGGTTTTCACTCGTGTAAATCAAAAATTGTAAAAAAAAAAAAAAGGAAAAACCGAAAACGGAGGAAAAACGAAAACGAGTTCATATCTGCGTTAGCTGCGATTTTTTCCATAAGTACTTGTGAAAGGTGCGCGTATTTTTTCGCGAAATTGGTATAACATCAGCACTGAAAAGTGTTCATTTTTCTACATGTAAACCCGGGACTGTATCGTTTTAAAAACGACAAACTTAATTAGACCAGTATGAACTAAAGATATCAACATATTCAAGAAATAATATAAAGAAACTTAAGAATTTACTAGAGCTACTTACTTACTTACTTACTTACTTACTTACTTACTTACACTTACTCAGAGTCACGCGATTTTTCGGAAATTTGACGACAGACTGATGATTCTTTACGAATACACGAAATGGACACAACAAGTATAACGAATGTACATTATACGAATATTTGGGAAAGACGTGCAGGTGGAATGAGAGAGAGCGAGACTGTTTGTTAATCGTTTTACTGGCGCACCTTTTACGACAGCACGGTAGGTTTGATTCGCCTTTGCCAGTGTTCCCATTAGGAGTTAGCAGTATACGTACATATGTATTTTATATTGAGACAATCGATTAAATTCGATTAAAAGTTCATCACAAATGTAAGTAAACAAAAAGTAGTGAAGCTACACTGTATAATGTATAAGTAACCAAGACTTCAATTATATATGGCGAGTCTTCATCCAATTGGGTTCAAATTTGTCGATTCGTAGCCCGGCGATGATTTGTTAATGACTCTGTGAAAGCATGAGTGTAAAAAATTGTTAATCAACCGGTCACCGGGTATATTGTTGAACAAGCCTCTACATGTTCCTTCTATTCGTTATTGAGTGTTCTATAATACTTAAACCACGGTTTTTGACGACGTTACCATCTTGCAATATAGACTGACACACGCGTCTCTCGACCCCCTTGTAAACCTTATTATTATTATTATTATTATTATTATTATTATTATTATTATTATTATTATATTACATTTAATTGATGTATTTCGATGGTACAAAACAAGCGATATGACACATGACAAATACAATAATAAAGAATCTTTTAAATTATCCGAAATTTCAGAATTTGGTGCGTTTACGATTTTAAGTGCAGCTCATGCAAAAGAAGTCGTGAGACGAACGATATGTGTTGAGATCGTCCGGTGAGGAGAAACCTTTGTTATACTCAAATTCGAGTGTTATTATTGTGAACCAATTTCAGATTCATGCGACTTATATACACTAATTATGTAGAGTATATTTCCATGTACATGCATAATTTAACTGTACCCTAGCTATACAAGTTCACTGAGTTTTACGAGAAAAATGTTGTAATAATAACGCTCGCTATATAAAATTAGCAATAGTTTTGAACACCTATTTAAACAGTTTAGCGGTAGAAGAACATACTACTACTTTTAATGTCAAGTAATATGACAAGCTTAATAAAATTGATTTTCGTAGGAAAACAAATAAAACAGAGAAGACGAATTCAACTTAATACTATCTATAGGATGTTATTATATTATTATCAGACGAAAACGGAACGAAGGCTTTTGCTTCGGGGAACAATTTTTCGTATTCAACAAATAAACACTGCGTATTAATGAGATTTAAGAGAAAACCAATAAGAGGACTGAACCCTTATTATCGACATCTCCCGCGGTGGGCCGTCGTTTTAGAAAACGCATTTTTCAAAGCAGTTGTACATGTGTACATAAATTTAAAGCAAAAGCTGTCGATTTCGATTTCTTTCGTGGAACAAATAATAAGTTATACACGCGTGTGAGCGCGCTCGCATGATCGCGTACGAGCGTCTGTACGGAATGCCCTGCTCGCGAGGGCAGGGAACATGTGAAATGGAATGTAAAAAATGCGTTATTTCCGCTTTTCTCGTTCAGCGTTTACATTATGATATAGATTATAATTGTAAGATTAGCTAGACACGAGGTTCTGAATGGAGATACGTAGGAGTTTTTCGATAGGAAAAATTGGCAAGCTGTGTGCTGGGTGCTAGAGCGTCTGCTCATCCAAGACCTGATATCAGATCGTTACATGTTGTACATGTACATAAATTGAATGTTAACGGTTTTAGACCGTAACGATCTAACGTCACATACTCCACTATGCAGGTGATAAAAGGCGTCTGTTATATATACATGTGACAGTATTTAAGACTCAACGTGTTGTATAACAATATGTAGGTTTGTACGTATCATGCGTTGTTTATTTCCACCCTACTTCTTCTCCCTTCACCCTCTCCTTTGATTCCTCTCTGCAACTTAAGGGAAAATCAATGGGGTATAACATGTCTAAATAGTATATAGAAGACAATGAGCGTGTAATTCTAAAAAATTCATTTATTGAAAGCTCCACGGGTCTGTGAAACTTGTTTTGGGTTTTGTACAGTATCAAGAACAATATTTTTACAAATACATACGTTACACTTTTACAAAACTATACATTCATATCGTCGTGTATATATAGTACATAACAAAATACATGTTGCCATTCTTCATTATCGATGGACTCATCCTGATTTATACATCGCAAACAAGTAAAACTATTCGTAATGATGAGTAATTTAGAATAGATCACGAATTCAGTATCAGTTCTCTCGTGACATTGTCGGACTTAAAAGCGAAGAAAAGAGTCGTATAGCGACGCGTTCAAAGAATCGAAAGGACAACCTGGTTGTCCGTACGATCGATGTATTTACAGTCGAATTATCATACTAGAAAAAAATCGACATAATCATAATTGCATATTTACAGTTGCTACTTACAGCTAAGCGGTTCTTAACGTAGCAATTACGCACGCTGGTATATTTACAAAAGAGTCACGTAGTCTGTGAAAATTTGTCGGCACTTGTGATGATATAGGACTACTAACAATACATTGGACTAAGGAGCTAGCCGACTCATCGCTGAGCTGTTTCTCTAAAGCTATATCGTACAGAAGATTGCGGCTAGTCGATCATCGAACAGCATACCTTGCAGTGAAATCGATCGCACATTCAGTTGTAGTCTTCTTACATATATCTACATAAAGCCCGCATTGAAGCACAGTGAGATTTGCACGGACGTCAAAAGATGGCAGTTAGCTTATACTGATACAAATAACAAATAAATACATCAGTTCACAAGAATGCGGCAAGTTCGAGAAAACCTAGACACATTCGAAGTGCACACCGAGTCTTGTCCTCTCCGTTATAATTGTCTTTATTGTCTTTATTGTCTTTATTGTCTTTATTGTCTTTATCACACGAACAGATCGATGAGTATATATAAGTATTTCTATAATTGCAAAGCTCGATCGCGCTTAAATTCGAAGTTCCGCGTCGCTGATGGGCATGGCCCTGGGCGGGCAGTGGCTCCTCGGCGTCGCGGTAGGAACCAAGGGGCTGATGCTGGGACTCCTGGTGGCCAGCGGCGAGAGCGAGGGCGAGAAGCTCGGGCTGAGCGCGGCCGAGGGGAAGGTCGAGGCGTCGTGGCTGATGGGCGACCTGGGCAGCATGCCCCTGGCCATGGCCGGCGCTGTGAGCGACCTCGGCGCCACGGATGTGAGCAGCGGTGGCGGCGGTGCCTTGTGCACGGGCTTGGCCTTGCCGCTGCCGGCCGAGTTGCCGCTCTGCACGCTGGCCGCGTCGTCCTTGAGCCTCGCGATCTCGCTGAAGACGTGGGCCAGCGGCTGGTACTGCGGGCCCCAGTCGAGCAGGTAGTCCCAAGCCAGGACGAGCAGCAGCAGGGCGATGAGCAGGCCCGAGGGCCAGTCGGCCAGGCCGTTGCTCGCGCCACGGCCATGTTGGTCGCGATGTTGTGCCGATGTTGGTGCCGATGTTGGTGCCGAGTCGCGGTCGCGTGGCGAAGCTCGAGCCGCCGCGAGCCCCGGCCAGGTCGTCGTTGTCGACCAGCGACACCTCACCACCGTCATGTTCGAGAGGGAGCCCTGCCGGCCGGAGCTGGCGCTCACGACGAGCCGCGTCGACTCCTCGAGGCCCGCGTCGGCGTGCAGGAGCTTCTGCTTGACGATGAGGCGCCGGTCGTGCGGTTCAGCTTGAAGAACGGGTGCTGCGAGCTCAGCTGGTAGACGACGCGGCCGTCGGGGCCTTGTCTCGGTCGGTGGCGGTGACGTAGCCGACGACGCTGCCCGGCTGGACGGCCGCGCCGAGCCTGATGCCGAAGCGGTACATGCGCTCGGTGAACTGCGGGTAGAACTCGTCGCGGGAGTCGATCTCCACGCGGACGCGGACGGCGGCGCTGCGGCCGCCGGTGTCGGTGGCCGGACGCTGAAGGCGTACCGGTTGCGCTGCTCGTAGTCGAAGACGCGCGCGCGTCGTCACGGCCCCGGAGCTGGGGTCGATGGAGAAGAGCCTCCAGCTGTCGTCGATGTCGGAGAAGCCGTTGGCCGCCGCCGTCGAGACGATAGAGTAGTTGAGCGCGCCGTAGACGCGCGGTCGAGGTCGGAGGCGCGCGCCGCGAACACGGTCGTGCCACGGGCTCGTTCTCGCCGACGAACTCGAGGTACTCCGAGACGGGGAACTTGGGCGAGTTGTCGTTCACGTCCTCGAGGCGCACGCGCAGCCGCGCCAGCGCGCAGAGCCGGTGCGGGCGGCCCGTCGCAGGCCATCAGCACCAGGTGGTAGACCTCGGCCCGAGGTCGCCAGTCGAGGCTCGCGTTGACCAGCACGGCGCGCGACGACTCGTCACCGCGGAGAGCGCCGCGTCGTTGCCGGAAGTGATGTCGTAGACGATCGTGGCCGCGGCTGCCGGCGACACGTCGTCCTGGCTCGCAGCACGGCCACCGTGTGCCGAGAGGCGCGTCTTCCTTGATGGAGACCTGGTGCAGCTCCTCCAGGAAACGGGGGTAGTTGTCGTTGACGTCGTCCACGTGCACGTTGATGCACGACCGTGACCGGATCGTCGCCGACCAGCGAACCCGTCGTCGAGTTCTCGTCTTGCTCCCAGTCGTATGACGTACCTGCGAGTGGAAAATTTTCCCGTTAACCCACCTCTCCCTTGCGCAATGCGAGGATTTCGAAATACCGCAACGAGCGTCGTACTCTTCGCGTCTCTCCGATCCAGCGGCTTAGCCAGGATGAGTCTGCCTCTGGAGACCTCGAAGAATCGCTCTCGTCTCCGGCGACGATGGTGCCGTCGGAGCAGGTCGACGTCCGTGAGCTTCATCAGGCTGGTACCCTGCTGCGTTCTCCTGATCGAGACCTTGTACTCCCTTCAGGCACGTTGTTTCTTGAGCCCGTTCAACTCGCACGACACCGAGCAGACGGCGCTCAGGCGCGCTTGCCGGATCCTCCGCTATTATGGACTAGCTCGATCTCCTTGGCAGGCGGTTTCGGCAGGGCCGTTCGATTGACGCAGCAGCACTCCGCTGACGGAGTGAACGGTGAAGCCTTTCATCGGCGAACGAGGCGATAGCGGATCCCGTTGTCTCCTCCGTCCAATCATCGTCGGTGGCGTTGACACTCAGAACTTCCTGCACGTTGCCTCGTTCTTCTGCAATAAAAAGCAATTACGACTCTGAATACTCTGATAATTAATCGAGGCGGAAAAAGAGAGACCGCGGAGAAGGAGAACACAAGGGCTGTAATTGCGAGACGCGTATGTGGCAGAGTCGCGCAGCGCGCATGCGTCCGATTATCTCCGCCTCGGCTCCTCTCTGCCTCTTAATTTTTCTCCCGGTATGATGCACGAGTTGGCTTCTGTCCGAGACAGCCGCGGCACTGGATAGCGCGCGCGCAGCTATGACTATGAGATACAATCGAGCCGAGGCACTTATCGTTCGTTCTCCGTTATGACGCGCCGGCTGCTGGTTCATGTCT